>CM056054.1:15484638-15539638 GCA_029574335.1 Rana kukunoris | reverse complement strand
CGTCCCTGTCCACTCCTTTGTCTCTCCCCCCCTGCAGCGCTCACCTCCTCTCCCTCCCTGCACCGCTCACCTGGGGGGAACAGAGAAGCAGGGGAAGGACCAGAGGAGTACCAGCCGTTCTACTCGAATAAAGTAGAACGGCTAGTGGCTAGTGAAGGGGGAGAGGGGGCTTGGGTGACCGGGGGGGGGGGGGGAGTTGTCCGGCTGCCATGGGAGAGACCTGTCAAAGTGGGCCACTCTGGATGAAGTCCTGGGCCAAGTTTTTGTCCCAGTCCAGCCCTGTGCACATGTCTCTCCAGGTGAGATTAGACGCCATACTCCATAGTTACGTCTCTAGTGCTGGATCAAAGAAGAGCAAACACACAAAGTAACCAGGGACGAAGGATAAATGTAAAGCATATTTACAAAGCCCTGCGTGGAGATGGAAATGCGAAGATAAATATCTCTATTATAGAGGACTTACAAGGGTGACAACAGCACAGAAATCTGCAAACTCATCCCAGTACATTACATTTCCTACCTCGCCTCTTTGTTTAGTTCTGATTTCAGTGCAGCCATCTATAGGGAGCCAGTCCTGATAAGGCCGATCCCAGGGCTAGGCACACCTCACAACATGAATAAAGAAAACTCAAGATAGCACCTGGGGCAGCAAAATGGCTTAGCGGTTAGCACTCATTCCTTACAACCCTGGGCCCTTGCTTCAAATCTCAGCCAAGACTCAGTGGCGGCCCGCCCATATGGGCGCACGGGCGCCGCCCCCCCTCCCGCAGTCACAAAAAAAAAAAGAATAAAAAAAAAAAAAAAAAACGGGCCCTTTAAGAACTTTTATTCGGCTAAAATGTCATTTTGACATTTTAGCCGAAGTTCTGGCGGCTGTCTATACAGGGCGCTGCAGCGCCACCCCCTCTCGCAAGTAACACACGTTCAATGCTATGCATTGGACGTGTGTTACTGTTGCCAGCTGCCTGGTCTATTCGTATAACCGGACATGGGACGCCGGTTACCCGAATAGCGACAGCTGGTTGGCTGAGGGGAACTGCCTATCAAAGCCAGTGGCTCTGATAGGCTTTTCCAGTCCCGCCCTCCGGCTCTCGGAAGTCTATGCTCGGAGCGCAGGCAATCTGCGGTCCTTGCATTAGACTGACAGCCGTTTCAGCCAATCAGGTTCAAGGATTCTGGTTTTCAGGAACCTGATTGGCTGAAGCTTCTCCAGGGCGGCAGAAGACATCGAGGGAGGACATGGAAGCGTCAGGTAAGTGATTTTTTTACAGGGAAAGGGGCAGCATGGGGCACAGTGGCAGCATGGGGCACAGTGGCAGCATGGGGCACAGTAGAAGCATGGGGCACAGTGGCATCATGGGGCACAGAGGCGACAATGAGCACAGTGGCATGGGGCACAGTGGTGACAATTGATGGCACAGTGACTGAATATGATGGCATGGCAGAGAGGTGACAATTGATGGCACAGTGACTGCATTTGATGGCATGGCAGAGAGGTGACAATTGATGGCACAGTGACTGCGTTTGATGGCATGGCACAGTGGTGACAATTGATGGCACAGTGGTGGCGTTTGATGGCATGGCACAGTGGTGACAATTGATTGCACAGTGACTGCATTTGATGGCATGGCACAGTGGTGACAATTGATGGGCACAGTAGCTGCTTTTGATGGCATGGCACATTGGTGACAATTGATGGCACAGTGGTGGCGTTTGATGGCATGGCACAATTAGTGACACAAGTGGTGACAATTGATGGCACAGTGACTGCAAATGATGGCATAGCACATTGGTGACAATTGATGGCACAGTGACTGCATATGATGGCATGGCACATTGGTGACAATTGATGGGCACAGTAGCTGCATTTGATGGCATGGCACAGTGGTGACAATTGATGGCACAGTGGCTGCATTTGGTGGCATGGCACAGTGGCTACATTTGGTGGCATGGCACAGTGGCTGCATGTGATGGGCACAGTGAGGCTGCAATATTTTTTTTTTCGTTTGCGCCCCCCCAAAAATTTTGAGCACCAGCCGCCACTGGCCAAGACACTGTGGAATTTGCATGTTCTCCCTGTGCCTCTACCACAAGTCATGTTGAAGGTTGACAGGCTAGTTTTCTAAGAGGCCCTAGTATGTGTGTGGGTCTACAAATCCCAACTATGACCTGCTATGGCAGACCCTTTGTCAATGCTGCTTTAGTATGCCTTTCAGGCACGGGCCACGGAAAAAGCTTCCAAGCTTAGAAGTGCACTAAAAAAAGGGCAATGTGGTTATGGTAGATGGGATCAGTGGTACCTCCTAGTCCTACTCTTTACTGCCCTACTGTTACCAACCTTAGGTTTAATCCCGGACTCTAATCTGGTCTTCTGAATTAGTACCATCTCTACCCAAATCCTACCAACCTCTGCTTCAATCCTCCAATCCGATCTTCCGTATTGGCACCTTCACTGCCAAATTTTTACCAACCTCTGCTTCAATTCTTGGCTCCGATGCAGTCTTCTAACTTGTGAATTGATATCTTCATAACCCAACTATATTGACCTTGGCTTGAACTTTGACTCCTATCTTGTCTTCTGACTCGATGCCTTTGTCTCCGAACGCTTATTGACCTCTCCTTCTATCCTACACTGCAATCCGGTCTTCTAAATTGGTACCTTCCTTAGCCAACTGTTACCAACCTCAGCTTGAAACTCTGATCAGGCCTTCTGAATTGGTAACTTCACTGCCCGATTTTTTTTTTTACCAACCTCTGCTTCAATCCATGGACTCTGATCCTGTCCCCTGACTTGGAACCTTCATTGCCCAACTGTTACCAACCTTGGCTTGAATGCCAACCTCTGACCTTGTCTTGTAATTTTGTACCTTCACTGCCCAATTGGTCCTGACTTTGGCTTAAAACCTTGGTTCCCATCTTGTCTTCTGACTCGATACCTTCACCACCCAACTGTTATCGACCTCTTCTTCAATCACTTATCCACTCCAGCTGTAGGTGATGTTATCTGGCCATATACCACACGGTTGGAAGGCTGACACGTTTCGACGTGCCTTCCTCAGGCATAAGGTTGTTCTCTGTTAGACAAAATTCGGTCTGAAATTGGACCTGAAACGATGAACCAGGATGCACAGGACCCCTGCTGGGAGCCGAATTGGTATCCAGTGTGAACGGAGCCTGATATTTACTACTACTACTAATAATAATAACAACAGGTCAAACCTAAACTCTTTTAATTTGTATGTGTAGAATTACCCCCGGAGGAGCTGCTGGATTTTGGGCGACATGTTACCTCATGGCTCCTCCGAATTCCTAGGGGTGAATGATGCGTATTGCATATAGTAGAAGTAAAGGAATGTCCACGACAGGTGCTCTTTGCTGTGCTCTTTATTACCCACCTGGGTAAAAACAGTAAACTTGTGGTGAGGAAGGTAAAGTTGAAGAAGAAAAGGAGAATAGTAGATTCAGGCGTGATAATAAGGAAACATTCCTGCTCCCAAGCGTAACACTTCTCTGCGCTTAGTGTACCCGGACAGGCCTCTATCACTGACCTGGCAGCCGGAGTATCACTCGGACAATTGTAGGAATAAGTCTCTGCCACAGACCCCTCTCAATGAGCCTCAGAAAGATACCTCTGCCACAGGACCCCACTGGGTTAAATTCTTGTAGATATGCCTCCTTAGATGAGTTACGCCTGGATCTCCTTCAACTTGTCGCCCAGGTACTGACTGACAGGTGATCAATGCCTCAGTGTGCAGCTACCTCAATGTTTGTCCAGGCCCTTTTGGACCGCCAGCCTCTCAATGGCGCTCCTCAGACTGACTCACCACTAAACAGCAGTACAACTTGGGATCTTCAAAAGCGGGTACCCAGTCACTCACTGGGTCCCCGCCACAGTTCAGATGCTCCAGGTCTTGGAACCAGGAACACTGCGTTGCACGCATGCCCCGGCCAGGTAGGCCATAACGCCGGGGCGCCGTGATGTGATCACCCTAAAGGTAGGTGCCACACTCGAAGAAGAAGACCCAGAACCAATGGCGTCTGACCTATAATTACCCCTTCCCAGCATGCACAGCAAGGTCAAACCCTCCTGATTGGCTGCTGGGAAAGAGCACCCAAACCTTGACTCCTTTGCTGCCACCTGCAGCACCGGGGCTGGAAGAACACCCCAGTACAACAGAATAAGCCCACAGCACAGCCAAGCTGAGACAGAGACCCTGTTTACACATAGCAATTTGGATCAGAGTCTAACTACACTCTGATCTCCCTCTAAATGTAATTAGCACCGGTACCATAAAGTACACAGGTGCTACACAAATAATACATGAGATGAATGTATTCTATACAGGAAGCCAAAATTGATCATTGCCATTTCTTTGGTGAGTTCTGCTGGCCGTCATTGGACACTTCAAATATACAAATTACACCAAATATGTTGCCAAGTTCACTTCTGAACCCTTCTGAACTCAGCCGGGTTAATGACATATTTTTCATGAACAATCAGGTTTTTCAACTGAAGCCAGCAGGCTAACCCAGTGACTTTGCAATTTCTCGGGACTGGTCTCAGGACTGGTTAGACGGCTCATTGTCCTTTTCTGCATTAAATGATAAACAGTGAAAATAAATGAAGAATTTACCTAAAAAGGAACACCATAGCCAAAATATTATAATTTTGAGAACTGTACATGCAAAACAAACCATCAAGATAGATAGATAGGTGGAATAAATATAAAATGCATTTGTTGTTGGCTTCCATTATATTTTATATAAAAGTCTAGGAGGGCGGACAGCACCAGCAACCCTCTGTGCATGCAACCAGTTGTGTTCCCAAACAAAACACCCAATTAAATAAAATACAAGGTGGTAACAACTCAGTGAGCAGATCATACTGTATATCAAAGAGTCCAGTAAGTTCAGTCATCCCTACACTTTCTGATTACCAACCTGAAATGGAGATGTGTGTTTAGGTCCTAATTAACTTCAATATATACAACACATGAGAAACGGGTGTATCCATTTGTAGACGGGTGCAGTTTGCCTTCCTGCCTGTAGGCGCTCAGTGCCAATATTGATTGGAAAGGGGGTCTCATGGGGAATTGATCCCTAAGACCCCTTTTACACTGAGAAGTTTTTCAGGCGGTACAGCGCTAACAATAGCGCTGCTATACCGCCTGAAAAACTCCTGCCCAGCCTTCTCAATGTGAAAGCCTGATGCGCTGGCGGGAGAGAAAAAAATCTCCTGCCAGCAGCATCTTTGGAGCGGTGAGAGGAGAGGTGTGTATACCGCTCCTTCCCATTTAAAACAATGAGAAACTGCGGTAATACCGCCCGCAATGTAATTTTTTTTTACAGGTTACTATTTTCGAGTTACAGAGGAGGTCTAGTGCTAGGATTGTTGCACACACTCTAACGCACGCGGCGATACCTCACATGTGGGGTTTGAACAGCGTTTACATATGTGGGCGGAACTTGCATGCGTGTTCGCTTTTGAGCGCAAGCTTTTACTTCATTTTTTTATTTTTACACTTTTTTTAAAAAAAAAATTTTTTTTTATCACTTTTATTCCTATTACAAGTAATTTAAACATCCCTTGTAATAGGAATAATATGTGACAGGTATATGGAGAGATGTGGGGTCAATAAGACCTCACACATCTCTCCTCCAGGCTTACAAGCATGAGATCGTAAAAAAAAATCTCATGCCGCGTTTGCGGCTTTGTTTACTTTCGGGTACCCGGGCGTGACATCATAACAGTCATCTCTATGCTTCCCAGGCAGCGCCGGCCGATTCGTTCTCCAGGCACCCGATGGCACGGGTTAGCCCGGAGAAGCACCGGATAGAGGCGGGAGGGGGGAACGATCAAGCGGCGGAACTGCCATTTTGATAATTCTTATCGTGCAGAGAATCCATCATTCAGATATCACCGCACACAAGTCGAGAAATCAATGGGCAGCGCTGCCGAACTGTCAGTAAAGCGCCGCTGCTGCCGCGGTCGATTTGCGGGCACTTTTAACCCTTTTTCGGCCGCTAGTGGGGGTTAAAAGCCAAACTAAAAATAGCGGCACTTTACCACCGACGCCCGGGTGCTTTTCAGTGTGAAAGCACTCTTAAGCCCTGTACACACCATCGGATATCTGATGAAATCTAATCCGATGGATTTTTTTTAATCGGGTATCCGATGAAGCTGACTTTCATCAGTCTTGCCTACACACCATCGGTTAAAAATCCGATTGTGTCCAATGCGGTGACGTAAAACACGAAGACGTGCTGAGAAAAATGAAGTCCAATGCTTCCAAGCATGTGTGGACTTGATTCTGAGCATGCGTGGACTTGATTCTGAGCATGCTTGGATTTTTGACCGATGGACTTCCCCACAGACGATCGTTTTTTTTTCTATCATTTTTTTATCCATAGGAGCAATTTAAAACATGTTCTATTTTTTTTCACCGGTGGAAAATAAAAAACGATGGGGCCCACACACGATCGGTTCGTCCGATGAAAACGGTCTATCGGTCTGTTTTCATCAGACAAACCGATCGTCTGTACATTGCATTAGTGATTCTGTGTGGTGCCTCGAGAGAAGAAAATTGTCTGATTGGACACATACAGAGTTGGTTTACTAAAGGAAAATAGACTGTGCACTCTGCACTCTGGAGTAACCCATCTATTCAAATCCCAAGCCCAAGTCCTTCAACACAGGCCATAGACTGCCACATTCAGAACTGTAATTGTAGGATTGCAATCCCCATATTCACCACTAGGTGGAGACAACAGCCTATAAGAAAATACTACCGACCAAATACTGACTTGGCTGCAAAGAGCAAGAGCATTAAATCCCAGCAACCAATTGGAATCATTCTTCTACAGCCGTGTTTATCAAACTTTGTTCAGTTGTGTCACACTTTAAAAGTATGGAAAATCTCAAATCACTCTAATTAAATGGGTGGTGAATGATTCCCCCCCCCCCCCCCCTAAATGGCTTCCCTTACCTTAGTGCAGTCCTCCTTCACTTACCTCATCCTTCCATTTTGCTTTTAAATGTCCTTATTTCTTCTGAGAAATCCTCACTTCCTGTTCTTCTGTCTGTAACTCACCTCCGTAATGCGAGGCTTTCTCCCCGGTGTGGAGAAAGCCTTTTGAGGGGGAGGGGGCGAGCAGGAGTGTCAGGACGCCCACTAACACACAGCTCCTTTCTCTATCTGCAAAGTAGAGAGTGTCCTGACACTCCTGTTTGCCGCCTCCCCCCTCAAGAGGCTTTCTCCAAACCACAGAGAAAGCCTCGCATTACTGTGTGGAGTTACAGACAGAAGAACAGGAAGTGAGGAGAAAAATGGAAGGATGGGGTAAGTGAAGGAGGACTGCACTAAGGTAAAGAAGGCTATTTAGGGGGAAAAAATTACCTTTACAACCCCTTTAAGACCATAAAAGTTATTTATCAATGGGAACCCACGTTTGGGACAATGCACACAATCCCCTTGCCAAAACTGTCCCTCTTGACCTGAGAGGCTCCTCATTACAACAGAGGTCCCCCTTCGCATTAGAGCCCTCCTTTACATCATTGTTTCCTCTTAAAATAAGAGGCCCCCTTCACATCAATGCCCCCCCCCCCCCCATTACATCATTGACTCCCCCCTCATCAGAGGTCCCTTTTTGCATCAGAGGTCCTTTTTCATATTGCAACCCCCCTTTACATTAGAGTCCCCCTTTACTCAGAATTATTCCTTTACATCAGAGCCCTCCCTTCACATAGGAAGCCCCCATGACATCAGATTTCCCCTGCACCCTTCACATCAGAGGTTCCCCTATAAGTCAGAAGCCCCCCATCTACACGAAAGAGTCTTCCATCACATTAGAGCCACCCCTCTATCATACCTCCCAACATTTTAAGATGGGAATGAGGGACACCTACTAACAAACGCCCCCTGTCACCTGTCACACCTCCTTAAAGGAGAATTAACCAAAAAATAGGTTAAAGGGGAGTTCCACCCACAATTTCACTTTTTAAATATAAATACCCCTGTAATACACAAGCTTAATGTATTCTAGTAAAGTTAGTCTGTAAACTAAGGTCCGTTTTGTTAGGTTGTTACAGCGTTTAGATTAGTTTATAATCTAGAAATAGACCGTGGCCATCTTCAGTGTGGGCATCATGAAGCCAGACTGTATGACTTCCTGGATTTCAGCTCTGCATATCTCGCACATGCTCAGTGCTGCACAAGCAATGTAATAGGTTTCAGTCAGGTTTGCAAGGACTACTGGGAAACATGATGCCTATCCCAGAAACCCTTGCAAATAGCCTTGTGACTCAATAGCCTCCTAGACTAATAAGGAGGAGGAAGTAATGAAGGACTACAAAATAAATGTATTTACAAGCAACAAAAAAAAAAAAAATTGTCCATTCTGAGATTAGGGCATGCAGCACAGACAAACATAAAAAAAATGGGTGGAACTCCACTTTAAGATCGGAATGAGGGACACCTACTAACAACTGTATGTAGGCATAGGACACGCCCCCTGTCACCTGTCACACCTCCTTCAAGGAAAATTAACCAAAAAATTGGTTCATTAAATCCACAAAGACTTTTTTTTTACCACTACTATTCCTTTATAGTGGCTATTGAAATTTAGAAATGTAGCAATTTATAATTTGGATGAAAGGTTTAGCGCTGGGAAACACATTTTGAAAGATAAAAAGTGCATTTTATATACAACTAAATGGATCAGACCAAAACGAGGAGGAAAGAGGGACATTGCTCCAAATCAAGGACAGTTGGAAGCTATGCCTGTACATCAGAGGCCCCCTATATATGTGTAGCAAGGTCCCAGGCCATTGACCCAACGAGAACCTCCACAGCCAGGGAAAGCTGACATCCTTCCTTTGGGGTTCCTTTGGGGTAGACAGGTTGAAAAAGTCTGGTTGGACTATATAAACAATTATAATAGAGTAAATAAACTTCACATTTTGGGTGATTTATTTGGAAGACAATCATCTTGATCCATGTAGAGCCGGTAGGTTTGCAGGCTGATATACAATAGACAAGGCAGCATTACAAGTCCTTAAAACCTTCTTTATTTGCTTCCATAAACTGCTTGAAGGTTTGAACATTGGGGTTGAGTTTGCGGGTCAGCTCCACGTTGCGGTCCGGTCTCATGTGATAGAATAAGAACATACTGTTCATCTCCTGCACTGCCGGGATGTCCAGTTTTACGTATGCCTCGGGGGTTATCTGTATACACACAAATCAGAGAGTAGGAGGAAGACTTTTTAAAACAGAATGCAATTTATGAAATAATCTCAGCCCCCCCCCCCCCCCCCATAAAAAAGACTGTAATTTATTATATAAAATTAATGTATATAAATACCTACTACTTTTCCCATCATGCACCTTAGGGAGAGAGCATGATGATACTGCAGAACCTCGGATTACGAGCATAATATATTCCAGGAGTATGCTTGTAATCCACAGCACTTGCATATCAAAGCGAGTTTCCCCATTGAAGTCAATGGAAATGAAAATCATTTGTTCTGCATTGACTTCAATGGCATGCAATACTGCATGCGACCAAAGGTGGGGGGTGCCAGAGAGCCTCAGGAACACACGGAAAGGCCAGAGGACAGCTCGGCTGACCTTGGCAAACCTCGGAAAGGCTTGTGAACTGCGTATTTCCGAGACTCTGAGCATTTTCGAATGGCGCCGCTCGGCTCCACTGCCCCCCCACCTCATGCCAAACGCGGTACTGCACACCGCTATGGCTTGAATCCTGCTCGTTTTGCAAGACAACACTTGCAAACCGAGTTGGATTTAAAAAAAATACAGTGCTCGTATTGCGAAATGCTCGTTAACCGCGTTACTCGCAATCCGAGGTTCCACTGTAGTGCCTACAACTACAAGACAGGAAGCAGTTCGGCAATTCTTTCATTTTGGCAAGGGAACCACCCAATCTTTAAAACTATTTGTAAACATGAAAAGAAATCTTGAGAAAGACTAGAGATTAGCTATTCGATTCTTCGGACATTTGTCAAACAATTGAGAAAAATTTGCGAACCACGCTGAAGTCTATGGGAGCTGAATCTTTTTTTTCTGCCCCTTTTCAAAGCCAAATTGCAAGCTTTGGGTTAAAAAAATAAATAAATTAATGAGTGGCTTGGCACTGTCAAGAGGGAAATGTCCCAATGCTAAAAAAATAAATAATTAAGAAATTGTCAGGGCTCAGCCCTTCCTTCTCAGCTGTCGGCTCATTGCCAGCTTCTATCTCTCCACAGTGTCTCAGCTGTTGATGATCCTGCTCGTCAGTCCTGCTTACTTAAGCCGTCCAGCTCAGTTGCTCTCTGCTTTCGCCTTGGTCAACATCATAGAAACTCCTGGGTTCCTGTTGAAGACTTGCTTGGCTGACGTTCCTTCTGGCTCCAGATCCTGCTTGCTGTCCTACTACGTCTATCTCTGGCTCTCTGACTATCCGATCCGGTTCCTGAACTCTGGCTATGTTTTGACTTCACTTACTCTGTTTATCTTTTTATTATTATTATTAAACAAGTGTGATTTAACTGTACTTCTGTCTTGGTCTGATTCATGGTTTTTGACAGAAATACTGTTCAGTGGGGAGAGGTCACTCTGGTTTATGCAACTTTCATGGCAGCATGGTAAAAACATCCAATCCTGCCCTATAACATTTAATGACTGTGCAGCTGCCGGAACCCTAGCAACCAATAACCTCATGGGTTGCTAGGATGTAGGGGACCAGTTCACATAGTGTCCTTGAATTCTTTGATGCAGACAACCGCCAGCATCCTAGCAACCAAGGAGAGGAAAGCCATTCATTTGGTGGTGGCAGTTATACAATCACTAATTGAATGACGTCCAGCTGCAGCAGCTGAAGTGAAGTGAACTGGCCATTTTGTTTGCCCATTTAGTGAACTGCTAACATGTAAAGTTCAAGTTGACCCTTACATGGCTATGAACCTCATCCCTAAAGCAGATGCAATAACTTATTGCAGTGAGGAGGTACTGAGGAGGTAGCCTAGTCAACACAAAATCGAAGTTCTGCTTTAAACCCCATTGCAGACATTTTTTAACCACTTAAGCCCCGAAACCATTTGGTTGGTTAAAGACCGGGCTACTTTTTGCGATTCGGCACTGCGTCGCTTTAACTGACAATTTGCGCGGACGTGCGACGTGGTACCCAAACAAAAGTAATGTCCTTTTTTCCCCACAAATAGAGCTTTCTTTTGGTGATATTTGATCACCTCTGCGGTTTTTTTTTGCGCTATAAACAAAAATAGAGCGGCAATTTTGAAAAAAAAACAACAATATTTTTAACTTTTTGCTATAATAAATATCCCCCAAAAATATATATATCTAAAAAAAAACATTTTCTTTCCTCAGTTTAGGCCGATACGTATTCTTCTACATATTTTTGGTAAAAAAAAATCTCAATAAGCCTTTATCGATTGGTTTGCGCAGAAGTTATAGCGTCTACAAAATAGGGGATAGTTTTATGGCATTTTTATTAATATATATTTTTTTTACTAGTAATGGCGGCGATCAGCATTTTTTTTATCGTGACTGCGACATTATGCGGACACATTGGACACTTTTGACACCATTTTGGGACCATTGTCATTTTTACAGCGATCAGTGCTATAAAAATGCACTGATTACTGTAAAAATGACACTGGCAGGGAAGAGGTTAAGCGTGTCCTAAGGGAGTGCTTGTAACTGTTAAGGGGCGTGGCTTGCCGTGACACGTCACTGATCGTTGTTCCCGATGACAGGGAACGCGATCAGTGACAGTGTCACCTAGGCAGAACGGGGAGCACGGGCGGACTGACAACTCATGGGGCCCCCGGGCAATAGAAGATTATGGGGCCCCCGGGCAATAGAAGATTATGGGGCCCCTGGGTTTACAGATGGCCACCATGCCAGGAGGCAGTGCAGAGGCGGGGCAGCTAAAATCTCGGGATTTTCACATCAAAAGCATGTAGGTTTTGGACATATCAGAGACAGATGTAAAAAAAACACAGATTTTTACATACTGTCCCTGGTTTTACTAAGCCTGGCAACCCTGATGGGGCCCCCTAGTGGCATGGGGCCCTGACGGGGAGATGTTGTGTTTACACTAACATCTCCCCGCTCTTTAGCTCCGTGACCCGATCGGGTCCGTGGGCGCGGTCACGGAGCTCACGGCAGGGAAATTAAAGGGGACTGTCGACGTACATCCTTGTTTATGCCGGTCAGGAACCCTGGCAGGTGTTAAAGATATAATTAAAAAGCAAAATGTATCGGCTGCAGCTGCTTTTACTCTCTGAACATGTGTGGGCGTTGCAGATTGTAAAGATCAGGGGTCTCCAAACTTTCTAAACAAAGGGCCGGTTTACTGTCCTTCAGATTTTATGGGGGCCGGACTGTGGTCAATGGGATTAAACAATGCCCCATCATTGGTTTTAGTGGAAGGAATAGTGCCGTATTGATTAGGGTGACCAGACATCCCCGGTTTCAGGGGACAGTCCCCGGATTGAGGACACTGTCCCCGGACCAAGTCTGTCCCCAGTTTTTGTCCCCGGATTGGATTTGAACAGGGACTGGGGGAATTTCAAAGACAGTCAGTGCAGAAAAAAAAATCTGAATTACACACCCCACTCCACTGCCCCTACTAGCTTAGGGGGGTTGTATTTTTCCCATTATCTGTGCCCCTTTCTGATGATCATGTGCTGGTCGGAGCGGGGATGGAATATTTCTTCAGTTTCGGGTGCATTCCCATTCAGCTCCTCCCACATGTTCTTCTGCCTTGGCTCAAGTCCTGGCCAGTCGCCTGCCTATCTCCTTGCCTTCCCTGGCGTAGTGATCTTCCTTCGCTCCCCACCCAGTAGTAGCCGCTGATTGCCGCCATTACTAGTATTACTAAAATATGTCCCCGGATTTCATTTTTAAAATCTGGTCACCTTATATTGATATTGGTGGGAAGAATAGAACCCCATCCTTGATGCCAGTGGGAGGAATAGTGCCCCACCCTTGGTGTCAGTTGTGGATAGAATAGTTCCCCAAGGGCCGGATAGAGGCAAGCAAAGGGCCACATCTGGCTCCAGGGCCGCAGTTTGGAGACCACTGGTATAGATGATGGCAACATCACCAGAAATAAGTAGACAGTCCTGTAGATTATGATCAGCCTCACCTTGGAGTCTACGATGGTCTTGCCGGTCACCTCGGACATGATCTCTGCATATTGTCGGATGGTTAGCTTGTCTGCACTCAGTCCAATATCCTTCCCAATGTATTCAGAGGGATTCTTCAGGACGCTGCAGACAATCGGACCGAGGTCCGTGACTGATATCCCATCCATTGGAACTTCTTCCATAGGAATGACTGAAAGAAAATTAATTCGGGACAGAGCAATGAGAAAGTTATAATAAATAGATTATGGTTCACTCAGGTCAAACATAAGAAGAAAAAAAAAATCTGTGTTCCCCTCACTTTCTGTCCTAGACCTAGAGACAAAACAGGAAGTGAGAGGAAATTTCTCCAAAGTGAGGAGAAATCCCTTCTTGTCACCAGAACAGGTGTCTCCATTAGGCTGTTTCATTTACAATTGTAAAATTGTAGATTTCCCATCACTTCCTGCCCTGAAGGCAAAACAGGAAGGAAGAGGAAATTTCTCCAAAGTGAGTAGAAATAATTTCTTGGACAGTTGTCATCAAAGCATGTACAGGCAGTCCCAGAGTTACATACTATACATCCGACTTACATATGACTCATACCTACAAACAGAAAGACAACAGAAAGTGAGGAGAAGGACACATAGGGGCAGAGGCGGCTCTTTAATTAGGCCAATTAGGCAATCGTCTAGGGCCTCACACTCACAGGGGCCTCACGGCAGTCAAACTTACCCAGTTTTGAGGGACAGGGGACCTTAACGCTGCTGTGCGTTAAGAGCCCTGACTCAGGAGCGGGGCCGCCAGCGTCCCCAACAACCAGGGAATATCGGTGACACCACCCCTTGTGACGTCAATGACCCAGCGTGCCCTCAGTCAATGTCATCATAAGGGGGTGGGTTCACCAGGTGACATCACCGGGTGGCCCCCTCCCCTTAGTTATTAAAGAACAGGATCTGGGCGCCACTTTGTTAAAGGGGGCTTTGAGATTCCGATAAGCCCCCTGCCTGCAGACCCCCCACAACCACCAGCCAGGGTTGTGGGGAAGAGGCTCTTGTCCTTGAATTATTTTTCCCATCATGGGTGTAAGGCCTCGTACACACGATGAGATATGTCCGCTCAAACTTGTCCGACGGACAGTTTAGAGCGGACATGTCTCATCGGATTTCGGTCCGATGGCGTGTACACACCATCGGATCAAAATCCCCGCCGGCAGACAGCGTGGTGACGCGGCGGTGACGTTGACGCCGCCACGTCACCGCTACGTCACCGCACCAGGAAGTAAACACTTCCGCGCGCATGCGTCGGATCCATTCACAGGATACGACGCATGTGCGGGAAGATATGTCCGCTGGTTTGCCGTACTAACCAGCGGACATATCCGACGGACAGGTTTGTAGCGGACAAATTTCAAAGCATGCTTTGAAATTTGTCCGATGGACAAACCTGTCCGCTAGCCCGTACACACGATCGGATTTGTCTGCTGAAACGGTCCATCGGACCGTTTTCAGCGGACAAATTTAATCGTGTGTACGCGGCCTGAGAGGGGCCCCATGTCAAGTTTTACCTAAGGCCTCACAAAGCCTAGAGCTGTCTCTGCATAGGGGCAGTGCCCCCAGTTGAAAAAATAGAGAGCCATAGATAACATATTGAAAGCTAATAAATTAGGATAGACAATATGGTTTTAAAAGTAGAATGCCTAGGGAAGGGAAAAATAAAATGGATTAAAGATTTGACTAGCTGCATCAATTCTATATATGAACTGTTGTATATTAAAATTATAAATGGTGATTGTGACGGGAGTCACTTTCGGCAGGGGGCCCTTGGAACCCAGAATCCTGAGTATTACCTGTGTACCTGTGTTTCAATAAACAGTTCATGTTGAGCAACCAAACGAGTACTGCCTAGTTTGTGGTTGGTCAGTGGTTGGAATAGGGGTGCAACGGATCAAAAAAATCACGGATCGGATCGATCCTCGGATCAGGAGTCACGGATTGGATCATTTTCAGATCAGCAAAAAAAAAAAAGACAAATCTTGTTACACCCACCAGAGTTTTAGATTTCACAGTTATTCTCAACACAAAACGGAGCTTATGTGCTTAAATACAGTGGGCCAGATTCAGATACAATTACATCGGCGCAGAGTATCAGAGATACACTACGCTGCCGTATTTTACCAGGCTGTACGACGAATCCTGGTAGATTTTGTCCCTTACGGTACGGCGGCGTAGTGTATTTCTCGCCGCGTAATCGAAATACGCGATTAGGGGGCGTGAAGCATTTAAATTAGGCGCGTCCCGGCGGCGATCGAACTGCGCATGCTCCGTTCAGAAATTTACCGCCGTGCATTGCGCGAAATAACGTCCATACGTCATTCGTTGTTTGAGTAGCGTCGTTTACGGACATTCCTATTCCCGGACGTTTTACGTCAAAAATAAAAAAAGACGTCGGAAAACGCTGATATTCGACGCGGGAACGACGGCCATACTTAACATGGGCTGTCTAATATTAGTATTACGCAGCAAAAAGATGACTAAAGATGCCGTAAGAGATTGCGATTGACGTTCGTAACTTCGTGGATAGTCGGCAAAAGCTCATTTGCATACCCCGACGCGGAAAACGACGGGAACTCCACCCAGCGGCCGCAATTTTATTGCAGCGTAGATCCGAAGGCGTACGAACACGTAAACCAGTCGGATTGAAGCCCGCAGCCGTAATTTCATGGTTTGAGGTTTCAGAGTAGTGAAAAAGCGCGCGTAATTCGAAAGTACTCCAGTCTAACGCGAGATAGACAGGAGTAATCGCTTTGTGAATCTGGCCCATTGTTTGTAAATACGACGGACTGTTTATTGCTAATGTGACAGAACACAGTCCGTTGGATTTACAAATACTGTATTTAAGGGTATAAGCTCCGTTTTGTGATGAAAATAACTGAATTTAAAACTCTGTTGGGTGTAAGGAAAGATGTCCACTTGCCCCCATGTCCTCCAATTACAGATGCAGCTGTTAGGGGGCCTCTCCACAAATACCTCTGGCCCCTTATCTCCCTCTGTCTTTCTATTTTCAGATTAAACATCACAATCATGCTTACTAGGGGTGCAACGGATCTCCTACCTGCGGGAGCTCACAGATGCTGTCTCCACTCTCCACATGTCTGCAGTGAGCGCGCTGTGGGGGGAGGCGTGTCACGCTATGCATTGGGCTCTGGCAAGCACACGGGGGTGGAGCAAGATGGCCGCCGCTCCGGAGCTAGGCCGAAGCCGGGGACTTTCCTACGGCCGAGGCTCCGGAGCGCTTCGGTGGCAATCCGTTGCACCCCTAAGTTGGAATATCTGATATCTATATTCAGACTGGGAAGAAGCGGTATTTTCGAAAGCACTCAAGCAGAGTGTGGGACATTTGGTTACAGTGATAAGTAATGAAACATCATTAGAAATTCATATAGGGAACCACTTGATGATAGAATTGATCATTCATACAGAATATGAATATCAGAGGTTTCAATGTAAGCAGTGCCTAGCCTGACCTCCCTGGGGCCCTAGGCAAAATGACATGTCAGGCGGCGTACACACGACCGAGGTTCTCGCTAGAAACCAGCGAGAACCTCGCTGGAAGCTGCATTCCAGCGAGAACCTCGGCCGTGTGTACGCTCTCGGCGAGCATCCCGTCAGGAATGCCGTCGAGCAGAAATAGAGAGCATGTTCTCTATTTGCTCGACGGCCCGCCTGGATGAATGGCTGGTTGCCATTCCCGACGGGCGGGTCGCCGAATCTGACGGCCGGCAGAGAACCTCGACGGGCGGAACGATGTGTTCTGCCCGTCGAGGTTCTCTGCCGTGTGTACGCGGCTTCACATTAAAGTTGAGAAGCGGGGGGGTTTTCTGCTGTTGGAAAAGTTAAAGTGAGAAGCTTATGACTTCTCACCAGGTGGGGCCTCTAGTAATTTGGGGGGCCCTCCGCAGCTTTGCGGGGCCCTAAGCAGCTTGCATAGTGAGCCTACAGGGCGCATCGGCCCTGAATATAAGTGAATCAAGTTACTGGATGTATCTCCAGTGAACCACAAGGATTACACAATATACCAAATGATACTTATCCTGTGAGCTACCAATTAACTAAACAGATGCAACTATGTAGAATGCAATAAAAGTAGACAAACTACAGTGGCACCTCGGATTGTGAGTACTGCGATTAACGAGTGCTTTGCAATACGAGCACTGTATTTTGAAAAATCCTAACTTGGTTTGCAAAAGTTGTCTTAAAAAACGAGCAGGATTCAGGCCAAAGCGGTGTGCAGTACCACGTTTGGCCTGAGGTGGGGGGGGTGCCGGAGCCAAGTGGAGCCGTTTGAAAATGCTTGGAAAGACACAGAAATACTCCGTTCCCGAGCCCTTTTTGAGGTTTGCCGAGGTGTCCTCTGGACTCTCGGACTGTTTCCAAGGCTCTCCGCCCCCCCGCCTCTGGCCGCATGCGGTATTGCATGCCATTGAAGCCAATGCGGAACAAATTATTTTCGTTTCCATTGACTTCAATGGGGAAACTCGCTTTGATATGCAAGTACTTTGGATTACGAGCATTCTCCTGGAACGGATTATGCTCGTAATCCGAGGTTCCACTGTATAGCAAATAATTCAAAACAATATAAGAAAAAAATATTGATTGTAGATATATTTTACGAAATCGTGGTGAAAAGTGTGTTCAAAGTGGCGAATACAAGGGTGGCCAATGAGACCCATGCATCCATGGTGGACACTCCATCCTCACTGCAGCTTAGTAGAATTGGCATACATACGCAGAGCAGCATTACTGCACTATTACACTGGTTACACTGGTTGCTAGCATATTAGTTGCCATTGACTGGCTCTTCCTCACTTGCGTCTGAGAGACGCGAGTAGAGGAGAGCCGATCGGCGGCTCTCCTGACAGGGGGGGTTTGCACTGATTGTTTATCAGCGCAGACCCCCCTTGGATCCCCACACTGGACCACCAGGGAGTGCCCCCCGGTGCTCAATAGAGCACAAATATATAAAAAATAAAAAACAATAAAAAAAATTAATACAATTGACGCCAATCAGTGCCCACAAATGGGCACTGACTGGCAACATGGGCACTGACTAATGATGCCCAGCAATGCCATCAGTGCCACCCCTCAGTGTCACCCAGTGTCCATCAGTGCCACTCAGTGTCCATCAGTACCACCTCTTAGTGCCCATCTATGCCCAGTGCCCACCTATCTGTGCCCATCTGTGCCACCCAAAAGTGCCCACCAGTGCCATACATAAGTGCTGCCCATGAGTGCCCATCAGTGCCGCCAAGGAGTGCCCAGTGCGCCTATGAGTGCCCATCAGTGCCGCCTATGAGTGCCAATCAGTACCCCCTATGGGTGCCCATACCAGCGCTGCCTATCGGTGCCCATCAGTGCCACCTCATCGGTGCCCATCAGTGCCGCCATATCAGTGCCCATAATTGAAGAAGAAAACTTACATTTTTAGCAAAAAAAAATTACAGAAAACAAATAAAAAAAAAAAATTCTGGTAGTTTTAGCAAAAAATAAAAATCGCAGAGGTGATCAAATACCACCAAAAGAAAGCTCTATTTGTGGGAACAAAATGCTAAAAAATGTCATTTGGGTACAGTGTAGCATGACCGCGCAATTGTCATTTAAATTGCGACAGCGCTGAAAGCTGAAAATTGGCTTGGACGGGAAGGTGCGTACGTGCCCCCCGGTATGGAAGTGGCTACAAATCCCCTAAATTCTTAACCTTCTTCCCTTGGTGCGGGTCCTTAGCCCTTTCATAAATGTTTTTGTATCAGTGTGCATTTATCTTTGTTCACCGTGAAGATCATCTGGAATGTTCCATTTAATAAGAAAAATATTCCCCTTAAAACCTCACCCAGCTCATAGGTCTTTCCATCTTGCCGTTTCTGTGGCCTGGAGGACGTCTTGAAGTTCTCAAAGTAGAAGGCAAGCCTTACGCTGGTCATAGGTACTTTCATTTGTCTAAAATATTCTTCCCCTAGCCCTTTACTATCAAAGTGAGAAACTTCCAGCTTGCCTCCGGTAAGTTTGTGGACATTCTCCAGGCCACTGTAGATCACGTGCTTTAGTTCCAGCTGTTTGCAGAGATCTGCGATCTGTTTTCCCTGAAACATAAGAAACAACTGGGTTTTATCAGGAGTTACTGCGCTTTGTTCTATAAAAGTATTGGGGCGATATCATACCCAGCAACAAAACCAGGGCTGGACTGGGACAAAAATGTGGCCCTGGACTTCATCCAGACTGGCCCACTTTGACAGGTCTCTCCCATGGCGGCCGGACAACTGCCGCAACCCCCCCCCCCCCCCCCGACCACCCAAGCCCCCTCTTCCCCTTCAATAGCCACTAGCCATTCTACGTTATTAGATTAGAATGGCTGGTACTGGTAGTCTTATAAGCAGTACCAGTGGGGAAGCTAGACATTATTTCACCCCGGGGCAAAGAATCAGTTCGGTGCCCCCTCCCCCCTTATGGGACAAGATTAGGCAGATGTGAGAAACTCCCAGGCCATAGCTGTTGAGTCAGCTGTCTGTCCCCTCCCCCATACTCCTCTTTCATCCCCCCTGCTCCTCTGGTCCTCCCCCTGCTTCTTTGCTCCCCCCAGGTGAGCGCTGCGGGAAGGGAGAGACAGAGGAGCGGAGGGGGGCAGCGGTCCGCTGTCTCTGAAGCCAGCCCACTGAGCCATCGGCCCACAGGGAAATTCCCTGTAGTCCCAATGGCCAGTCCATCCCTGAACAAAACCCCCAAAGTTTTCCATTAATGGTTCCTGTTAGGCAGTGGTGTAGCGTGGGGGAGGGCAGGGGGGAAGTTCCCCCGGGGCGCAGGCGGCAGGTTACCTGCAGCTCTTCTCCTGCGCTGTGCAGTCTAGGAGACTGTGAGCTCTTCCGCTTCGCCATGAGGAAGAAGTTGCGGTGCAGTCCCGGCTTGGGCTCCAGCAGGGACACTGACACAGCAGTGAGTAAATGAGTTTTCCATTAATGGTTCCTGTTAGGCAGTGGTGTAGCGTGGGGGGGGGGGCAGGGGGGAAGTTCCCCCGGGGCGCAGGCGGCAGGTTACCTGCAGCACTTCTCCTGCGCTGTGCAGTCTAGGAGACTGTGAGCTCTTCCGCTTCGCCATGAGGAAGAAGTTGAGGTGCAGTCCCGGCTTGGGCTCCAGCAGGGACACTGACACAGCAGTGAGTAAATGAGTTTTCCATTAATGGTCCCGCTCATGCTGCGTACACACGATCAGAAAAATCTTGGATGGTTCCATAGGTTTTTCCGAAGGAATTCTGCTCAAGCTTGGCTTGCATACACACAAGTTCCCTGAACATTCGACCGTCAAGAACGCGGTGACGTAAAACACTACGACGAGACGAACTTCAATGCTTCCGAGCTTCCCCCGCTCTCCATCCTTAATCATCCCCCTGGGTGCCATGTGTGCAGCCAGCAGGAGGGAGAGGAGGGAAACTGGCAGAGCTGCAGGGTTAGAGGAGCACACAGCATGGCAGTCACACAGCCGGGGCACATAGAGTGGGGTCTGGGCATCAGGGGGAAAGGGATGTGGACAGAGAGTAGAGTGAGTCAGTAAGAAGAGAAGAAACCTTTGGGTTGTTCCCCATGTTTGCAGAAGCAACTTCAATGGAAGTCAGTCAATGGAGGTTAGTCAAGGGAAGTCAGTCAATGGAAGTCAGTCAATGGAGGTCAGTCAATGGAGGTCAGTCAATGGAGGTCAGTCAATGGAAGTCAGTCAATGGAAGTCAGTCAATGGAAGTCAGTCAATGGAGGCCAGTCAGTGTAGGTCAGTCAATGGAAGTCAGTCAATGGAGGTCAGTCAGTGTAGGTCAGTCAATGGAGGTTAGTCAATGGAAGTCAGTCAATGGAGGTCAGTCAATGGAGGTTAGTCAGTGTAGGTCAGTCAATGGAAGTCAGTCAATGGAGGTCAGTCAGTGTAGGTCAGTCAATGGAGGTTAGTCAATGGAAGTCAGTCAATGGAGGTCAGTCAATGGAGGTTAGTCAGTGTAGGTCAGTCAATGGAAGTCAGTCAATGGAAGTCAGTCAATGGAGGTCAGTCAATGGAGGTCAGTCAATGGAGGTCAGTCAATGAAAGTCAGTCAATGGAGATCAGTCAATGGAGGTCAGTCAATGCAGGTCAATCCATGGGGGCCAGTCAATGGAGGTCAGTCAATGGTGGTCAATAAATGCAGGTCAGTCAATGGAGGTCAGTCAATGGAAGTCAGTCAATGGAGGTCAGTCAATGGAGGTCAGTCAATGGAAGTCAGTCAATGGAGGTCAGTCAATGGAGGTTAGTCAGTGTAGGTCAGTCAATGGAAGTCAGTCAATGGAAGACAGTTAATGGAAGTCAGTCAATGGGGGTCAGTCAATGGAAGTCAGTCAATGGAAGTCAGTCAATGGAGATCAGTCAATGGAGGTCAGTCAATGGAGGCCAGTCAATGGAGGCCAGTCAATGGAGGCCAGTCAATGGAGGCCAGTCAATGGAGGCCAGTCAATGGAGGTCAGTCAATGGAGGCCAGTCAATGGAGGCCAGTCAATGGAGGTCAGTCAATGGAGGTCAGTCAATGGAAATCAGTCAATGGAGGTCAGTCAATGGAGGTCAGTCAATGCAGGTCAATCCATGGAGGCCAGTCAATGGAGGTCAGTCAGTGGAGGTCAATAAATGCAGGTCACTCAATGGAGGTCAGTCAATGGAGGTCAGTCAATGGAAGTCAGTCAATGGAGGTCAGTCAATGGAGGTCAGTCAATGGAAGTCAGTCAATGGAGGTTAGTCAATGGAGGTCAGTCAATGGAAGTCAGTCAATAGAGCCCAGTCAATGGAAGTCAATCAATGGAAGTCAGTCAATGGAAGTCAGTCAATGGAAGTCAGTCAATGGAGGTTAGTCAATGGAGGTCAGTCAATAGAGGCCAGTCAATGGAAGTCAGTAAATGGGGGTCAGTCAATGGAGGTTAGTCAATGGAGGTCAGTCAATAGAGGCCAGTCAATGGAAGTCAGTAAATGGGGGTCAGCCAATGGAGGTCAGTCAATGGAGGTCAGTTTGCAGCTAAGTGAAGTCATTGTTTGTTACCTGTTTGACCTCCTTATCCTTATCCATATGTTCCCAAAAGTTGGTGACCACAAAAGCTCCATAAGTTCCTTTGAGGGCGGCCTTCACACTTGCCTCATTGTCCAAATCTGCAGATACGACCTCTGCACCAGCTTCCTTCAGCTTTTGTGCTGCCGGTTTAGTGACATCACGAGTCACCGCCCTGACGGCAAACGATTTGTCCTGTAGAAGAGCCTTGACCACCGAACCACCCTGTGCTCCTGCAAGAGGGGAATAAAATGGGTAACCAAGCTTGGGTATGGTCTGAAGAACAAAATGCCAACTTAGGAACTGCTTTATACCACACAGAAGTGCACGTGCCTTGACGTGTATTAACCACTTTGGCCCCGGAAGATTTTACCCCCTTCCTGACCGAAGCACTTTAACTGACAATTGCGCGTCATACAATGCTGTACCCAAACTAAATTTGCATCCCTTTCCCCACAGATAGAGCTTTCTTTTGGTGGTATTTGATCACCTCTGCAGTTTTAATTTGTTGTTCTATAAACAAAAAAAGAGCACCAATTTTGGAAAAAAAAATCTTTTTTACGTTTTTTACGTTTTACTATAATAAATTTCCCCAAAAAATGTTTTTTTAAAAAAAAAATCTTCATCAGTTTAGGCCAATATATATTCTTCTACATATTTTTGGTAAAAAAAATCCCAATATGCGTATATTGATTAGTTTGCGCAAAAGTTATCTACAAACTATGGGAAAGATTTATGGCATTTTTTTTATTTATATGTTTTATACTAGAAATGGCGGTGATCTGCGATTTTGAGCGGGACTGCAACATTGCGGCAGACAGATCAGACACTTTTGACAAATTTTGGGGATCATTGACATTTATACAGCGAATAATGTTATGAAAATGCACTGATTACTGTGTAAATGTCACTGGTACGGAAGGGGATAACACTAGGGGGCAATCAAGGGGTTAAATGTGTTCCCTAGTTAGTGTTTCCTACTGTATGGGGATGTGACTGACTGGGAGAGGACACATATCGCTGTTCTTTCTTACTAGGAACAAACGATCTGTCTCCTCTCCCCTGAAAAAAAAAAAGGGCAATTACCGGCCACCTGTGGTCTTGAGAGCCAGAATCAGGATTTGTGTGTTTACATGGATGGCCGGTGGCGATCGCGCCTGCCAGCCACCTGCATCGGGTCCCCCCGCCGGAGGCTCTTAAAGGAGACAACGTACATATACCTTGTTTTGCACACCCGTGACATTTTGCCAATGTAATGCTTTTTTCTTTGATTTTCTGGATGTTGAACTGAGTTTTTAAAGGCATTTTTTTAGGGCTGTGAAAATTAACTTTTAATTCCTTGATTCTTTTGATTGGTACTCACCTCTCCGCCAGCTTCTGGGTCTTTAGGGAGTTCTGTCGGAGACCCGGTGATGCCACGAACACCGGCGGGGGCTTGTTGTGTCTATCTGAAGAGCTACTTTGCTGTGCCTTCATATCTGCACCTTACTATCTGCCACACGCAAGGGCTGTTACACTTCCCTCTATCAACCTGGGATTCTACAGCCATCCACTGGGAGTTGTGATCGTTCCCTTCACCGGACATCTACATGCCGACGGACTGATGTTAACCCCTCCTCATCTAGATTCAGCAGTGGTATCGCTGTACACATTTTTATACCAGTATCATACTTAGCTAGATGTTTTTATGACTGCTTTTGCTACCGTTTGGTATTACTCGCACCATTTTTACAGTTTTTGTAGCTACATCGATTTTATCTCTTTATTTTGTTACCTACTTGAAGACTATAAAAGTTTTAATGCTATTCCCATCGAGCGCTGCCTTTGTGTGTTTTTTGTATCCTGCTATCCATTTTTCCAGTGGTTGGAGCTGCACTGGGAATCGGCCTGCAAGGAGATCGGCTAAAAGTAGTTGGATCTGTATGTGCGTTATAATTAATTGAAATTAGTCAATTAATCGATTTAAAAAAAGAAATAGATTAATCGAACACGAAAATGTTAATCAGTAACAGCCCTAATTTTTTTCTGTACAGCTCACATCAAGAATAAAAAATATAATTTTTTTTTTTTTTTATCATGATAATGGCACATTGACATGGCATTGTGTAAAAATGCATATATGGTGTCATGCATGTCCAATAAAAGCACATGTATGGTGTGAACAAGGTACATAGAACACAATTGTCCAAAGTGCAAAATGCCAACTTAAAGGCTCTTTTACGCAGCAACATACGTAAAAAGTATACGCCTTGACAGGTGTTGACGTGTTTTTCAATTCACCGCGCGTTGTTTTACTGAGCATTAAACTGATTTATTTTTATTTTTATTCTATACAGGGCACATCAAGGGTATACATTCTAATGCCCTGTACACACGATCGCTTCATCCGATGAAAACGGACCGATGGATTTTTTTCATCAGATATCCGATGAAGCTGACTTTCATCGGTCTTGCCTACACACCGTTGGTTAAAAATCCGATTGTGTCCAAGGCAGTGACGTAAAACACCACGACGTGCTGAGAAAAATTAAGTTCAATTTCGTCCGAGCATGCGTCGACTTGATTCTGAGCATGCGTGGATTTTTGACCGATGGATTTCCCCACAGATGATCGTTTTTTTTTTTCGATCGGTTTTTTAACCATATGAAAATTTTAAAACAGGTTCTATTTTTTTCACAGATGAAAATTGTCCATTAGTCCGTTTTCATCAGGCGAACCGATCGTGTGTACAGGGCTTTACACCTTTACTTCTTGTAATAGGGACATTGTGCTGGATTGACACGCGTTGTTATTTGTTTCTGCGCGTTGCGTAAAAATGCAGACATGCTGTATTTTTTGCAATTCACCTGTATTGTGTGAAGAAGATACAATTGTTTCCTATGTGTCCTTGCATGGAGCCTTGATGTTGATCAATGCAGATCAAGAGAGCTCAGCAGATATGGTGTGAACAAGCCCCAACATATTATGAATAGAATAAATCTAACTGTACACACCAGTCACACCTATGTCAATATCCAGGGAGTCACCCTGCATGCACAAATCTTCTGATGCAGCAGCTCTGACCTGACCCACCTTCCTAGGTTGGTTGGCAGGTGTCCCTTAGGGTCCTTTCACCGTTCGTCCGTTTTTTCATCCGTTTTTTTTTTTGGTTAGAACTTTTTTTTTATTACATATTTTGATGAAAAACGGACGTTAGCGGATCGGATGTTAAACGGATCGTCCGCTAACGTCCGTTTTTCGTCCGTTCCGTTTTTTTGACGGAAGAAAAATAGGGTTTTCTTCCGTTCAAAAAAGCGGAGCTTAACGGAGACGAACGTTAACGGATGCGTGTGAAAGGACCCATAGGAAAGCATTGCGGTCAAAAAACGGACGTCTAAAAACGGACAAACGGTCCGCACGTGTGAAAGGACCCTAAAGCTCAGTTTTTTTGAACGGAAGAAAACCCTATTTTTCTTCTGTCAAAAAAACGGAACGGACGAAAAACGGGTTGTTAGCGGACGATCCGTTTAACATCCGATCCGCTAACATTCGTTTTTCATCAAAATATGTAATAAAAAAAAGTTCTAAAAAAAAAAAAAAACGGATCAAAAAACGGATGAAAAACGGATGAAAAAACTGATGAAAAACAGATGTGAACGGATGAAAAACTGATGAAAAACGGATGACAACTGATGAAAAACGGACGAAAAGCAGATAAAAAACGGACGAAAAAACGAATCAACTGATGAAAAAAAACGGTCCGCACGTGGGAAAGGACCCTAATTTTCTTCCGTCAAAAAAACCGGAACGGACGAAAAACAGATGTTAGCGGACGGTCCGTTTAACATCCGATCCGCTAACATCCGTTTTTCATCAAAATATGTAATAAAAAAAAGTTTGGATGAAAAAACTGATGAAAAACGGATGTGAACGGACGAAAAACTGATGAAAAACGGACGAAAAAATGGATCATCTGATGAAAAAAAACGGACCTAAAAAACGGTCCGCACGTGTGAAAGGACCCTATAGCCCCGTACACGCGGCCGAGGTTCTCGGCAGAAACCAGCGAGAAGCTCGCTGGGAGCCACATTCTGCCGAGAACCTCGGCCGTGTGTATGATCTCGGCGAGCCCCGCCCGTCGGGAAACCCGTCGAGCAAATAGAGAACAGGTTCTCTATTTGCTCGACGGCCCGTCGGGATGAATGGCTGGTTGCCTTTCCCGACGGGCGGGTCGCCGAATCTGACGGCCGGCAGAGAACCTCGATGGGCGGACCGATGTGTTCTGCCCGTCGAGGTTCTCTGCCATGTGTACGGGGCCTAACTCTGCAAGACAGTCCTGATATGCGTAGGTGTTGCATATAGCTGCCTGTACAACTGACTTACAGCATATGGCTCTACGCGGGAATATGTAAATTCAAGCAGAAAAATAAAAATGATGGGCCAGATCCACAGAAATTTACGGCGGCGTATCTCCAGATACGCCGCCATAAATTCAAATCTGTGGCAGCGTATCTTTGTTTTGTATTCACAAAACCAGATAAGCCGGAAATACGCTAAGATACGACATCTTACGCCGTCGTATCTTAGTTGCATATTTACGCTGGACGCTAGGGGCGCTTCTGTTGTTGTTCCACGTAAAAAATATGCAAATGAGCTAGATACGCCGATCCACGAACGTACGTACGCCCGGCGCAGTGTTTTTACGTTGTTCGCGTAAGCGTAGGTCCGTACGTAATGTTAAGTATGGTGGTCGGGCCAGCGTCGTTTGCGTAAACCGTTCGCGTATAGGGATTTGCGTAAATTACGTTCACATAGTTTTCATTGACGTTTTGCGACGTGATTTGGTGATTTTGGATACATCCACGGCCGGCGCATGCGCAGTTAAAAAAAACGTAATTTACGTCGGGTCACGATTGATTTAAATAAAACACGCCCACCTCTTCCCCATTTGAATTGCTCCGGCTTACGCCGGCCCATTTACGCTACGCCGCTGTAACTTAGGACGCAAGTTCTTTGTGGATACGGAACTTGCCTTCCTAGCGTACGGCGGCGTAGCGTAAACAAGATACGCTACGCTGGCAGAAACATAGGACGGGCTTTGCTGATCTGGCCTGATATCTATAGTTTACAAAACATTAACATTACCACTAAGTTGTAAATATAACAATTATTATAAATAATAAATTAACCACTTCAACACCGGGCACTTTCCCCCCTTCCTGCCCAGGACAATTTTTAGCTTTCAGCAATGTCGCACTTTGAATGACAATTGCGCGGTCATGCTACACTGAACCCAAATAAAAAATTTCTAATTTTCTTCCCACAAATAGAGCTTTATTTTGGTGGTATTTGATCACCTCTGCAGTTTTGATTTTTTGCGCTATAAACAAAAAAATACCGACAATTTTGGGGAAAAAAACCTGATAGGTGGCACTGATAGGTGGCACTGATAGGCGGCGCTGATGGGCACTGATAGGCATCACTGATGGGCACTGGATAGGCAGCACTGACGAGGAGCTACTAACAGGCATGACTGAGTGGTATCTGAAGGGCACTGACGGGCATTACTGATGGGGCACTTTTATGGGCACTGATTGGCACTGTTGTGGGCACTACCAATTTTATGTGCACTGGCAGGCACTTATTATGGGGCACAGGCTGGCAGGTGATGAGCACTTATTGGCAGCTGATGGGCACATCTGATGGGGGCTGCACTGATAATCAATGTGCTGACAGGGAGAGCCGCCGATCAGCGTCAGCGTTAACTGAGGAACGCCAATTACGGTCACCTCCGGGTTCACGCGATGATCAGCTGTGACCACGTGGTAAGAAGCCTCTGTCAGAGGCCCCATACCACGAAAGGAGTTGCGGTGTGTGTCAGACTGACACGCTGCATCAGCGATCGGCGCGATGCGCGTCTCCGTGGGTTAGCGCCGTCTTTTTATCCTGATCACGTCATATGACACCTGAAGGGAACAGGTTTGTCCTATATTGTCCACAATCTCACTGCTTCTTTACATGTGGACACTATGGGCCAGATTCTCGTACAGACGCCTATCTTTGAACTACAGAACTTGCGCCCAAAGTTACAGCGGCGTATCGTAAATGGGCCGGCGTAAGCCCGGGTAATTCAAAGTAGGCTTGGAGTGGGCATGTTGTATGTATTAGAGATTATGGGATTGAATGATGAAAACAGAGATGCAAGTTACAATCATATCTTCCAACTATCAATCGAAATCTACTTCCCCATGTGCATAATATTTATTGAATGGTTTGTCAACTGTAGACCAATTATTCCTATTGGCAGGGATTAATTAGAAAATAAATAATTATTTATCGAAGCGTGTATGGCCTCCTTTGCAGCTTTCATATCTGCGCTGAGCTAGCCAATATACATATGTATATGCAAGCTTCATCACCTCCCTGGAAGGGAGGAGGAGGAGGAGTGCATTTTGGACCTTGTCCTGGCAGGGGCGGACTGACCATTCAGGAACTCGGGCACTGCCCGAGGGCCCCATACCACTAGGGGTCCCATCAAGGTTGCCAGCCTCAGTAAAACCAGGGACAGTATGTAAATATCTGTGTTTTTTTTTTAAATCCCAAGATTATAGCTGCCCTGCCTCTCCAGTACCTTTTCAGAGTGTGTTTGTGTATTCTGTGTGTGTGTATACTGTGTGTGTATATTGTGCGTCTGTATACTGTGTATGTATACTGTATACTGTATGTGTATGTATACTGTGTATGTATACTGTATATATGTGTGTGTATACTGTGTATGTATACTGTATGTGTGTATACTGTGTGTATATATTGTGTGTCTCTGTGTGTGTGTATACTGTGTATGTATACTGTATGTGTGTGTGTGCACTGTATGTGTGTATAGTGTGTATGTATTATGTGTGTGTGTGTATACTGTATGTATGTATACTGTGTATGTATACTGTATATGTGTGTGTGTATAGTGTGTATGTATACTGTGTGTATATATTGTGTGTCTCTGTATACTGTGTATGTATACTGTATGTGTGTGTGTGCACTGTATGTGTGTATAGTGGTGTATAGTGTGTATGTATTATGTGTGTGTATACTGTATATGTGTGTGTA
The DNA here is from genome assembly GCA_029574335.1 of Rana kukunoris. NCBI lineage: Eukaryota > Metazoa > Chordata > Amphibia > Anura > Ranidae > Rana > Rana kukunoris. The sequence continues at coordinate 15,510,312 of CM056054.1, read as the reverse complement.
CTGTGTATGTATACTGTATGTGTGTGTGTATACTGTATGTGTGTATACTGTGTATGTATACTGTATGTGTGTGTGCACTGTATGTGTGTATAGTGTGTATGTATTATGTGTGTGTGTGTATACTGTATGTGTGTATACTGTGTAGTATACTGTATATATGTGTGTGTATACTGTGTATGTATACTGTGTATGTATACTGTATATGTGTGTGTGTATAGTGTGTATGTATACTGTATGTGTGTGTATACTGTGTGTATATATTGTGTGTCTCTGTATACTGTGTATGTATACTGTATGTGTGTGTGTGCACTGTATGTGTGTATAGTGGTGTATAATGTGTATGTATTATGTGTGTGTATACTGTATATGTGTGTATACTGTGTATGTATACTGTATATGTGTGTATACTGTGTATGTATACTGTATGTGTGTGTGTATACTGTATGTGTGTATACTGTGTATGTATACTGTATATGTGTGTATACTGTATGTGTGTATACTATGTATGTATACTGTATATGTGTGATACTGTGTGTGTATACTGTGTATGTATGCTGTATATGTGTATGTATACTGTATGTTTGTGTGTATACTGTGTATGTATACTCTACGTGTGTGTGTGTGTATACTGTGTGACCCACAATCTATTACCCGGGGGCCCCATAATCTCCTATTACCCGGGGGCCCCATAATCTCCTATTAACCGGGGGCCCCATAATCTCCTATTGCCCGGGGGGCCCATAATCTCCTATTACCCGGGGGCCCCATAATCTCCTATTGCCCGGGGGCCCCATAATCTCCTATTGCCCGGGCTCCCCATAATCTCCTATTGCCCGGGGGGCCCCATAATCTCCTATTGCCCGGGCACCCCATGAGTTGTCAGCTCACCCCTGAGTGCGCACACAAGGTGAATGCCATCTACTGAATTGCATTTGTATGAGTGCAATCCAGTGTCTCTGGCACAACTTTATTTCACTCACCTGTGGCTCCAAAGACGGTGATGGTTTTCTTGCAAGCCATGGCTGAGGATGAAGGGCACTCAGGTGACAATGGAAGTCAGAGAAGAGCTTTCCTGTAAACCAACAAAGGTGTCCTGACTTTGTACTTCTCTCAGAGTTGCTCAGCAATGTATGTACACCACTTCCCGTTGTGATCAAATCAGAAATAGGATTTATTTGGATTAAAGCAGATCAATTTATTATTTCTATTCAGTTGGTAGACGCCTGTTGGGTGTTGATTTTGTTGGCAGAGGAAACTCCCAATCAGGGCCTTTCCTTGGAGGCATTGCTGAGCATATTTACTTATGGCCGCACCCACCAATTATCCACCAATTATCTGAGAAAATACAACTGAAGTGTAAACTCCATTACTGGCGGAATCCTGCAAGTCATAGCTGTGCCCGTTCATGCCCTGTCATGCTGCAAATGTACTGTAGGTGTGCCGCCTATCTCTGTCCGTAGAGATTGACTTCTGTCTTCTAAAGCCCCGTACACACGATCGGATATCTGATCGGAATCTAATCCGATGGATTTTTTCATCAGATATGCGATGAAGTTGACTTTCATCAGTCTTGCCTACACACCATTGGTTAAAAATCCGATCGTGTCCAATGCGGTGACGTAAAACACAACGACGTGCAGAGAAAAATGAAGGTCAATGCTTCCAAGTAGGGTTGTCCTGATACCACTTTTTTAGGACCAAGTACAAGTACTGATACTTTTTTTCAAGTACTCGCCGATACCGAATACCGATACTTTTTTTAAATGTGTCCAAGTCCCCCACATGATGCAGCCATGTATGTCCCCCACATATGCAGCCATGTATGTCCCCCACATATGCAGCCATGTATGTCCCCCACATGATGCAGCCATGTATGTCCCCCACATATGCAGCTATGTATGTCCCCCACATATGCAGCCATGTATGTCCCCCACATATGCAGCCATGTATGTCCCCCACATATGCAGCCATGTATGTCCCCCACATATGCAGCCATGTATGTCCCTCACAGATGCAGCCATGTATGTCCCCCACATATTGCAGCCATGTCCCCCACAGATGCAGCCATGTATGTCCCCCACATATGCAGCCATGTATGTCCCCCACATATGCAGCCATGTATGTCCCCCACATATGCAGCCATGTATGTCCCCCACATATGCAGCCATGTATGTCCCCCACATATGCAGCCATGTATGTCCCCCACATATGCAGCCATGTATGTCCCCCACATATGCAGCTATGTATGTCCCCCACATATGCAGCCATGTATGTCCCCCACATATGCAGCCATGTATGTCCCCCACAGATGCAGCCATGTATGTCCCCCACATATTGCAGCCATGTCCCCCACAGATGCAGCCATGTATGTCCCCCACATATATTGCAGCCATGTCCCCCACAGATGCAGCCATGTATGTCCCCCACATATGCAGCCATGTATGTCCCCCACATATGCAGCTATGTATGTCCCCCACATATGCAGCCATGTATGTCCCCCACATATGCAGCCATGTATGTCCCCCACAGATGCAGCCATGTATGTCCCCCACATATGCAGCCATGTATGTCCCCCACATATGCATCCATGTATGTCCCCCACATATGCAGCCATGTATGTCCCCCACATATGCAGCCATGTATGTCCCCCACATATGCAGCCATGTATGTCCCCCACAGATGCAGCCATATGCAGCCATGTCCTGTCCCCCATATTGCAGCCATGTCTCCCATACCTGTAGTAGATATGAAAGGGGGAGTGTCTATACACAGATCCGTGCATAGACACTCCCCCTTGCTCGGGATTGGACAGATCCATCCAATCCCGAGAAGGGGAGTGTCTATACATGGCGCAGCAGGCATTACAAGTATTCAAACGAAAGCTTGTAATGCGCGCTGTAATGCACGGGGATTAATGCGGCGGTATGCGGCGGCGGCGGTAGCGGCAGGGGGGGGAGTATTCTATTTAGGTATCGGGGTATTTGCGGGAGTACAAGTACTCCCGCAAATACTCGGTATCGGTCGTCGACTTGATTCTGAGCATGCGTGGATTTTTGACCGATGGATTTCCCTACAAACAATCGTTTTTTTCTATCGTTTTTTTTTTTTTAACCACTTCCATACAGGGCACTTATACACCTTCCTGCCCAGACCAATGTTCAGCTCTCAGTGCTGTTGCACTTTGAATGACAATTGCGCGGTCGTGCTACACTTTACTTAAACAACATTTTTTTCAATTTCTTCCCACAAATAGAGCTTTCTTTTGGTGGTATTTGATCACCTTTGGGATTTTTATTTTCTGCAATTTTTTTTTTTAAATTACCGAAAATGTCAAAGTTTTTTTTTGTTTCCGTTATAAAACATTGTAAATAAGTACGTTTTCTCCTTCACTAATGGGCACAGATAAGGTGGCACTGAAGTGGTGGCATTGATGGGCACTGATGATAGGCAGCACGGATGGGCACTGATAGGCAGCACGGATGGGCATGGATAGGTGACACAGATGGGCACGGATAGGTGGCATGGATGGGCACAGATAGGTGGCATGGATGGGCACGGATAGGTGGCACGGATGGGCATAGATGGGCACTGATAGGTGGCACTAACGTACTAATGTATGTGTTGTACTAATGGATGCCAGTGCCAAACAATAATGCCTGACAATCAGTGATGCCCATTGTTGGCAGTGATTGGCATCCATTGTAGGCACTGATTGGCATCCATTATTTGTGATTGTCATCCCTGGTGGTCTAGAGTGGCATACCTGTGGTGGGGATCCCTGGTGGTCTAGTTGCATCCCTGGTGATCCAGTGTGGGCATCCTCGGGGGGGCTGCGCTGATAATCGATCAACACAAACCCCCCCTGTCAGAGGAGCAGCCGATCGGCTCTCCTCTACTCGCATCTGACAGACGCAAGTGAGGAAAAGCCGATTACCGTATGAATTTTGGGGGACCCTCACGCAATTTATTTTTTCATTTTGGTCTGGGGTTCACATTAATATTCATACCAGACCTGGTAATATACAATGAGTTGTATCTGTATTGCAGAGACTCGACAATTCATTCCAGACGCGATCAGTTTTAAATGACTTTTTTCTCCTTTAGGAATGTAATTTTGCTGCGGGACAGGGGAAACACGCGCCACTTTACAGTCATACTATAGACACCCCCCAGGCATGATATTTAAAGGAATATTTTAGTTTTATTGTTTCACTTTGGGGATTCTTAAAAAAAAAAATGTTAACTTTTTTTTTGCATTGATACATGTCCCCTGGGGCAGGACCCGGGTCTCCAAAAACTTTTTATGAGCACTTTTGGTTTTTCATGTTTGCGTCCCATAGACTTTAACGGTGTTCGCGCGTCAAACACATTTTTTGCCTGTTCACAAGTTCTGGTGCGAACTGAACCGAGGGGGGGGGGGGGGTCAGCTCATCTCTACAAGCAAGATGGGAGGAGAGAGCAAAATGTACAGTGAGAAAAAACATTGGAAACTATTCCTGCACTTTGCATCAACCAGTGCATCAGTGACACTGAACACAGCTTGTTGCCTGTGTGTAGGACTCCTTAACCTACCATCTCCTTTTTGTTTATTAGGAGATGTGCAAATCCAATATGTGGCACCCTCACAAATTAAATGTCTATCTCCACTTTGCACAGCTCATGCTCACCATACATTACTTAATCCCCCTGACCACTGAAGTCTTTGTATTACACACTCTTGGCCCCTGTACTCCATGTGTTAACACCCTCCTGACCCCTAAACTCTGTGTGCTACACCCTCCTGGCCCCTAAACTCTGTGTGCTACACCCTCCTGGCCCCTAAACTCTGTGTGCTACACCATCCTGGCCCCTAAACTCTGTGTGCTACACCCTCCTGGCCCCTAAACTCTGTGTGCTACACCATCCTGGCCCCTAAACTCTGTGTGCTACACCCTCCTGGCCCCTAAACTCTGTGTGCTACACCCTCCTGGCCCCTAAACTCTGTGTGCTACACCCTCCTGGCCCCTAAACTCTGTGTGCTACACCCTCCTGGCCCCTAAACTCTGTTTTATACATTCCTAACCACTGCACTTCGTGAATTACACCCTCCTGGCCCACTAAACTCGATGTGCTACACCCTCCTGACCCCTAAACTCTGTGTGCTACACCCTCCTGGCCCCTAAACTCTGTGTGCTACACCCTCCTGGCCCCTAAACTCTGTGTGCTACACCATCCTGGCCCCTAAACTCTGTGTGCTACACCCTCCTGGCCCCTAAACTCTGTGTGCTACACCCTCCTGGCCCCTAAACTCTGTGTGCTACACCCTCCTGGCCCCTAAACTCTGTTTTATACATTCCTAACCACTGCACTTCGTGAATTAAACCCTCCTGGCCCACTAAACTCGATGTGCTACACCCTCCTGACCCCTAAACTCTGTGTGCTACACCCTCCTGGCCCCTAAACTCTGTGTGCTACACCCTCCTGGCCCCTAAACTCTGTGTGCTACACCCTCCTGACCCCTAAACTCTGTTTTATACATTCCTAACCACTGCACTTCGTGAATTACACCCTCCTGACCCCTAAACTCGATGTGCTGCACCCTCCTGACCCCTAAACTCTGTGTGCTACACCCTCCTGACCCCTAAACTCTGTTTTATACATTCCTAACCACTGCACTTCGTGAATTACACCCTCCTGACCCCTAAACTCGATGTGCTACACCCTCCTGACCACTAAACTATGTGTGCTACACCCTCCTGACCCCTAAAATCTGTTTTATATATTCCTAACCACTGCACTTCGTGAATTACACCCTCCTGACCCCTAAACTCTGTGTGCAACACCCTCCTGACCCCTGCAGTCTGTTATACATATTCCTAACCACTGCACTTCATGAATTACACACTCCTGACCCCTTCACCATGTGTGTTACACACTCCTGGCCCCTGCACCCCAAGCATTATACACTCCTGACCCCTGCACCATGTGTGTTACACCCTTCTGACCCCCGCACCCTGCATGTTACATGCTCCTGTTCCCTGCACTCCAAGCATTATACACTCCTGACCTTTGCATACTGTGCTTTAGGCAATCCCGAACTCTGCATTCTGTGGTTTACACACTCTTGACCCCTGCACTCTTTACACACTCTTGACCAATAGCGCAATCTCAGTTTTAATTAAGCACACCCCCTTCTTGCTGTTACCACAATTCTGCCATGCCCACAATTTCTCTACCTGTGGCACCGAAGTATTATGTCATTGCACCTTGAATGTTTGCCTCTTGTTCCAAACATTTGTGACCAATTGTTTGAGGGTGTTAAAAAAATGGAGGTTTGACTTGGGTTGTTGTTTTATGGGTGTGGTTAAAAGTGGGCATGGTCAGTAAGGGCATTTCTGGATTTCATTTGGAAAATCTGATGCAGGAGCTTCCCGTAAAAAAAAAGACTGGTCACTGGAGCCGATATGAAAAGCAAAAGCAACAACACAACAACTTTACTCATATAAAGTAGGCCAGTTTATGATAAAAAAAAAAAAAAACAGTTGCTAATACATATATTGGGTAATTACATATTACAAGTCTGTAAAAGCGTCCTTCTTGGAAACCATGAACTGCTTAAAGGTTTTCAGGTCGGGGTTCAATTTGTGGGTCACCTCCACATTGCGCTCAGGGCTCATTTGGAGGAATCGAAACATATTTGCCATCTCATCTGCTCCTGGAAAGCCGAGTTTTTCGTATACCTCAGGGGTGATCTATGAACAAAAAAAGATTTTTCAACACTTAAAAAGTATGTTTTTTTAGTCAATTTAATTTTGAATGAAAAATATCAGTTCCAAATCCTTCCCTTCACCTGGACATTTGATGCCAAGGCAAGAACTATTAGGCCGCGTACACACGACCGAGGAACTCGACGGGCGAAACACAACGTCTTCCCCGTCGAGTTCCTTGTTCGGCTGTCGAGGAACTCGTCGAGCCAAATTTTCCCATTCCCGTCGAGGAAAAAGAAGACCTGCTCTCTTTTTGGCTCGACGAGTTTCTCGACAGTTTTCTCGGCGAAAAAGTGTACACACGGCCGGTTTTCTCGGCAGAATACATCTCCCGTCGAGTTTCTTGATGGATTCTGCCGAGAAAACCGGTCGTGTGTACGCGGCCTCACACTAAATGCCAAAGTGTTACCTGTTGCCAGTGTTCTGTGGCAATGAATGGACTGGTTGAAATGTGAAGGTTTCTGCTCCTTATGCTGTGTACACACGATGGGATTTTCCATGGTTTTTCCGATGGAATTCCGCTCAAGCTTGGCTTGCATACACACAAAAGTTCTCTGAACTTTCGACCGTCAAGAACGCGGTGATGTACAACACTACGACGAGCCGAGAATATGAAGTTCAATGCTTCCGAGCATGCGTCGGAATTTTGCTCATCGGTATTGCTACAGACGATTGGATTTTCCCCGTCGAAAAATTTGAGAACCAGCTCTCAAATTTTTGCTGGCAGAAATTCCGACAAGAAAAGTCCGATGGAGCCTACACACAGTCGGAATTTCCGAACCAAATGCTCACATGGGACTTTTCTTGGCGGAATTTACGATCGTGTGTACGCGGCATAAGGATGAATAACAGAACCACCAGAAACAAGTAGATGGTCAAGGGAATATAATCAGCCTCACCTTGGAGTCTACAATGGTCTTGCCGGTCACCTCGGACATGATCTCTGCGTATTGTTGGGCAGTTAGCTTCTCTGCACTCAAGCCGATATTCTTCCCGATGTATTCTGAGGAATTCTGTAGGATACTGTGAACAATTTGGCCGAGATCTGCGATAGATATTCCATCCATTGGAACGTCTCCCATGGGAAGAACTAAAGGAAAGTTAAGGATAGAACAATGAAAATTTTAAAGTACAATGTAACCATTCAAATTTGCATTTAAACAAATGCAGGGTCACCACTACTAATTCTCTCTCATGGCTAAATCTGGTCTGTAGGGATGAGCTTTGTGTTCGAGTCGAACATCGTACGTTCGATACGAACAAAACAGGTCGTTCGTGCCAAATTCGAGTGACGCGCCACGGCCCATAATTCACTGCGGCATTGCGCGCTGATGATTGGCCAAGCATGCACTGTGACCCGTATGCTTGGCCAATCACAGCGCCGTCAATACAGAGAGCCGTAATTGGCCAAAGCTAGGGTGGCTTTGGCCAAATATGGCTCAGGGCTTTAGTACACACCCCACACTATAAAAGGCGAGAGAGAGAGAGCGAGAGTGAGAGCAAGACATTTTTCTAGCTAGATAGAGCAGGCAGACTAGTCAGTTACATTTACAGTGTGTACAGGATATATATGCATCCCAGGTGTTGTACATATATTTATACACTGTATAGTTTAGCTAGATCAGTTCTTCCTAATTTACTGGCAGGTAGTTGATTGTGCTAGCTGCAGTATTCTCGCGTGGTGTATTGCCTGTGTCCTCTGCAGTGTAACTTGCATATGGGGCTTTAAAATGAGCACTTTTGAATTCGAACGTTCAAGTCCCATTGACGTCAATGAGGTTCTAAATGTTCGCGCGAAAGTTCGGTCCGTTCAAAGGTTCTGGTGCGAACCGAACGCAGGGGTGTTCTGCTCATCCCTACTGGTCTGTAATAGCTCAACCCCTTGTTGTTGTGGGCCTTCGACTGCACCAAACTCTCCCTATAGAAACAAAGGCAGCCATGGTCCTACCAATTCAGATAGCAAGTTGTTCCAAATGCTACAACACAATGGTTCAAATGCAATTTGCTTTGACGGAACAATGGCTACCTATTTTTCTCTATAAAGGCAGTGTGGTGTTATGGTATAACGAGCCAAATGCCATCTACATTTATGGGACCATGCCTGCCTATTGTTTTCTATAGGAGGGAGTGTGGTGCTTCAGCACAATGGTCCAAATGCTATCTGCAAAAAAATGTGTGTGAACAAGGGAACACCGTTAAAGTTTATGGGACACAAACATGACAAATCAAAAGTGCTAATTTTAAAGGCTTTTATGCAAGTTATTGCCATAAAAAGTGTTTGGGGACCCGGGTCCTGCCCCAGGGGCCATGTATCAATGCAAACAAAAGTTTTAAAAACTGATGTTTTTTTCGAGAGCAGCGATTTTAATACTGCTTATGTACCTGGGGGGTGTCTATAGTATGCCTGTAAAGGGGCGCATTTATGCCGTGTTTAGAACAGTCCCTGCAGCAACATAACATTTCTAAAGGAAAAAAAGCCATTCAAAACTGATCGCGGCTATAATGAGTTGTCGGGTCCCGGCAATACAGATAAAATTCATTGAAAAAAAATGGCATAGTCCAGTGATGGAGAACCTCGGCTCTCCAGATGTTTTGGAACTACATTTCCCATGATGCTCGTGCACTCTGCAGTGTAGTGGAGCATCATGGGAAATGTAGTTCCAAAACATCTGAAGAGCCGAAGTTCACCATCACTGGCATAGTCCATTGCTAGGCCCTTTGGGTCTGGTATGAATATTAAAGGGGACCCCGAACCAAAATTTTAAAAACTAAATTGTGTGGGGGGGTCCCCCAAATTCCATACCAGGCCCTTCAGGTCTGGTATGGATATTAAGGGGAACCCTGCGCCATTTTTTAAATGGCGTAGGGGTCCCCCTCAAAATCCATACCAGTCCTTCAGGTCTGGTATGGATTTTGAGGGGAACCCCGCGCCAAGACTAGCAAGAAAAAAACAAAAAAAACAAATAAGTACTTTTAATTTCTCCCATAGATTTTTAAAGGGTGTTCCGTGGCTTTTGAATTTGCCGCGGACATCAAAAATTGTTCGCGGTTCGGCAAACAGGCGAACACCCGATGTTCGAGTCGAACATCAGGCTCATCTCTAGTGCCCACCTTGCCCTCCATGAATGTAAAGCTGCAACTACACAATATTCTCAGTGAAAACTTACCCAACTGATATGTCTTGCCATCTGGGCATTTCTTCGGCCTGCAGACAGTCAGGAAGTTCTCGAAGTAAAAGGCGACCCTTGTGCTGGTCATGGGTACATTAATCTGCCTAAAATATTCCTCCACTTCTCCTTTGCCATCAAAGTGATGAACCTGCAGCTTGCCTCCGGTCAATTTGTGGACATTTTCCAGACCGCTGAAGACCACATGCTTTAGGCCCTGCAGTTTGCAGATGTCTGCGATCCGTTTTCCCTGCAACACAAGAAACCACATGGCAACATTTTTAGGCAGAGCCTCATTAGGGATTACAAAGCCTTTGAAAGTAGGTACAATATTGTATTGGGTAATGAAAACAGCCTCTGTCCTCATCATGGAACCTCATCAAGCCCTGGCCAACACTAACATACTGCAGTCAACTCTTGTTTTTGTTTTTTAACTTGTTGCAGTAAACTCTATTGGACATTTTCTTCAGTAGCACAGCAATAGAAGCTGCAAGAATGATTGGATTAACCAGGGCCATGTTTTAATAGCGATTGTTTACATTCATATTTCACCAGCAGATGGCAGCACTGATATGGGAAAAGCTCAGTTAAAGTTATATTACAATGAATGGAACTTATGCTACTACAGTAGATGTATTCTTAAGGAGAATCTGATTTATGTCAATTTTGGGCACCCCTTTTACCCCTTGCATATATAAAAAGGGTCACTGATAGCAGTTATTACCTGTGCAATTTCTTTCTCCTTACTAAAGTGATCGAAGAAGTTGGTGACCACAAAAGCTCCATAGGCTCCACTGAATGCCGACTTCAGGCTCTTCTCGTCATCCATATCTGCAGCTACCACCTCTGCGCCGGCCTCCTTCAGCTTTACGGCAGCTGGTTTGCTGACATCACGAGTGACTGCTCTGACCGCATACGAGCTGTTCTGCAGAAGAGCCTTGACCACTGAGCCACCCTGTGATCCTGCAAGAAGGGCATCAAACAAGTATACATTAGAGCTGCACGATTCTGGGAAAAATGAGAATCGCGATTCTTTTGCATAAAATGAAGATCACGATTTTCAACACAAAACGGAGCTTATGTGCTTAAATACAGTGGGCCAGATTCTTATACCTGGCGGCGTAGCGTAGCGTATGCTATTTACACTACGCCGCCACAACTTACAGGAGCAAGTGCCGTATTCTCAAAGCACTTGCTCCGTAATTTGCGGCGGCGTAGTGTAAATGGCCTGGCGTATCCCCGCGTAATTCAAAGGGGGCGGCTTGTATTTAAATTAAGCACGCCCCGGCGCCAAACTAACTTTTCGCACACGCCGGCCGTAAACGTAGCCCAGTGCGCATGCTCCATAGTACACCGCAAATACATTGGTTTCGGCGTGACCATAATTAACGCACAGCCCTATTCGCGACGAGTTACGTAAACGACGGAAAAACAGGACACTGCCCCGACGTCCATACTTAACATGGCGTACGCCGGACCTACCCAAGGTTATCCCTCATATAGCAGGGGTAAGTTTACGCTTACGCAAACGACGTAAACTACAACGACAGGGCGCAAATACGTTTGGGAATCGGCGTACCAGGCTTATTTGCATATTCAACGCAGAAATCGACGGGAACGCCACCTAGCGGCCAGCGTAACATTACAACTTGGATTCAACGGTGTAAGTGATTTACGCAAGTCGGATCCGAGCAAAATCTATGCGTAACTGATTCTAAGAATCAGTTGCATGGATACCCAGCTGAAATACACTAACCAGCGGACAGAACTGTCCACGCATGCTTCGAATGGATTTGACGCTTGCGTGGAAGTATTTTACTTCCTGGAGTGGTGTTGTGGCGGTGTCAACGTCACCGCCATGTCACCGCGTCCTCAGCCCGAGGGGATTTTCGTCCGATGGTGTGTACACGCCATCAGACCAAAATCCGATGAGACATGTCTGCTGCAAACGGTCCGTCGGACATGTTTGAGCGGACATGTCTCATCGTGTGTACGCGGCCTTACTCTTCGGGCCCCGGCTACTACTGGGAAGATCACTCCACCAGGGAAGGCAAGGAGATAGGGAGGCGGCTGGCCAGGATTTGAGCCAAGGCAGAAGAACATGCAAGCGAAGCTGAATGGGCATGCATCTGAAACTGAAGAAATATTCCCTCCGCTCCGACCAGCACATGATCATCAGAAAGAGGCACAGATAATGGGAAAAATACAACCCCCCTATGGTAGTAGGTACGGCGGAGTGGGGGGTGTAATTCTATTTTTTTTATTTTAATTCTGCACTGACTATCCTTGAAATTGCCCCTGCCCCCTATTAAATCCAATCTGAGGACAAAACCAGGGACAGGCTTGGTCCGGGGACAGTGTCCTCAATTAGGGGACTGTCCCCTGAAACTGGGGATGTCTGGTCACCCTATCCTACAGGCCCATATAATAGCGAATCAACTAACCTATGGATTTTAACCTCATGAGAGGCCCTGAGACCCGGTTTACACAGGAGCGGCACGACTTGTTGTGCGACGCTGCTGGGTGATCTCCACATGACTTCAGAGGTGACTTGCAAAATGACTTTTGTATTGAAGTCAATGCAAGTCGCCCTGAAGTCGCCCCAAAGTTGTACAGGAACCTTTTTCTAAGTCGGAGCGTCTTGAGTCGCTCCTATTAGAACGGTTCTATTGTACAGAGCGGAGCACGACTTGTCAGACGGCTGACGAGTCGCCCCTGTGTGAACCGGCTTCTAGGCCCCTTTCACACTGGGGCATTTTTCAGGCGAAGCCTGATCTGCAATTCGAATGTGAAAGCCTGAGTGGTTTCAGAGCCCTTTCACACTGCCAGCCCCTGAAAAACGCTGGTAAAGCACCGCGTTTTTGCAGTGCCTTAGTGTGAAAGGGTAAGGCGTTTTTACAGTGCTTTCAATTCATTTCAATGGAGAGGGGCATTTTTGTAGCGTTTTTTCAGCGCCAAAAAGCTGATACAAAGATGCTGCTTGGATGACTCAGTGTGAAAGGGTCCATTGAGATGCATGGAGAGCGTTTTAATAGCGCTATTTTTAACACTAAAACGCTGTTAAAACGCTTCAGTATGAAAGGGGTCTTAAAGTGATTGCAAAGGTTTATTTTATTGCCTATAAAAGTAACAAACATGTTATACTTACCTGCTCTGTTGCAGTGGATTTGCACAGAGCAGCCCGGATCCTCCTCTTCTCGGGTCCCTCTTCTGTGTTCCTGGCCACTCCCTCCTGTTCTGTGCCCCCAAAGCAAGCAGCTTGCTATGGGGGCACCCGAGCTGAGCCCCTACCCCCCCCCCCTTTCCCCTGATTGGCTAGCCGACTTTGATTGACAGCAGCGGGAGCCAATAGTGCGGCTGCTGTGTCTCAGCCAATCAAGAGGGAGAATCTTGGATGGTTGAGACACTTGTGGATATTGCTGGACAGAGGGACCTCAGGCAAGTATTAGGGGGGCTGCTACAGGCATCTTAATGTTTGTTTCATCAGTTCTGTCACATTTTTTCTTTTTTTTTTTTATATCCATTACCAATGCAAAAAACGGACCGTTTACATGTACGTCCCTGCCTTCTTGCGGGTCGGGGGTCCGAACGGGACCCCCTCCGCTGCGTGAGCGATCCGGGACGAGGGGGCGGCTGTTCGTTTTTGTCTCGTGATCGCTCCCAGCCAATCCCCTGAGCCTCCGCGTGTCGCTTCCTCTGCCTGTATAATAGGGTGACCAGACATCCCCAGTTTCAGGGGACAGTCCCCTGATTGAGGACACTGTCCCCAGACCAAGTCTGTCCCCAGTTTTGTCCCCAGATTGGATTTAATAGGGGGCAGGGGCAATTTTAAAGACAGTCAGTGCAGAATTAGAATAAAACAAATTGAATTACACCCCCCCTCTGCAGTGCCTACTAGGATAGGGGATTGTATTTTTCTCCATTATCTGTGCCCCTTTCTGATGATCATGTGCTGGTCGCAGCGGGGGGAATATTTCTTCAGTTTCGGGTGCCCATTCAGCTCCGCTCGCATGTTCTTCTGCCTTGGCTCAAATCCCGCCTGCCTATCTCCTTCCCTGGGGGAGTGATCTTCCTCCGCTCCCCACCCAGTAGTAGCCGGGGCATGGAGAGTAAGACTTAAGAGGCTGTGAGGTGGGCAGTGGGCAGAGTCGCTGATTGTCACCAATGCCATTACTAGTAAAGAAAAAATATGTCCCCGGATTTCATTTTAAAAATCTGGTCACCTTACTGTATAATGTAAACACAGGCAGAGGAAGTGATGTCAGCTTTCCTCTCGGCGGTATTTTCAATCCGCCGAGAGAAGAGAAGACATCACAGTAAGTCGCACAACACTACACTGACACCACACACATAGGCACATTTAACCCCTTCAGATCACCCCCACCCCCCTGTCACAGTGTCACTGATTGCAGTGATCATATATTGACTGATCACTGCATTTAGTGTCAGTGTGACAGGCAGTTAGTGTTAGCCCCGTACCCCCTCTAATAAAGTTTTAACCCCTTGATCACCGCCCTAGTTAACTCTTTCACCCCCTATTGCCAGCGTCACTAAGCGATCGGTTTTCTGATCGCTGTATTAGTGCCGCTAGGTAGCAATTTTTTTTTTTTTATCGCAATTTTTTTTAATGAAGACATGTGGCTGAATACATTTTGGCCTAAATGTTTGACTAAAATTTAGTTTATTCGATTTTTCTTATAACAAAAAGTAAAAAATATAGATTTTTTTTTAAAAATGTCGCTCTATTTTTGTTTATAGCGCAAAAAATTAAAATCGCAGAGGCAATCAAATACCATCAAAAGAAAGCTCTATTTGTGGGAAGTAAAGGACGCAAATTTTGTTTGGGAGCCACGTCGCACGACCGCGCAATTGTCTGTTAAAGCGACGCAGTGCCGAATTGTAAAAACGCATTTAGCAGCATATTGGTCCGGGGCTTAAGTGGTGAATTTCTTGGGGACCCCGGGGCCACCAGAACTAGTGTCCCCATTGGAAGATTTTTCCCCTATTACATTTCTGGGGACAACCTAAAATTTGGTATTTTCTTTTACTTTCAATGATTATAGTAAACAGGACAAATAGAGGGTGAATCTCCCTAATGGGGGCACAGACCGCAATAAAAACTGACAGGGGTCCTAATCCCTCTCTCTCTCTCCACTCTATCCAAATCTAAATCTAGTTATACTTTAAGCAGACTAAGCATAATTCATTTATGGTTTATATTCAATCTCTTACCTGTGGCTCCTAGGACGGTGATGATTTTCTTGCTGGCCATGACGGAGGTGGAAGATCTTCTTAGAAGTCTATAGAAGTGGAAGGTCTTCTTATGTACCTACAGAGGTGGAAGGTCTTCTTATGTACCTACAGAGGTGGATGATCTTCTTATATAGCTAAGAGGGGAACTGTTTTCTAGTAATGTGCTTTGCTCCCAATGACTCAGCGCCGCACGCTCCTCCCAGTTTAGCGTCATTAGTGGAAAAACCTGAAAATAATTCATTGTTTATAGCTGTAAAAGGCTCTTTTACATTCCTGTAACCCTTGTAGGCTTGGTTGACAGCAAAAACAGCCAATCAGAACCTTCCATTTCAGAGATAGGGGGCCTCAGTGTGTTTAGTTTTACTAATCCTGCAGCACTCACCAATAGTCCAAATAGATACTCTGCATTACTATGTAATCTTGCAAGTCATAGCTATGCACACTCATGGTGACAACCGGTTAGGTGTGTACACATGGGCTTCGTTGTTTCATTTATTTTTTACTAGCTGTGATTTTCTAGGAACTAGGATTATGAATTTGAAGAAAGCCTAGCTTTTGCCTCTAGCCTTATAAATGAAGAAGTGAGACCTTAAAGCGGAGGTCTACCCTAAAAACAAACAGCTGCTGCCACAACCGAGATATCCATCTCTTCAGTGAGCGGTCCTGTCAACGATAACGGTGGTCTCCGAGGCGGATTCGCCACAAGATCACCTTTAACGGCGGCGGGAGAGGCCCCACCCCCTTCTGCCCCTCTCCTGCGCCCTCCGCCGCTTACCGGAGCCGTCGGTAGCGGTGGAGGCGATCGGGTCCTCTCCCCTGCTTGGCTGGGATACCCGTCCCCATAGCATAGCAGGGCCGAAGTGACGTCAAAACGTCACTTCCGCCCATGCTTCTTAAAGCAACATTTTCTAAATGTCATTTTTTCATTTTTATTTATTTATTTTTGCATTTAAAGGCACACTAAAGTCAGAATTTTTTTTTTTTTTTTTTTTAAATAACAAACATGTTATACTTACCTCCACTGTGCAGCTCGTTTTGCACAGAGTGTCCCGGAAAGCTGTCTTCTGGGAGCTTGCACGGTGGAAAGCTTTTGCGAGCACGCTCCCGTGATACAGCGGCGGCCATAGCCGCCGACTGTATCACTCGGCCCGCCCCCTGGTGCGACGCGTCACCTGCTGTTATTGACAGCAGCGTCAGCCAATGGCTGCGCTGCTATCAATTCGCCCAGCCTAGCCAATCAATGGCCAGGCTGGGAACCGAACAAGACGACCAGCACGCGCACCGGACTTTCGAGGGGTGAGGTAAGTAAAACGGGGGCTCAGGGGGGGGGTGCTGTCAGATGTTTTTTTAGGATGCATTTTAGGATGCATTAAGGTAAAAAAAACTTTTACCTTTGCAACCCCTTTAAGCCTAAATATGAGATGTGACGTCTTTTTGACCCCAGGTCTCATATTTAAGAGGACCTGTCGTGCTTTTTTCTATTACAAGGGATGTTTACATTCCTTGTAATAGGAATAAAAGTGATCATTTTTTTTTTCCTGTAAAAATCCATAAAATAAATTAAAATAAATAAGAAAACTAAAAAAAACTTTTTTTTTTTTTTTTTAAAGCGCCCCGTCCTGACGAGCTTGCGCGCACAGAAGCGAACGCATACGTGAGTAGCGCGCACATATGAAAATGGTGTTCAAACCACACAAGTGAGGTATCACCGCAATCGTTTGAGCGAGAGCAATAATTCTAGCCCTGTAGCTCAAAAGATGCAACCTGTAGAATTTTTTAAAACGTCGCCTATGGAGATTTTTAAGAGTAAAAGTTTGACGCCATTCCACGAGCGGATGCAATTTTGAAGCGTGACATGTTGGGTATCATTTTACTGGGCGTAACATTATCTTTCACAATATATAAAAAAATTGGGCTAACTTTACTGTTGTCTTATTTTTTAATACAAAAAAGTGATTTTTTTCCAAAAAAAGTTCGCTTGTAAGACCGCTGCGCAAATACGGTGTGACAAAAAGAATTGCAATGACCTCCATTTTATTCCCTAAGGTGTTAGGAAAAAAATATATAATATTTGGGGGTTTAAAGTAATTGTCTAGCAAAATTTTTTTTTTTAATCTTGTAAACGCCAAATCTGAAAAACAGGCTTGGTCCTTAAGTGGTTAATATGCCCAGCCGTGGGTCGCGAGCACGCCGCCAGCAGCGCGCTTGCGACCCGGTCCTGTCCTCTGTGACCACGCCCATGGGACCCGCGGACCTGATCGCCGCCGGTGTCCTGCGATCGGGTCACAGAGAGGAAGAACGGGGAGAGGTGAGTGTAAAGAAACCTTCCCCGTTCTTCCTAGTGTGACTGTTAGTGATCGTCTGTTCCCTGTGTTAGGGAACGACGATCAGTGACGTCACACGCACAAGCGCCCACAGTAAGAACACTGTTTTTACCAAAAATATGGAGAAGAATACGTATCGGCCTAAACTGAGGAAAAAACTTTTTTTTTTATATATATACATTTTTGGGGGGGATATTTATTATAGCAAAAAGTAAAAAATATTGCATTTTTTTTTTAATTGTCGCTCTATTTTTGTTTATAGTCCAAAAAATTGAAAACCGCAGGGTTGATCAAATGCCACCAAAAGAAAGCTCTATTTGTGGGAAAAAAAGAACGTCAATTTTCTTTGGGAGCCACGTCGCACGACAGCGCAATTGTCAGTTACACAGTGCCGAATCGCAAAAGCTGGCCGGGTCCTTTGCCTGCATATTGGTCCGGGGCTTAAGTGCTTAATAGGTTTTTACTTGCCTGCAAGTTGCTGTTACTAGGCAGATTTTCTGATCTGCCTAGTTCCTAGTCGGTAGTGGATCTACTTCCCTTCCTAACTTGCCTGGCCTCCTGGGAAACGGGTGCACATGCACGAGATCTTCGTTGTCATAACAACAGGGCGGGATGTTCCTCCGTTGCCGCCCATTGTCATGACAACAATACAAACTAACGGCGCTACGAGCGCCGTTTAACTGCGCATGCGCGAGATAGAGAGGTGCATGCTGGTAACCCAGCATGCACCTCTCTCCTGAAAACCAGGAACAGATAGTGACTGGGCTTCACATGCCCTTAAAGGGGTTGTAAAGGTACAATTTTTTTCCCCCTAAATATCTTCCTTCACCTTAGTGCAGTCCTCCTTGACTTAACTCATCCTTCCATTTTGTTAAATGTCCTTATTTCTTCTGAGAAATCCTCACTTCCTGTTCTTCTGTCTGTAACTCTACACAGTAATGTGAGGCTTTCTCCCTGGTGTGGAGTGTCGTGCTCGCCCCCTACCTTGGACTACCGGAGAGTCAGGATGCCCACTAACACACAACTCCTTTCTCTATCTGCAACGTAGAGAGCGTCCTGACTCTCCTGTAGTCCAAGGGAGGGGGTGAGCACGACACTCCACACCAGGGAGAAAGCCTTGCATTACTGTGTGGAGTTACAGACAGACTGTGATTTGGAGCAAATATGGACCATAGGTGGTGATTGGATGTTTGCCGCACATTGCCAATTTGCTGCACTCTGTGTAGCCAGCTTGTCATTTTGTCCAGGAGACCCATTACCAGCTCATTGTAGGAAAAGCAGAACCATGCCTGCCCACACCCCTTCGTGAACTATGAATCCAACACCGCCCTCTCCTCCTGGTCTGACTGGGTAAAGCCAACAGGCAATGATGGCTCATGCACCACCTTATGAATGTGGTAGATCGCTATTAACCACTTAATCCACATTTCGCTGGCCAAAGACCAGAGCACTTTTTGCGATTCGGCACTGCGTTCCTTTTGCTGACAATTGCGCAGTCGTGCGACACGGCTCCCAAACAAAAATGACGTCCTTTTTCCCACAAATAGAGCTTTCTTTTGGTGGTATTTGATCACCTCTGCGGTTTTTATTTTTTGCACTACAAAAAAAAAAAACAACAATTTTGAAAAAATTCCATATGTTTTACTTTTTGCTGTAATAAACATCCCCCAAAAATATATTTAAAAAAAACTTTTTTTTTCCTCAGTTTAGGCCGATACGTATTCTTGGTAAAAAAAAAATCGCAATAAGCATTTATTGATTGGTTTGCGCAAAAGTTATAGGGCTAGATTCTCGTAGAAATGCGGCGGCGGAGCGCAAGCCATTTACACTACGCCGCCGCAACTTAACAGAGCAAGTGCCGTATTCTCCAAGCCCTTGCTCCGTAAGTTGTGGCGGCGTAGTGTAAATGGCCCGGCGCAAGGTCGCGTAATTCAAAGGGGGCGGCTTGTATTTAAATTAAGCGCGCCCCGCGTCGATCGAACTGCGCATGCGCCGGCCGCAAAAATAGCCCAGTGCGCATGCTCCAGCTCACGTCGGAAAACGTGAATGAAACCGACGTGAGCGTCATTTACGTAAAACCCTATTCGCGAACGACTTACTAAAACGACGTAACCGACGGAAAAAGACGACGCTGACCCGACGCCATACTAAACATGGCATACGACGGAATTTCGTAAGGTAACCCCTCATATTAGCAGGGGTAACCTTACGCTTACGGAAACGACGGAAACGACGACGGGGCGGCGTAAAAACGTTCGGGAATCGGCGTATTAGGCTCATTTGCATAGGCAAATGAGAAAACAACGTAAAGGCCACCTTGCGGCCAGCGATGTCATTACATCTACAATCTGACGGTGTAATTGTTTTACACGTGTCGGATCTTCACTGTATCTATGCGTAAGTGATTCTAGGAATCAGACGCATAGATACCCATTGAAAAAAACTGAGACACGACGGTGTATCTGAGATTTCGTAGTTTTATGGCATTTTTATTAATATATTTTTTCTAATAATGGAGGCAATCAGCGATTTTTATTGTGACTGCGACACTATGGCGGACACATCGGACACCTTTGACACCATTTTGGGACCGTTGTAATTTTTCAAGTGATCAATGCTATTAAAATGCACTGATGACTGTAAAAATTTCACTGGCAGTGAAGGGGTTAACCTGTAGGGGGCGCTGAAGGGGTTAAGTGTGACCTAGGGAGTGATTCTAAAACTGTTAGAGGGCGTGGCTTGCCGTGACACATCACTGATCGCTGCTCCCGATGACAGGGAACAGACGATCAGTGACATGTCACTAGGAAGAACAGGTAGATGTTGTGTTTACACTAATCTTTGGTATCAGTGGGAATAGTGCCCTATCCATTGGTATCGGTGTAATGAATAGTGCCACATTCATGGTATCAGTGGGGGAATAGTGCATAAGAAAGATGCGCCACTTTACAGGAAGACTAAGGGGACCCCCCCAGGAATATTTCATTATTATTGTTTCACTTTAAAGCATCAGTAAAATCACTGCTCCTGAAAAAAACATACGTTTTTCAAAACTTTTTTTTGTATTGATAAATGTCCCCAAACTATTTTTATGGCAATAACTTACATATAAGAGTAAAAAGAAAAATATGTGAAGCGCTCCCTCTTTTCCCAAAAAATACATAGGGCCAGATTCATGTAGCCCGCCGTATCTTTAGGCAGGCGTAGCGTATCTTGTTTAAGCTACACCGCCGTAAATTAGCGAGGCAAATGCTGTATTCACCAAGCTAAGTTACAGCGGCGTAGCGTAAATGGGCCAGCGTAAGCCCGGGTAATTTAAATGTGAATGAGGTGGGCATGTTTTATGGCAATGTGTTGTGACCCCACGTTTTCTACGTATTTTTTTTTTAACTGCGCATGCGCCGACCGTGGACGTATCCCAGTGCGCATGCTCCAAATTATGACGCAACGACGTATTGTTTTCGACGTGAACGTAATTGACATAAATCCCCATTCACGGACGAGTTACGCAAACGACGTAAAATCTGAAAAATTTGACGCGGTCCCGACGTCCATCCTTAACATAGGATGCGCCATCTTTTTGGTGGTTTATCTTTACACCGGAAAACGCCTTACGTAAACGGCATAAATTCACTGCGTCGGCCGGGCGTACGTTCGTGAAAAGGCGTATCTTGCTGATTTACATATTCTAGCCGTAAATTAGCGGGAAGGCCCCTAGCGGCCATCTTAAAAATGCAGTTAAGATACGACGGCGTAATACAATTGCGCCGCTCGTATCTTATCTCAAACCCGGCGTATCTTGTTTTCTGAATATAGAAAAAAGATACACTGGCGCTGTTTAGAAGTTACGCGGCGTATCTCAAGATACGCCGTCGTAACTAATGCTAAATCTGGCCCTATGTGGTGTAAATACAAAATAAATTAAATAAAGTAGTGACCCCTAGTGGGAGTATTGCATATGACACCAAAAATATATGAAATCTTTCACAATGAAAGTGGTATGTGCAACCAGTGACCTCTAGTGGGTGCAAAAATGATAACACCTATAAATGTCAGACAAAGTTCATTCATTCAGTGAATATCTTCTGTGAACCAATGCTGTCCACACACAATCCAACCGTGAAAATAAACAAAAATGAGTGACTTAACACCATGTGGACCCTCCACCAGTCACACTATGCTCTCACCTCCCAGAGCGGCCCCCAATTGGACCAAGTAGCACCTTCAATTTTGGTGTCTCATTTCAGGATCTTGTAACTCCATACAGTAACGTGAGGCTTTCTCCCTGGTGTGGAGTGTTGTGCTCGCCCCCTCCCTTGGACTGCAGGAGAGTCAGGATGCCCACTAATAGACAGCTCCTTTCTCTATCTGCAAAGTAGAGAGCATCCTGACTCTCCTGTAGTCCAAGGGAGGGGGCGAGCACGACACTCCACACCAGGGAGAAAGCCTTGCATTACTGTGTGGAGTTACAGACAGAAGAACAGGAAGTGAGGATTTCTCAGAAGAAATAAGGTCATTTAAAAGCAGAATGTAAGGATGAGGTAAGTGAAGGAGGACTGCACTAAGGTAAAGGAAGCTATTTAGGGAAAAAAATTGTACCTTTTCAACCCCTTTAACTACATAGGGCTAGATTCAGGATGGAGAGCGTATCTTTGTGCGGGTGTAGCGTATCTCAGATACGCTACGCCGCCGTAAATTAGAGAGGCAAATGCTGTATTCACCAAGCTAAGTTACTGCGGCATATCGTAAATGGGCCGGCGTAAGCCCGCCAAATTCAAATGTGTTGGAATATCTTTACGTCTGAAAACGCCTTACGTAAATGGCGTATCTGTACTGTGACGGCTGGGCGTACGTTCGTGAATCGGCGTATCTAGCTAATTTACATATTTAACGCGTAAATCAACGGAAGCGACACCTAGCAGTCAGCGTAAATATGCAACAGCGTAAGAGACTTACGCCGCTCGTATCTTAGCTCAACCCCGACGTATCTGATTCTTTGAATCAGGCGCCGGGATACGACGGGGGACATTCAGACTTACGACGGCATATCTCTAGATACGCCGTCGCAAGTCTACCTGAATCTGGCCCATAGTAGAACCTTGGATTACGAGCATAATTCGTTCCAGGAGAATGCTCGTAATCCAAAGTACTCGCATATTAAAGTGAGTCTTCCCATTGAAGTCAATGGAAACGTTCCGCATTGACTTCAATGGGATGCAATACCACATTCGCCCAGAGGTGGGGGGCGACAGAGAGCCTCGGAAACACACAGAAAGGCCTGAGGACAGCTCGGCTGAAGTCGGAAATCTCGGAAAGGCTCGGGAATGGAGTATTTCCAAGTCTTTCCGAGCATTTCCGAACAGGTGGCCCCTATCAGCGCTCCCTGCAAGAACGTGACATGTATGACCGGCTTTGGGGAGATCTTATTACTGTAGTCCCCAGTACATAAAGGGCCTAAAGATCCCTCAGGTCTTTAGACTCATCTATCACTACATTATCATGTCTAAGTCGACTGGCCTTTTCATTTATCCGTTGTTTTATATATCATATACATAAAGATAAACTCTATTCAATAATTAAATATGGTAAGTGTGGGAATATTTCTCTAAGTTCTATTCTTTTTTTTCCCCCGTTCTGACCTGTCAGCAGCCAAGTGTGGATCCAACCATGTCGGTTAGATGTTAGATACAGACCAAAGAACGACCAATAATACATCTGGCTCACTGTTTATTAAAAAATAATATTTTCCATTGTTTTCACTCTTTACACTCTTTACAGAATGCGGCCTTGTTTTCCTCCAACCAAGGGCGGAAAGCCTTGACCTTGGGGTTCAGCTTGTGGGTCACTTCCACATCACGTTCTGGTCTCATCATGTAGAACCGAAACATGTCCGCCATGTGCTTCGCTCCATGGGCGAAGCGCTTCTCAAAGTCTTCATGGTGGATCTGAAGGGGCAATGTAGATATATGATTAGGAACTAATTCTCTCCCACCTACCAACCCATACAGTTTATTGAATTAACCCACAGCCACTTCTTACGGGAACCCATAAGGTCACACCCAGGGGCGGACTGACAACTCATAGGGCCCCCGGGCAATAGGAGATTATAGGGCCCCCAGGCAATAGGAGATTATGGGGCCGACAGGCAACAGATTATGTGGCCACACAATACTGTATACACACACAGACATTATACATACACACACTGAGAAGGTACTGGAGAGGCAGGGCAGCTATAATCTTGGTATTTTTAGACTAAAAGGATGTCGGTACGGGACATTTCAGGGACAGATGTAAAAAAAAAAACACAGATTTTTACATACTGTCCCTGGTTTTACTGAGGCTGGCAGCCCTGACGGGGCCCCCTAGTGGCATGGGGCCCTCGGGCAGTGCCCAAATGGTCAGTCCGCTCCTGGTCACACCTTCTTGGCGCCATTCATGCTAAACCAACTACAGAGGGGAGATCTTGATTTTTTTTTTTTATGTTATTCAACGGATGATCCCCAACATGATATTATGTAAAATTCAACACGTGTTCTCTTACACTGGAAACCAATGATTGAACAACCCAGGAACCAGGCGAAAAAGACCTTTTCGACTCTAGCCTCCCTCATTAGCTCATTTCCCTGTGCCTCCCTTTCACTGTTTCTGAATTAATTTTTAAAGCTAATTTTATTAATGCTTATACAAAAACATGAGGGCAAGGAAAAGAAGGAAGCTGAAGCCTTAAGGGGACTTGGGAAGATGCCGGCATGGTCTCACGGCGTGGAGGTATTCCGGAGCTTTCAGTCTGGTTGCCGCCTACCACAATGTTTGGCCAATCATAATGCATTTCAAAGGCAAGGCCAGCCTCCTTCACCAGCCGGCTTCATGGCCAAACATTGTGGTGACAGCTCTGGAATACCTCAACCCCCCGAGAGACCAAGCTGGCATCTTTGTTCATCCATTTGATCTGCAGATGAAGAAACAGAAAGATACAAAAAGAAGCAATGTTTCTTTTTATTTTAGTGTTTAAATAGCTGAGCAAGGTTGTTAATAAACATTGCTGGCTGCTTTTTTTTTTGGACAGCTCCAATTACCGGACTTCCTTAACACTTCAGCTATCAACAGGGGAGACCCACTGACAGCTGAAAGATCCGAGCCTGAAAGTATCGGTTTCAGTGCATTTGCACAAGTACCGATACTAGTGCAAATACTCAGTATTGGTACCGATACTAGTATCAGTGAAACCCTAGCTAAATGGCATCAAGGCTACAGCTTCAGCTGACACACGGCGCTCATGGCAAAATCATAGGATCCGCCGGCAGCTTCCTCTACCGCTGCACCTTCCAGGCCCTCACCCACTGAGCACTATGTGAGTGCAATTTATATTGTTATCATTTTGTTACCATTTATTAAAATAGTGCTGCACTAGGAGTGGTTTGGCGCTTCTCTCCTTTTTCTTGCCCTCATGTTTTTGTATAAGCATAAGGCCCCTTTCAGACGTCCGCCTCCGTTCGTCCGTTTTTTACAAGTCCGTAAACGGACTTGTAATGGGCCCCTATGGGATCGCGTCCGTTAGCGGATGATGCATCCGCTAACGTCCGCAAAGATCCACGTCTGTCTGGATCCGGTTTTTCGGACGGAAGAAAACCCTATTTTTCTTCCGTCCGGCGGATCGGATGAATACGGACACACGGTCCGTATTCATCCGATTCCCCATAGGGGAGAGCAGAGAAGAGACAGGGCGGTCTCTGCACAGTGTGCGGGGACCGCCCTGTCCGCCGACAGCTGAGCGGGGATCCCCGCTGAGCCGACGGACACACTCGGAGCGGACCGAAAAACGGTCCGCTCCGTGTGAAAGGACCCTTAATAAAATTATCTTTAAAAATAAATTCAGAACTTAGAGACAGTGATTGGGAGGCACAGAGAAATGGGCTAATGAAGGAGGCTAGAGTCCAAAAGGTCTTTCGCCTGGTTCCTGGGTTGTTCAATCATTGGTTTGAAGTGTAAGGGAATACGTGTTGAATGTTACATAACATTATGTTAGAGAAGTTGGGGATCATCCATTGAATAACATCCGCTTCAGATAACCCCCTCTGGGAAGCTCTTTCCCAAGGGGGTTAACTTGTAGGCACGCTCTTGAGTCCTACATCCGGCGTCCATAGCCGCCAATTGTAGGACTCGGCCCTGCGCCCCGGCACC
>CM056054.1:14006741-14074538 GCA_029574335.1 Rana kukunoris | reverse complement strand
CCGGGAGTCTGGGGGGCCCCTTTGTTAAAGGGGTCTTCCAGATTTTCGATAAGCCTCCTGCCCGCAGACCCCCACAACCACCGGGCAAGGGTGTGGGGAAAGAGACCCTGTCCTCATCAACATGGTGACAAGGTGTTTTGGGGGGCACCCCAAAACCCCTCCCAATGTTGAGGGCATGTGGCCTGGTGCGGTTCAGAGAGGGGGGGGGCCGCGCTCTGTCCCCCCCTCTTTTCTGCGGCCCGGCCCAGGTCAACGTGCTCGGATAAGGGGTCTGGTGTGGATTTTAGGGGGGACTCCACGCCATTTTTTTTTTAATTTGGAGTGGAGTTCCCCTTAAATTCCACACCAGACCCGAAGGGTCTGGTTATGGATATTTGGGGGGAACCCCACGTCATGTTTTTTAAAAAATTGACGGCGGGTTCCCCTTAATATCCATACCAGACCTAAAGGGTCTGGTTATTGAATTTGGGGGGACCCCCACCTTTTTTTTTTTCCCTTTTTTTATGAATGAATTCTCCTGCAATTGCGGGGAGCCGACAATTCATTATTGCCGCGAGTCAGTTTTAAATGGCTTTTTTCCTTTGAAAAATGACATTTTGTGCAGAGACAGTTCTCTAACCACGGGAAACATGCGCTTTTTTCACATGCTGACATTAGAGACCCCCATGGTACGAAAATTTAAAGGAAAATTACACTTTTATTATTGCACTTTTAGCATTATTAAAATCACTGCTCCCGAAAAAACGGCCGTTTTTAAAAATAAAAAAAGCATTGGTACATGTCCCCTGGGGCAGGACTGAGGTCCCCAAACACATTTTAGACAAAACTTGCAGATTAGCCTTTAAAATTCACTATTAAGATTTTCCCTCCATAGACTTATACAGGGAGTTCGGCGGCGGCTTTAGTTATCAATCACATCGCGCTGCTGCTGCCGCCGGTTCATGCGCCTAATTAGGGATTCATCCAGCGCACTAATTAAGGCATGTACCGGCGCAGCGCAGATTCATTAGTAAATCAGCCCCACTGTCTGTAACAATGACTGTTTTCATAGTAGCATAATACACATATGTTTGTTTGTTTTTTAACAAATCTCATCATTATTTATATAAATTTTGTTTTCTTATATAGAACTTATGCCTGCAAACTTGCTTTCCCTGAAGAAGACCCATACCAGCAAAAGGGTCGAAAAGCGTCGGGATCTCTGCGCATAAGTCAAACCACTATATTGCTTTACCGATACTTACTGATTGTATTCAAATGTTTACATTATATGTTTGAGTCCATGCTCCAATATGTATCAGATGGTTCTCCCATCTTGTAATTTATCTGTTTCTTAATAAATTATATCATTTTTTTTTTTTACATTTTTTATTGAATAACTGTACAGCTGCAACTCAAAGCCCCTAGGGGTACGCTTCCTTTTCTTCGACATGCATGGGGAGGTGGGGCTGGACATTTTGGGCAAAAAAGTAGAATAAAAAAAAAACAGCGCAATACTTCTGCTTAATGGGAGAATAGGTGAAATGGGAGGTACACGTGGAAGAGGATGAAGGTCCACTTTAAAAATGTGCAAATACTTTTTGGAATGGTATAGAGTTCAATTCTGAACTAAACGCCTCATCCACTTTACATATCAACTGTGTGGGGGGAGGGGACTGACAGGGAGCAGGGATGGACTGGCCATTGGGACTACAGGGAGTTTCCCGGTGGGCCGATGGCTCAGTGGGCCGGCTTCAGTGACAGTGGACCGCCGCCCCCTCCGGTCCTCTGTCTCTCCCTTCCCGCAGTGCTCAACTCCTCTCCCTCCCCGCAGCGCTCACCTGGGGGGAACAAAGAAGCAGGGGGAGGACCAGAGGAGCAGGGGGGGACAGAGGAGCATGGGGGAGGGGACAATCAGCTGACTCAACAGCTATGGCCTGGAAGTTTATCCCTTCTGCCTAATCTTGTCCCATAAGGGGGGGCACCGAACTGATTTTTGCCCCGGGTGAAATAATGTCTAGCTTCCCCACTGGTACTGCCTATAAGTACCAGTGCCAGTACCAGTACCAGTACCAGCCGTTCTACTCTAATAGAGTAGAATGGCTAGTGGCTAGTGGAGGGGGAGAGGGGGCTTGGTTGGCCGGGAGATGCGGGAGTTGTCCGGCCGCCATGGGAGAGACCTGTCAAAATGGGCCAGTCTGGATGAAGTCCAGGGCCAAATTTCTGTCCCAGTCCAGCCCTGACAGGGAGTAGAGGGAGATCACAATTTCTGATCTCTAGGAACAGACGATCATACTGTATTCCCCTGACAGAACCCCATTCTGGCTCTCTGTGGAGTGATTGTGGGTGGACATGATGGCTCTGACGCCGTTCGCGTGCCCACTGAATCTATTACATAAAGCACCGTACCAGTAAAGGTCCATGTCCGCTGCATCTTCTATACTCCTATATACAGTATTTATTTACTCCCTGTTAAAAAGAATCTGTCGGGAGGGAGTGATTCCTCTGTTTGGTTATATAATGTCCATGAAACCATATAGGGAACCAGTACAGTTCTAGACATGTGCAATTTTTTTAGTTACGAATACGTTTTCCGTCATTATTCATTATTTTCCTTGATTCGTTAACCTACGAATGAACGAATGGTTTAGCGCAAATAATAACGAATAACAATATTTCCAAAATTAACGAATATGGAAAACTACGAAGATACAAAACTACTAAATGTAAAAGAACCACACAACGAAAGAAAAAATAAATGAAAACATAAAAATAACGAAAATACCAAACACCAAAAAAAAAATCATGATTACGAAAAATAAACGAAAATGCAAACTTACTAATATTCGAAGAACGAAAAGAAAACAACCGAAATTCCGAACAAAGAATAAAAAACTAAAAGCAAAACTAACGAAAAATAAATTACGAATCTTCAGAAAACGGAAATGAAAACAACGAATATACAAAATAATGCAAATTCACTTTCATGAGTACTGTGACCAATAGCCACTCAGTGCTGTCACTTCCCCTGAAGAGGTTTGTTCCTTCCCCCAATGAGCTTCTTTCTTATTACCTAGTGGCTCCTTGACCTTGTGTCTTTATCTGTGTTAGACTGCAGTGCATTCCATCCAGAGTCCAGATAGGGTGTGTTTGGGTAGGTTGCACCGGTTTTGTGGATCGGTCAAGTCAATCGCAGTAAAGTACGATTTACAAAATTATGACGAGTAGTGTGTCGAATAAACGTAAAATGTATTTTAACAGAATTACGAATGCAATAAAATCTACAAAAGAACGTTGTTACAATCAAATGAAATTAGACACGAAAATACGAATGATCATAAAGCAACGAAGATTTATTTCTTACGAAAATACGAACGCGGCATGATGGAAAATATAATGTAAATACGAATATCAAAACAACGAAAAATAAGCCAACGTAAAAAAGAATGAACGAATAAATTCATTGTAAAAATACGAACGAGACAGAATACAAAATTTAACGAAAATACTAATCTCGAATCAACGAAAAATAAACTAACATAAAAAAACGTAAACGGAAAAAAAAGTGTTACGAAAATACTAAAGAGTACGAATACGATAACTAACGTCTTACGAAACTACGACTCGTTGCGAATCACGATAAACGAACAGAAACGAAACAGAAATAAACGAATTTTTTTGCTGTGCACATGTCTATACAGTTCATTGTTCTTGCAATCATGCAAAATAATTCTGGGTTCTTTAAGAAAAAACAGGAATGAAAGCTATTGCACAGTGTGATAGTTTGGCTTTGACATAAATTGCTCATTGTGAACATTAACATTCATGGAATCTTGAGCACAGAGTCTAGTTACTGTTGCAGCTTTTATGGCACCAAATAGTGTAATAATTAACTGACTTGATCCAACTTGAAGCGTATTTAACCACTTAAGACCCGGACCTTTATGCAGGTAAAGGACCTAGGCCAGATTTTGCGATTCGGCACTGCGTCGCTGTAACTGACAATTGCGCGGTCGTGTGATGTGGCTCCCCAACAATTTTTTTCCCCACAAATAGATCTTTCTTTTGGTGGCATTTGATTACCTCTGCGGTTTTTATTTTTTGCGCAATAAAAAAAATTCAATATTTTTTCCTTTTTGCTGTAATAAATATCCCCCAAAAAGATATAAAAAATTTTTTTTTTTTCCTGAATTTAGGCCGATACGTATTCTTCTACCTATTTTTGGTAAAAAAAATCGCAATAAGCGTTTATCGATTGGTTTTCACAAAATTGATAGCGTTTACAAAATAGGGGATAGTTTTATTGCATTCTTATTAATTTTCTTTTTCTTACTACAAATGGCGGCAATGAGCGATCTTTTTCGTGACTGCGACATTATGGCGGACACATCGGATAATTTTGACACATTTTTGGGACCATTGTCATTTTCACAGCAAAAAATGCTATAATAAAATGCACTGATTACTGTGAAAATGACAATTGCAGTTTGGGAGTTAACCACTAGGGGGGCGCTGTAGGGGTTATGTGTGACCTCATATGTGTTTGTGACTGTAGGGGGGCGGGGCTGGACGTGTGACATCATTGATCGTGTTTCCCTATATTAGGGAACACACGATCAATGAAGCTGCCACAGTGAAGAACGGGGAAGCTGTGTTTACACTCACCTCTCCCCGTTCTTCAGCTCTGGGGATCGATAGCGGGACTCCGGCGGTGATCGGGTCCGCGGGTCCCATGGCCGTGGTTCGTCGGCGCACGCCCGCAACCCACGGTTGGGCACTTAAAGAGGACGTGCAGGTACGTGCTTGTGCCCAGTCGTGCCATTCTGCCGACGTATATCTGCAGGATGCGGCCATTAAGTGGTTAATCCTAGCAATGAATGCCTCATATTCACCTTTTTTTGTTCTAAGAAAGTGGTACTAAACCGAAAACATTTATTATATTGCAGCTTACCAATTCTTATGCCGCATACACACGACCATTTTTAATGTCTGTGAGAGCCAGAAATCTTGCTTGTTTGAAATACTTATTTTCCACCATAATTTGCAAATGAATTCTTTCCAAATCAGACAGATGTGATTGTCTGGATTTGTTTCCACATTTTGTCTCTCATAGTTGAGGTATACCTATGGTGACAATTACAGGCCTCTCTCATCTTAATTGGGAGAACTTGCACAATTGTTGGGGACTAAATACTTTTTTGCCCCACTGTATTTGCAAATGCGTGCAAACAAAATCCTCCATTTTTAACGTAAACCATTAGGCCTCGTACACACGACCGAGGAACTCGTCGTAAATGAAACATCGTTTTCCTCGACGAGGTTCTTGTCAGGCTTGTCGAGAATCTTGACAAGCTTTCTTTGCGTACACACTGTCAAGACCAAATCTCATCGTTCTCAAACGCGGTGACGTACAACACATACGACGGCACTATAAAGGGAAAGTTCCATGACGAGTGTAGTTAAGAGCTCACCTGAAACAAACCCCTCCCTGTCTACCCCCATTTTCCCCTTCCTAAGAGAAAACACAAACACCAGCGTGGAGTTAAAATGGCCGAACACGGCCTTTATTAAAATACATTTTTCATATAACTAAACATAACTCAAGAATTTTTCTAGGTCCCTGACGGTGTCACCTTGTCCCATTTCTATTGAGTCTGAGGTACCAGGTAGCTGGTCTGCGACCCCTGCCGCGAACACCGGCTCTGAGCCTAAACCAGCTGACCTCAGACACCCACTAGTCTTAACTAAATCTGCATTTTACCGTATCCAACCGAGGATTCCATACCTCAGATGGATCCCCACCGTTTTTCCAATAAGCATAAAGATACCTCCGTCAAGGACCCAACCGCTAATCCATCCAACCCACTATAAAACTAAACCTCCTACTGCAGGGCGGGTGGGAGGGATGCTTTCTCCACTCCTCCAAGCAAAATGTGACGGACGGACCAACCCCCTTCTGGACCTAATATCTCCTGGGCCCTCCCTGCCACACCCTATCCTCCACCAATCAGGTAAGACCCCACCATCACTTATGTTGCACTAGCTGACAGGTTAACCCCTAACCTCCCGGTTCCACTTATCACCTCGTCATGCCTGCCCTACACCTATTCCGTTCCTCCATTGCTCCGGGCCTTTCTTTTCACTGGCGCCACCCTTGGGGCTGCTTTTGCTAATCTCATGTTACTGCGTGTTGGTAAAAGTTTGCTGAGAGACGATTCGCGCTTTTCAGTCTGTTACAGTGTGACGAATGTGCTATCTCCATTACGAACGCTACTTTTACCGAAGGTGCGCTCCCGTCTCATACTTTATTCTGAACATGCGCGGGTTTCTAAGCATACACACGAACGTGTTTCTCGTCGAAAACCAGACCGACGAGGAACACGACAAGGAAATTGAGACTCCCGACGAGGAAAAAGAGAACTTGCTCTCTTTTTTTCTCGTCGAGTTCCTCAACAGTTTTCTCGATGAGAAACATACACACGACCGTTTTCCTCAGCAAAAAAGCTCTCCCACCAAATTTCTTGATGGATTCTGTCGAGGAAAAAGGTTGTGTGTACGAGGCCTTAGACAGAGCCAATTTAGTTGTTTTGCAGTTATGCTCGTAAATGTGCCCTAAGGCTGCATTCAGACCTAGGCGTTTTGTCGCCCTACGCCTGACGCTGCAGCAGCCTGTGATACGCTGGAGGGGCGAATTTACATTGTCGGCTATGGAGATGGTTCACATCTCTACGCCGAAGGCCGAAACGCCGTATGCCTGAAGCCTGAAACAAGTCCCGGACCCTTTTTTTCAGGCGTATTCGGCGTTCGGCCATAGCCGACAGTGTAAAATTCTGCCCTCCAGCAAAAAAACAATAGGCGTTCTGTCGCCGCAAATCACGGGGACAAAACGCCTATTGCATGTCGCCTGAATAAGCCGCTGCCGCCGAAGCCTAGGTCTGAATGCAGCCTTAAAATAAATAGATTAAAAAAACAATGCAGCCAATATATCTAAGAATTGGTAGGCTGCCATCTAATACATGTTTGCGTTGGGCTTTAACACTGCTGCAAGGCACCTGCCTACAGGCTGCAAAAGTGAAAATAAAAAATAGGACTTGACCCTTGAGCTAAACACTTCGCTCAAATCCCAGAAATGGCCGCTGTTAAGGTGTTGTTCCCGATCCTTCTATGGCAAACGTGTGAGTTAAGTCTTTATTATAATAAGGAATATTTAAATAATGTGTTTTTTATAGTTAGAGATCACTAAGCATGTCATGTCTTGCTGTCTTCTGTCTGTGACAGGCCTCCTCTATACATACAAATGTTAAAAATGTGATTTACATTATTGGTTGGTTAATAATATAGATAGATAGATACTATGCAGTATATAGGTCAGGTGCGCTGTACCAGGTACAGAGAATGACACAGATTATTCATATCAGTTTAGCTCGGGTTATCTATCAGTAATTGGTGTAGATTGTATGGAAAGTTTTACAACATCAGTTTTTCTGCAGAGCTGGAAGGACATGACCTGTCAATCAAGACATACTGGGAGTTGTAGTCCTTCAGCTGTGTTTCTATAATTTTTCCTGAAGCACAACCAAGGACTTGTCTATATTTACTAATGCCCATCTCCGGGGAAAGAGAAAATATAGAAGGTCCCTGCACTGCAAGGGTTCAATGCTTGGTTGGGTCTGAAGGGGGTGGGGAGTGCAAAAGCTGTTTTACTTAGGCCCCTTTCACACGTGCGGACTGTATGTCCGCTTTTTCATCCATCCGTTTGTGGATGAAAACGGGACATACATGGGTCCCTATGTGATTACGGGTGTCGACGGATGACCATCCGGGACATTTTTTTTTATACTAGTAATGGCGGCAATCAGCGACTCTCTGCTCGTCGCCGCCTGCCTCACAGCCTGTCAAGTCTTACTCTCCGGGCCCCGGCTACTACTGGGTGGGGTGCGGAGGAATATCAATGCACCAGGGAAGGCAAGGAGATAAGCAGGCAGACGGCCAGGATTTGAGCCAAGGCAGAAGCAGAAGCTAGCGGAGCTGAATGTGCACCCGAAACTGAAGAAATATTCCCTCCACTCCGACCAGCACATGATCATCAGAAAGGGACACAGATAACGGAAAAAAAATAATCCCCCCCTAAGATAGTAGGAGCGGCAGAGCGGGGGGGGGGGGTATTTTGCCCCTGACTGTCTTTGAAATTGCTCCAGCCCCTGTTCAAATCCAATCCGGGGACAAAACAGGGGACAGACTTGGTCTGGAGACAGTGTCCTCAATCCGGGGACTGTCCCCTGAAACCGGGGATGTCTGGGGGACCATCCACCTTACTACCAGGGGGCCCCCAAAAATACAAAAAGTACTGTTAAAAGAAATAAAACCTCTTTTACATCCAATAAGTGTCTGGCGCCCATTGACTTTCACCATCTTTGTACCCACCATGCCTCACAACCACTACATACAGAAAGATGTCAGCTATCTCTGGCCCTGGAGGTTCTCATTAGACCAAAGGATGCCCAGGGCCGGATTTGCACTCTCTGCCGCCCCAAGGCCAGGTTCCGCAATGCACACTCTCCCGCCAACCGAACCCCCACCCCCAAATTAACAAAAAATGGTAACCGGGTTAGTTCAATAATTTTTTGTTTCTTTTTTTTTACTTTTTTATCACTTTTTTTATTATTTGTAGCTTGTCGTTTACTTTTTTCTTTTTGTATAATTTTCTTATTATTTTTAATATTTTTTCTTTACTTTTTAATTACTTTTTTATTTTATTAATTTAATTATTATTTCTTATTTTTTTTAATTTTTATTAAAAAAAAATCATGTAACTTTATTGCTATCACACAGGAGAAAACAATTCCCTGTGTGATAGCAATTGAAGGTGACAGGTTCTCTTTATTGACTCTGTCACCTCCAAAAACAGGAGTCCTAGCACTGTGCTAGAACTCCTGTCACAGCTGAAATGGGAAGAGCACAACTCACCCTCTCACGGTGTACATCGGCAGCAGAGACAGACTAGGCAGCCGGGGGGAGGACAGTGTCCCGAAGACAGAGCCAGCAGAGAGCAGAGAGAGGTGGGGGTGGACGGCAGCACACATTTCACAAGTGATTTTGGTGACACCGCCGCAATCACTTGTTAAAGAGCGAGCAGATTCCCCCACACTGCATTTAGACCTGTTAAAAGCAATTTACCGCCCTTGACTGTATGTTCAGGGCGTCAGGGGACTCCATGCCTCTGCCGCCCTGAGGCGCCCTGCCGCCCCGAGGCCTGGCCTTGGTGGCCTTGTGGGAAATCCGGGCCTGAGGATGCCTGGGACCTTGCTACATATTTATACCCATATTGTAAGTGTATAATGGTTTTTGGTCAATTTGGAACCAAACTGCTGATGAAAATTATTTTATTTCGTTCATCTTTTTTATTTATTAATCTAACCTTTTTGCATGCACGATTCCTGTGTTTTTAATTCAGCCCTTCTGCACAATGAAGCCGCCTTGGTGGTTTTCGCTCCAACATCACACAAAGCCGAGCTCGGAGAGAACTTTGAACTGCCGTGTTCCTTCAAAGTGGATGACCTTTCAATAAACATTCAGTTCCTCGCCATTTCATGGCTTTTCCAGGGCAGTGAGGTTCTGAGGATTGACAGGAAGGGGACAACATCCCAACCGAGAATGTTCATCAATCAACAGGACTTCACCAACGGAATCGCTAATATGGAAATCAGAAACGTCACCATCTCCGACATTGGAAAATATAGATGTGCAATAACCTACAGTCCACAAAAGAAATTCAAGGAAATGGACCTCAGTGTTTTTGGCAAGTATCATATACAAACATGTATTACTAAATGAAAAAAAAACAAAATATATTAAATCTACAAGTTGGTGGCTAAACAACGCACCAGCGACCCAGTCCAAATCTCTGCGGGACCGACGGACTGCCATTGGCATTTTCACAGTAATCAGTGCATTTTTATAGCACTTTTTGCTGTCAAAAATTACAATAGTCACAAAAACGTGTCAAAATTGTCCGATGTGTCGCCATAATGTCACAGTCACGAAAAAAACACTGATCGCCGCCATTAGTAGTAAAAAAAAAATGTATTAATAAAAATGCCATAAAACGATCCCCTATTTTGTAAGCGCTATAAATTTTGCGCAAACCAATCGATAAACGCTTATTGCACTTTTTTTTACCAAAAATAGGTAGAATAATACGTATCGGCCTAAACTGAGGAAAAAATTTTTTTTTTAATATATTTTTGGAGGATATTTATTACAGCAAAAAGTAAAAAATATTGTTTTTTTTCAAAATTGTCGCTCTATTTTTGTTTAGAGCGCAAAAAATAAAAACCGCAGAGGTGATCAAATACCACCAAAAGAAAGCTCTATTTGTGGGGAAAAAAAGGATGCCAATTTTGTTTTGGGAGCCACGTTGCACGACCGCGCAATTGTCAGTTAAAGCAACGCAGTCACGAATCGCAAGAAGGGACATGCATATTGGTCCGGGTCTTAACGGGTTACAGCGGCTGTAAAGGCACAAGGTGTTTAACCTCCATGTATTCTATGCATGAGCTTACATTTTTTTCTGTGTGCAGCAGCCCCCCCCCCCATACTTACCTGAGCCCCCTTTCGATCCAGTAATGTCCAGAAGAGCCTTGTTTCTTAAGCCGCGTACACACGATCGGTCCATCCGGAAAAAAAAAAAACGACCGTGTCAGAACGCGGTGACGTAAAACACAACGACGTGCTGAGAAAAATCAAGTTCAATACTTCCAAGCATGCGTCGACTTGATTCTGAGCATGCACGGGTTTTAAACCGATGGGCGAGCGTACTAACGATCGGTTTTGACCTGTCGGTTAGCCATCCATCGGTTCAATTTTAAAGCAAGCCCTCTGTTTTTTGACCGAAGGATAACGGACTGATGGGGCCCACACACGATCAGTTTGGACCGATGAAAACGAACCTCAGTCCGTCATCCATCCATCTCTCAAGCTCTCAGAGACTGAGGCCCTGTACACACGGGCAAGAATCTCATCAGGAAAAAAACGTTGTTTTCCCTGACGAAATTCTTGGCAAGAATCTCTTGCCGCCGGAGTGTACACACCGACCTTTTCAAAAGAACCGCAGTTCTCTTGAAAGGCAAGAACACGGTGACGTCATTGCGTACGACGAGCATGCGCTCGTCACATTCGATGCCGTCCCCGCCATCTTGCTTCACCCTACCTATGCCGTGGAAGCTACTGCGCATACGTCAAAGTCATTTCGAGCATGCGTGGGTTTTCACGGCGACAGGTAAGTATACACACTCTCGAGTTTCTCGTCGGGAAACAGGCCAGACATGTTTCTCTTTTTTTCTCGTCAAAATTCTGGCCAGATTTCCTGACGAGAAACCTGAATGCCTTGTACACATCAACGGTTTTATCGGCAAGAAGCAGTTTTCTTGCTGGTTTTTGCCGAGAGGGGTGTTTTTGCCCCCCTCCTGAACCGTATCATGTCACATTCCCTCATCATGGGTAGGATGATTTGGGGTCACCCCAAAACACCTTGTCCCCATGTTGATGGGGACAAGGGCCTCTTCCCCACAACCCTTGCCCAGTGGTTTTGGGGGTCTACGGGAGGGGGGCTTACCGGAACCAGGAAGCCCCCTTTAACAAGGGGACCCCCAGATCCTGGCCCCCCTATGTGAATGGGTATGGGGTACATTGTACCTCTACCCCATACCCATTCATCAAAAAAGTGTCAAAAGTGAAAATGACAGGAGACAGTTTGGGACAAGTCCTTTATTTAAAAAAAATAAGAAAATGTCCTGCAATGTCCATTCATCTTCAATCACAGCGCCTGACGACCTGAGAAAAAAATAAATAAAAAAACGTCTTCTTCATGGGAGGCGCCCCGCGACTGCAGGCTTTTTGCGATGACAGCTGTTATATAGCTGAGGGTGGGGCCACCCGGTGATGTAAATGAGTGACCACGCCCCCTCTTACATTATGTGACATCACATGATGTCAAAAGGGGGCGGGGTCACTCACCTATGTCACCGGGTGGCTCCACCCTTAGGTGTTTTGGGGGGAGCCCCAAAACATCCTTCCCATGTGGCCTGGTACAGTTCAGGAGGGGGGATGCTCTCTCGTTCCCCCCCCCTTTTCCTGCAGCCTGCCAGGTTGCGCGCTCGGATAAGGGTCTGGTATAGATTTGGAGGGGCCCCATGCCATTTTTTTTATTTTGGTGCAGGGTTCCCCTAAATATCCATACCAGACCTGAAGGGCAATACAAGCTTCAGTAAAACCTTGGTTTGAGGGTAACTTGGTTTGTGAGCGCTTTGCAAGACAAGCAACATTTTTAAATACATTTTGACTTGAAATACAAGCGATGACTTGATATACGAGTAGCGTCATGTTACAACTGAGATCATACAACATTTAGCAACAAATTGCTACACGTCGCCTCTCTTCTCTTTTATACTCTGGAGCTCCTGCGGGAATTTTCTTCTGATCCCCTTGGGGAGGCTTCCATTTGTGGGTGGACATTTTATGGTTACACAACTTATCACATTGCTATAATCTTTTTATATGGACTATAAACTGAAGGACCTATGAATAAATGGTTGAGGAACAAATCATTTGAGTTTCCATGATTTCTTATGGGGAAATTTGCTTTGATATACAAGTGCTTTGGATTGCAAGCATGTTTCCGGAACTAATTATGCTTGCAACCCAAGGTTAAACTGAATATAAAATGGTCATTGGTTCTGTGGTTCACAGAAGATTATTATATTTCAGCAACTCCATCGGTCACGATTGAGAAGATGGAACAGGAGGACCAGTCAAGCGTTGCACTGTGCTCAGTGACTGGTTTCTACCCCAGTGATATCTCAGTGGAAATTCTAAAGGACCGCACAATCATGGAGGACTCAGTACTGTCTGAACATCTCACAAATGCTGATGGCACTTATTCTGTTAACAAAACATGGAAGATACCAACTGATGTGTCACCAAAAATGTTGTCCTGTTCAGTCCAACATGAAACCCTCTCACCTTCTGTACAAAAAGACCTTCAGCTGGCTTATCAAGGTAAGACCCTCAGATTACCCTGCACTTCAAGCAGAGGCGTCCTTAGGCCCTGGCTAGGGTGGCTGGAGCCCCGAATGTGCCCCCGAAAAGCCCCGAGTCTCAAAATAGCACCATACACTATTTAGCCCCGAACGCCGCAGAGCAGGAAGCGATCTGATCCGCCGAGTCACAGGTCCCGCCTTCTGGAGCCTGCAGATGATGGACGTCCCAGTGGTCCAATGTCCAACCGTGGGATGTGTGTTGCCCATCATACGCGCCGCCGTCTCCAGAAGGCGGGAGTTTCCAATCCCACAGCCGCCGCCGCATCACAACACAGCTCGGCACTGAATCGGTACTCAGGAGTCAGGAGAGTTCAGATCAGGGTAGCGGAGGAGCGATCGAGCAAGTCCGAGTGCCACTAACTGCACCGATGAAGAGGAGGGGGATGAGGATGACCGGAGGAGCCCGCTGCACTGGGGTGAGTG
Source organism: Rana kukunoris (assembly GCA_029574335.1). Classification (NCBI taxonomy): domain Eukaryota; kingdom Metazoa; phylum Chordata; class Amphibia; order Anura; family Ranidae; genus Rana; species Rana kukunoris. The sequence continues at coordinate 14,061,039 of CM056054.1, read as the reverse complement.
TTGATTACCTGACCTGAGCTGTGCTGGTGCTGGGGGTGGATTGGGGGGGGGGGGGGAAGTGTGCCACTTTTATGGTGTTATTATATGTTAATATACTATTACTATCTATCATGAGCTCTACATTATACTAAACCCTGGATACAATATGATATGTATGTGTGTTATTATATGGTGTATTATTGTGATTAGATTACGAGTCATTGGAGGATTATTATTACATACAATGTCATGTAACATGATCATTGCCTGTAATGTGCCGGATCGTTCTCAGGTTGGGATATTGTGATTGTATGATTCTGGTTGTAGTACCGTGTGGTGGGTTATTATTATGGTGTTATTATATGTTAATATACTATTACTATCTATCATATGATCTCTACATTGTACTAAACCCTGGATATAATATGATATGTATGTGTGCTATTATATGGCGTTTTATTGTGACTGGATTACTATACTTAATCTAATCACAATAATACAACAGACGATAGATGAGGACGGGGAATGAACAGGAACAGGGAGATGATGGATTGTTGTGCTGCAAAGCAGGGATCCAGGTAACAAGGGGACAGGGATCCAAGGCAATGGGGAAGGAGGAAGGGCAAGTCCAGGATGGGTTAGAAATAGGGATCAGGTCTGATCGGATCAGGAAGATGCAGGCTTAACATCAGGATCACAGGCTCAAGGTCAGGGAGAGAGATACCAAGGCGAGGCGTGCCTGCAATCGCTGGGTATAAATGGGTATAAATAGGGATATCAGTAATTGGCTTCACGTTATACCAGAGTGCAGAAAGAGTCGTACGCTCCACACTGCCAGGATTCATCTGCAGTACTGCATCCTAAAGATGATATAACACCAGCAGGGAGAAGTTCTCCTGACAGTTCCAGACTGCCAGGAGACACCTACTGGTGAACCACAGTACTGCAAGCCAAATAATAATAAATATTACCAGCGGATGGAACCTTTTCTGACAGCATTGATATTTTTGCAAGGTACATGAATGCTCTATTGGTACATAGGGAAGCTGGAATTTAGAAAAAAGGGTGATTAAAGGTGAGCTTACCCTTAACCACTTGAGTCCCAATCACGTCCCTGAACGTCCTCGGCATTGTGCGTGATATCTGGGTGATGCCTGCAGCCACAGGCATCATTCAGATATCGCCGTCTTCAGCCGGCGATTCTGTGCACCAGAAAAATGATCAAAGAGGCGGTTCCGCCGCTCGATCGTTCTTCTAGGCAGCGAGAGGGGACGTTCCCCCCCACCCGCCGCCATCCGGTGCTTCTCCGGGCTCTCCCGTGTCTTTGGGGGATCGGAGAGCGAATCGGCGGGTGCTCGTTGGTGAAGCATAGAAATGACTGGTGACTAGACGGTCACAGTCATCTCTATGACTGTCGGAGGACCGGGCGCGGGCGTGACGTCACGCCCCGTACCTGTAAGTAAACAAAGCCGCTATCGCGGCTGTCCGCATGTAATCAGTGATTTTTTTTTCACTGATTTCATGCTTGTAAGCCTGTAGGAGAGATGTGGGGTCTTTCGGAAAAAACACCGAGATTTTACCGCGTTTTTACCGCGTTTTAACGCGTTTTTACCGTGTTTTTACCGCGTTTTTAATTCATTTCAATGGAGGGGGGCATGGGGGGCGTTTTAATAGCGCTATTTTTAGCGCGAAAACGCGGCAAAAACGCGGCAAAAACGCACTAGTGTGAAATGGCCCTAAGGCCGAGTTCACACTGGTGTGACAAACACTCCGACATCGGGAGCTCATGTCACATGACGTGTGAAAATCAATGTTTCCCTATGAGAGCCGTCCTAACTGGTCCGACACATGTCAGTCCGACTTTGAAAATGCTCCCTGTACTACTTTGGTCCGACTTTGATCCTACTTCAGTCCATTAAATATCATTGAAGTCGGATCAAAGTCGGAACGCTATCTTGTATGTAGTGTTGCTCAAGTATATTCGCATTGCGAATATTCGTTACGAATATTGCATAATTGAGTATTCGCGAATAAATCGAATATCGCGGTGAATATTCGCTATTGCGAATATTCTTATTTTTTCAAATTTATTTTTAAAACAGATCACATCCTAGTGATCTCCATCGACGTCTAAAAGCATTGCTGGGGCGTGTCCGGAAGTGCTCCGGGGAAGACGTGTCCTTACAGAGCTCCATCAGGCCTGACACAATCTATTGCCATCCCCTGCCAGTCCTGCTTCGGTGGGCTCCCAAAACGCCTGCACCTGCATCTGGGTATCCCTCCCACGGATGCCAGCCTATTCCGAGGTTCCCGGACGGTTCGCTCCTTCCCTCAGCCTGCTCCACGTTGCCGAGGCCCGCCGCCATCTTGGGGCCTACGAGTCCTCCGGCGTCTGTCACACTAGAGGGCTGTTATCTGCGGGACGGGCGGCTGTCTCTTTCCATCCACCACCCGCTACACCTCCGGAGGGAGCGGTCGAGGTGTACAACGATCGGGACCCGCGGAAGAACCGCTGACGTCCGGCGACACTTCTAGGACAGGCCGCGGCTCCGGCCTAGTCTTGGAGAGCGGCGCCCAGCTTGCTACACCCGGGTCCTCTGGCTCTATTTTCATCCTCCCACCCTACTGCCTAATCCTCTCCTAACGCGTGGCTGGGACTCCTTGAGCCTGTTACCGCTCTCCACTGCACAGGCAGCAGCATCTCCTGGTCTCCTGACTCCAAACAGTGAGTAACTGCCATCTTGCCTTGTCCAGTCAGTCCCCCACAGACTCTGCTCCTCTCCCCTTCTCTGCCTTGCACCCCCCCTAAAACATTAGAGCTCCCTGGCTGTCCTGCATCCTCCCCCCATCCTTCAGCATAGAAGCAGGCAGTGTGATTTGACTTCTTACATGGGGCAATGAGACTTTAACATGACCCCCTGAACCCCCAGCTCCACGGGACACTTCATTGTTGGAAACCAGCTCAATCCCCGGCTCATGGGGAAAGACAAGCAGCGGGCACGTAAGGGATCCAGTGGGGACCGAAGGGGAGGTGACCTGGAAGACTACTTTGCCCGATCCCGCGCCGCATCGCAACGCCGCTCTGAAACCACTATGGCGCAGGCACCTCCGTCTCCGGCCCGGTCTGAGTCGTCCCTACACTCTCAGTTGAGCACGCACGATCGTCTCCCCCTCCCTGGGGATACTGACTTTGTGCTCACCAGAAGCCGCTCTAATGCCTCTCTGACCTCGGGAGAGGGTTGGGACCTGGAGGCACAGATACGCTCCCTACATAGCTATATCAGATCCCTGCCCACCAAGGCTGACTTTGAACACTGTGTTCACAGGATTGAAAAAACCTATAAAAAAGAAATCTCTGACTTCAAGAAAGATGTGAGCGTTCGTTTTGAAGACCTGGACGCCACCACAGACGGTCTTAGCAGAACGGTACAGGCACATGACCAAATTCTGAACACCCATACTGTCATGCTACAGCAGCTGGCTTACCAACAGGACGATATCGAGAACCGTAACCGTCGTAACAATGTTCGCATTCGCGGAATTCCCGAAACAGTAGACGCCAAGGCCCTACCAGCAGCCGTGTCCGCCATTTTCAATCAACTACTACGCCGCCCTAAGGACGATCCAATTGAGCTGGACCGGGTCCACAGAACCTCCAGCCCGCGGAACCAGGACCCTTCCTTCGTCCGCGACACCCTGTGCCGGGTCCACTTCTATAAGGTTAAAGAAGCCATCATGAGAGCTGCCAGTTGACAGGACACTATACTGTTTAATGATGCCCCCGTAATGCTTCTTCCGGACCTGTCGCGTCAAACGTTGGCGATGAGGAAAGCGTTGAAGCCGCTTACCCAACTGTTGATATCCAAGCAGATGAAGTACCAATGGAGATTCCCGTTCCATCTGCGTGTATACCATGAGGGCAAGACAGCCATCTTCCGCACGCTCGGAGACCTGCCTACTTTCCTCAGCACTCTGGGTCTTCCACAAGTCTCTCTTCCGGACTGGCCATTCGCACCGACCACCCCAGGTTTGCCCTTCGCCTCCCCCTGGCAGACGCAGGGCCGCAAGCGCAACCCCCAACCTCTGCCTCGCCGGGACTCTGAAGATTGAATACGTTCATGTCGGTCTAATCACTCCGCTTGCCTCGCCTTCCCGGGGGTTCCCCCCCGGAAATAGCTCTGGGTCAGATCCCCCCCATTTTTCATTTTTCTTTTTGTTTTACTTTTGGGGACTCGGCCGGATGCTCTCCCTAGACACTACTTTGCTTACTGGGTTTACCCCTCCTGAGTCCTGGACTGCTTTAATGTTGATGTTTATTGTTCTGATCTTGGCTCTCTTTCCAGGTGGTTCGGATTCCATGTTCCAGACGGGGAGACATCCACAGATTGTTCCTAAGTATCCTCTCTTATGTGACCTCAAATGACATGTTTATACTTTGTTGCCTTGCTACCAATATGCTTTTTATTATTGTACCTCACTGTTGCCTGTATCTACTAGATCGTTTGGTTTCCTGTCTCATATGCCTAACCAACTCGTGGTTTTTTTTTTTCCTCTCTTTGTACCACTGTTTACCATACCACGGGTTGATCTTATTCCATGTTTGTTTTACCGTGGAGCTGGGGCCGGGGGGTCCGCCCTACCTGGAGTGGTCCCACCGCGCCCCCCCCCCCCTCTGAGGGGTTTTTCTTTTTTACGGTGTCACTATGGATGCCGTATGGCTTATGGCTAATAGCCTAGCTAAAATTTTTTTTTTCTTTTTCTGTGCAGTCTTTTGGAGCCACCTAGTGGCCTTTTTTGTTATTGCTCATTTATTTTCCACATTGTTCACCTTGCTATTGTGGTCTCCCTCCCTGCCGCCTTTCCCTAGTTGTTTCTTATTGCCTCTACATGATGACGAGGGTGGCACGGACGGGGTCCATACTCAATCCATGTCTTTTTATTTCCTTTTTGCCTTTATGTTTTTTGTTAGCACCCGTTCTTGCCCTTCTCTCTGTCTATTCCCTCCTCTCCCCTCCTTTGTTCTTCTCCCTCTCTTCCTTCTTTCTCTTCCTCTGGGTCTTATCCGACGCTATTTGTATCTCCGAGAGTTGCTGATGTTTGGTATTGCTTATGCCCGTATTCCTGCCCTTTATCCACACCGCCCACCCCTACGAATCTCATGGCTTCTGTTTGCCCGATAGCGTTAGCGTCTTTCAACTGCAGGGGGTTTAACACGCCTGAGAAGCGGAGCCAGGTCCTTTTCCATTTTCACAAAAAACGTTCTGACATTTTGCTGCTCCAGGAAACACATTTCCGTACAGATTCCGTGCCGGCTCTTCGTAACAGGTACTATACACAATGGTTTCATAGTTCTAACCCCCAAGCTAAGTCTAAAGGTGTATCCATAGCCTTCCATAAATCTTTTAAGCCTGAGGTTCTAGACACACTGGTTGATACTAATGGGCGCTTCATTTTTCTCAAACTGAAACTAAACAACTTTCTTTTCACAGTGGCCAATATATACACTCCAATTTACTGCGGGATCCCGTATGTGTGGCTGAAGTTTCTGCTGCTATCCGTCACTTTGTTTCGGATCACTCCTCGGACGCTACCCCCCCTCCCACCCAATGGGAAGCCTTGAAATGTGTGCTTAGAGGCGTACTCATCCAACATGGTTCCCGCCTCAAGAAAATGCGATCGAGTGATATCCGCCGTCTCCTCTCCACCATAGCGGAGCTTGAACCTTTGCACAAACGTAATCTAGACCCTGCTATTTTTGTCCGTTTATCAAACGCTCGTAGGGATCTCCTTCAGCTTCTCGACTCCCACTCCCTGATTGCCAGGGACAGGGCGCGTAACTTCCATTACTCACTTGCCAATAAATGCGGTAAGCACTTAGCTCGGGTCTTGCACCCTAGAACGCCACGTTGCTCCGTTCCCTTTATCTCACACCCCGATCAAACTAGATCGTACAATCCGGTCGGTATATCCTCGGCCTTTCGGGAGTACTATTCGCGACTCTATAACTTGCAGTCCTCTGAACCGACTAGGTGTCACCCGCCCTCGGACGACGACATGCAAAGTTATATTGTTGAGACAGCATTACCCTCACTTAATGCGTCGGATGTTGCTGAACTAGATAAACCCCTCGATGCGTTCGAGTTCCTCAGCGCCATCAAAAGTCTACAGGTGGGCAAGTGCCCTGGCCCAGATGGATACACCCCGCGTTTTTACAAGACCTTTGCCCCACTCTTATCCCCGTTGATGGCTAAGGCCTTTAATGCCTTGGATGCCTCCCTCTTACCGCCTAAGACTCTGTTATCTGCTAACATCTCTGTACTACCCAAGCCAGGCAAAGACCCCTCCCAATGCAGCAGTTATAGGCCCATATCTCTGCTCAACGTGGATCTAAAGCTGTTTGCAAAAGTTCTGGCCAATCGCTTGTCCCCTCTACTCCCAGGCGTGATCCACAACGACCAGGTGGGATTTGTCCCAGGCCGAGAGGCGAGGGACAATACTACCAAAACGATTCATTTGATCTCTTACATCCAACGTAAGGGGCTGAAAGCTTGCCTCCTCTCTTTCGACGCCGAAAAGGCATTCGATCGGGTCAACTGGAGATTTCTCCGATTCTCGTTGGAACAATTAGGCTTGGGAACGCCCTTTATTTCAAAAGTGATGTCCCTTTACTCACAGCCCTCAGCCTCGGTCTTGGTGGACGGTTCTGCTTCCGCGCCCTTTGACATCTCTAATGGTACTCGGCAGGGTTGCCCCCTGTCCCCACTCTTATTTGTCATTGTAATAGAACACTTAGCTTGCGCCATTAGACAAAACGTCTCCATACGCGGTATCCAAACACCCTCCTCCCATTACAAGCTATCCCTCTATGCCGACGACCTTTTGGTATACGTACAGGACCCCCATATTTCTCTGCCGTCGCTCTTTGCGGAATTCCGTCGCTTTGGCACATTTAGCAACTTCAAACTCAACCTGTCCAAGACTGAGGCCCTCAACGTCTCCCTCCCCACTGCTACGAGGACTTTGCTCAAAGCCAATTTCTCTTTTAAATGGCAGACGAAGGGAATCTCGTACCTTGGCATCGTTATTCCTTCCAATCTGTCCAATCTCTTCTCTTCAAACTATGTTCCTCTGCTCTCACGCTTACGGAAGGACTTGGAGGAATGGGGGGGGCGCTCTCTACCATGGTTTGGACGGATCAACACCTTGAAGATGGACACCCTACCCAAACTCCTATATCTCCTTCAAACGGTCCCCGTCATAATCCCTAAATCCTTCTTTAACTCCCTGCGCTCTCTGGCCATCAGATTCCTGTGGAGACGTGGGCTACCTAGGGTGAAATACAATGTGCTCACCCGCCCAAAGCTGGCATTCCTGACTTCGAGACCTATTATAAGGCCGCGCACGTTGCGCGGGTCTTGGAGTGGTTCCCGCGACCTTTTCTAAAGGCCTCCGTTGCCGTGGAACAGGATCTGTCTCACGTAGACCTCCGAGCACTTCTATGGGGTTATGGGACTGAACTGGCACACATGCCTTCTCCCTCCCCACTTACACTGGCCTCTCTCAGACTATGGTACAAAAGGGGGTTATGTTCACTTCTATCCTCCGATCCCTCTCCACTATCCTCCCTATTCGATAACCCCTCCTTTCCCCAAGGCCTTGGCGTATCATCATTAGGCCCCTTCAAGAGGATTGAATGGCCCCAGGCACGCTCCTTTGTACATCCTACGTTGGGGTCGCCAGTGACTCCGGCAGGTTCTCATGACTGGCTCACTACACTACACTTGTCCACACTCACAAGGCACCTACATTCCTCCTCTCAGGTACATCGTCCTCTCACAGAGTTTGAGCGACTGTGTTCCCTCTCAGAGACACCCAGACACTTACTGTCAGCAATATACGGCCTTTTACAAACACTCACGCACACCGAACTACCCTCTTACACCGGGAAGTGGTCTGCAGACTTGGGCGAAGACATTCAGCAGGCGGACTGGCAGACCTCTTTTTACTTTACTCACAAATCCTCGATCTCCTGCTACGCACAAGAAAAGAACTACAAGATTCTGTCAAGATGGTACAGGGTCCCCTCCGTGTTGCACAATATATTCCCATCCACCCCGGCATCCTGTTGGCGATGCTCCGCCGCTGAGGGGACCTATCTACATGTCTGGTGGGATTGTGAGAGGATCCGCCCCTTCTGGACTCAGGTATTTGACTGTTACAACAAACTCTACTGTGAATCACTGACTCCTTCTCCTAAAATTGCGCTTCTCTCTATACTTCCAGGTTCAGTTAAATCGCAGAAACGGGGTCTCCTCCGTTTCTTCATGTCCTCGGCGAGGCAGCTCATACCTTCCTATTGGAAGTCGTCCGCAACTCCCCCATTGTCACGTTGGGTCTCTATTATGAACGACACCATGAGAATGGAGGAGATGCTAGCCCTTGATAACGACACCTTTGATAATTATACATTACTGTGGCTTATCTGGCTCCACTTCTCTTCCTCTGACACCCTGGCGAAAATGTTGTCCACCCAACCATGATCATTCCTGATCGCTTCCACATGTACCACCAACTAGAGTCAAGCCAGGTTCCCTTTCACCCACCTACTTCACGCAGGCTTTCCCAGTCCCGATATCAGCAACTCTCTCTCTACTCTATGATACCCCTCTGGCTTTCTTTTCCCTATTCTTCTCTCTCCCACCATTCTCTTTCTTTCCTTCTTCTCTCTCTCTCCCCGCCCACTCACTCCCCTGATTCTTGACCTCCCATTTTTATGTTACTTTTTATCCCTGGTCCCTGTCCCTTTTTGTCCCATTTATTATTATTTTTTTTTATTATTATTATATATTTTTTTTTTTTCTTTTTTTTTTCTTTTCTCTTTTTTGATTTTATTGTTTCCTTCCTGGAAGCTCTATTTGCACTGTCGTCACCTATTAAGAGGCCATTTTGGCCGCACACAAGTTTTTGTACCGGGTTCTTGTCATAACTGTTCCCGTTCAGTTCTACGTTGATAGGAGTCCAGCTGTGGGCGATAGCCATTTGGCTGACTCCTTACTGCTAAGTATCTATGACTGTTTCCTGTTTGTGACATCTCATGCTGTTCATGTTTATTATGTTAAAAATCCAATAAACATATTTTCAACTCTAAAAGCATTGCTGGTATGATTAGAGACCCTGGGCCGAGTAGCTGAGGCGATCCTTTTATGTTGCCGAATATTCGCGAATACTTTCTCTGCCCTTCTTTTGCATCAGAGCCAATCAGAGTTCTCCTACCACAGTTGTCAGAGGTTAGCAACCTCCATAGCAACCAATAGGAACCTGCCTGCACGACCATTATATAAGATCACTCCCAGCAGTATTTCAGTGCAGATTCACAAGGTGGCTAGAGAGAGTGGAGTGTTTCTGTGCGTTTTTCCTGTGTATTGCGATCTTAGAGCTTAGCATTGTGCTTCCTATAGTGCTTTCAGTTCTGAGTTTCCTGCTTCTTAAACCAAATGCTTTTTTCAAAGCAAAAGACCCAACAGCTTTTCTAAAAGCTCAGATTTGTGTTGTTTTGTCCAGGTTAGTGTAGCTTAGTGTTAGATAGATTTCTGTGTAGTTAGTGTAAGTGTACATTTCTTTAAGGTTGCTTAGTTTAGTGTGTGTTTAGTCTCTGTGTTTTGTCTATAAAAAAAATAAAAAATAATTAGGTTTAGTTTAGTCATATAAGTTTGTGTAAGTAGAGTTAGTGTTTAGTGCATATTAGTTTAGTAATCCAGGAAATGATCTCTGTTTTCGCGTGTTGTTCGCGCGCATGCGCATGCGTGGACGAGAATTTCGCAATCAATTTGGCATTCGCATTAGCGTAATTTCGCAAAAAAAAATGTTTTATAAAATATCACGAATATTCGATATTAACAAATATTTCACGAATATTCTTCTATATATTCGTGAAATATTGCGAAATCGAATATGGTGTATTCCGCCCAACACTACTTGTATGATCCGGCCCATGATCCTTGGGGGAATTACACGCCAAATTTTAAATAAAAAACCCTGGCATGGGTTCCCCCTCCAAGAGCATACCAGGCCTTTGGGTCTGGTATGGATTTTAAGGGGAACCCCCTACGCCGAAAAAACGGCGTGGGGGGTCCCCCCAAAATCCATACCAGACCCTTATCGGAGCGCGCAGAACCGACGGTCAGGATAGGGGGTGGGGACGAGAGAGGCCCCCCCCCCTGAACTGTATTAGCTTCCCCTCATCATTTTTATTGCTGTCATGTGACAGTAATAGGCAGTGACAGGTACTCTGTGGAGGGATCTGGAGTCTATAAGACCCCAAATCCCCCCTTTGCAATTAAAAGCATTCAAAATGCCAAATTCGGGTGTCATTTTTTTTTTAATTTGTCGTCTTCAAGTCTTCAGTAAACCGAAAGTGATGTCATGACATTGCTTCTGGGTTACTAGATTCGAGACCTGTTTAAAGCTGATTCCATCTCTCTGGTCTGACGTGCCGGCTGGTCGCTCCGGCCTCCCGGTGGCATGGAAGAGCCCTGGCGAAATGCGGAAGGCGGGTGGGGGAGGAGGAATGGCGTCCCCTCCAGCTCCTTGGGATAACAGCCGCATCGTTTGTTATCCCAAGAAAGCCGACCGTTGGCTCTAAAAAAACAGGCTTCCCCTTCAAGCTAAGGCCGCATATTTGCGTACGGTCAGCGGGAAGGAGACCAAGCTGGCCCAAATCAACTAGTTTCTTTAACTAAAAACACATTTAAGTTAATTTAAGGGTACATAAAAGCAATATATTACCCATTTTTTAGTAAAATAATAAAAGATAAGGTTGTAATGAGTAAATAGATATCCAACATGTCAAAGCAGTAAAGTGTTTGTAACCCTAAAAAAACAAAATATCTTGTTCCCTTATAGCAGGTTAAACAGCACAGTGGTTGTGCTGTCTAACTTGTCCCTCTCTAAGCTGTAAATTCCTGGAAGACCTTGCCTGGTTCTACCCTCCCCTCTGTAAACTTACCACGGTTTATCATGGCTGCTGAGCCCTGACACTGTCGTCAGTTTATGTGTCTCAGTCATCTGCAGCCCTCCCCTGTCTCTTGTGTCCTCTCCCCCCTCCCCTCCCTGCCTGTCAGCTCAGAAGCCTGTGTTTGTGTCTCCACCCCACTACCCCCCCTTACCTTAGATTGAAGCCCCCCCAGCTGTCCCGGCACACCACTGTGACCAGCGACATCATGTCTTTGCAAAGAGTATATACATCATTCACACTGATTACATTTCAAACAGGTTCTCAGAAGTTTTCAATGGGTGACATTGAGAGTCCTGTGTGGATTGATGGTGTGAAGACCTGGCTGTCCTGCAAAGCTTCAAATTGTACTGGGGATGCCAAAGTGACTTGGGTCATTCAGTCTAAGGATGGCACAAGACTAGAGGTCACTGAGAATCCATTAGAAGATAAGGAGGAGGAAGAACCTTTAATGTCCAGGGAGTACGAAGTAACAAGGAACATTATCAGCCAGAAGAAAGGAAAACTCTATGATGAAACCACAAAGTTGACCTTCATTCCTTCCATATCCAGACATCTGGGGACCACTGTGACCTGCAGGATTTCTGATAATAAAGAAGTGATGGAGAAAATCTATGATCCTAAGTCCATTTTAGGTAAATACAACTTTTTGTCAGAATACAAACTTTTATATCACAGCTAACCTCTAATTTACACATAACGTAAATTGTGAGATATGTCATTGCTCCCAGACCCCGCTCCCATTTTCTGGAGGTCTCTTTATCTTCCAGTCTGTGGCAGAAGAATCCTCAGGTTTTTAGAACAGTCTGTACTGCCCTTATGCAAACAAATCAGATTTAAAGTGGTTGTAAACCCCATTCATGAAATCTGACCTGGGTACATACAGTTGTGCTCAAAAATTTGCATACCCTGGCAGAAATTGTAACATTTTGGCATTAATATTGAAAAAAGGACTGATCGTGCCATAAAACTGTCTTTTATTTAAGGATAGCAATCACACAAAGCCAATTATTATCACATAGTTTTGTGGATCCTTTTTAAATCATAATAACAGAAATCATCCAAATGGCCCTGATCAAAAGTTCACATACCCTGGATTGTATGGCCTTGGTACAGACACAGAAGGTGGTGCACACAGGTAAAAATGGCAATTAAAGGTTAATTTCCCAAATTTGTGGCTTTTTAAATCGCAATTAGTGTCTGTGTATAAATAGTCAATGAGTTTGCTAGCTCTCACATGGATGCACTAAGCATGCTAGATAATGAGCCATGAGGGGGTAGAAAAGAACAGTCAACAATGCGTAACAAGGTAATGAAACTTTACAAAGATGGAAAAGATATAAAAAGATATCCAAAGTCTTGAATACTGTATATACTTGAGTATAAGCCGAGTAGTGATGAGCGGAATACGCCATATTCGATTTCGCGATATTTCGCGAATATTTCGAAGAATATTCGCGAATATTCGTTAATATCGAATATTCGTTAATATCGAATATTCGTGATATTTTATGGAAAAAAAAAATTGCGAAATTTCGCTATTTTTTTTGGATAAAATATCACGAATATACCATATTTACGAATATTCGCTATATTTTTAAAAAAAATAGCGAAATTTCGCATATGCGAAAGCGAAAATGATTGCGAAATTTCGCTATTTTTTTTTGGATAAAATATCACGAATATTCGATATTTACGAATATTCGCTATATATTTAAAAAAAAAAAGTGCGAATGCGAAATTGATTGCGAAATTTGAAAAAATACGAATATTCGAAATAGCGAATATTCGCCGCGATATTCGAGTTATTCGCGAATACTCGAATATGCAATATTCGTAGCGAATATTCGCAATGCGAATATTCGTGAGCAACACTAAAGCCGAGTTTTTCAGCACATTTTTTTGTGCTGAAAATGCCCCCCTCGGCTTATACTCGAGTCATCTTTTTGCACCTGATCTCTTGGATTTGGGGACCCGGGACCAAACTTGCCACACATGTAGCCCCACTCTTCCTCTACAAGTGTGCAAAGTTTGTTGTCCGGTGTACCTACGGCTGGGGAGCACCGATTTTTCAAAGGCGGGCACCCCTTCCATAGATTCCCATGTTAAACGGTCATTTCTCTGGTGACTTTAGTTACCCGGTACTGGCCGGTCGTAGGTCCCCTAAACCCGGAACTTTGCACACATGTAGCCCCATATTCTTATTATGATTTAAAAAGGATTAAAAAAACATGAAGATAATAAATGTCTTCATGTGATCGCTATCCTTAAATAAAAGAAAGGATTTAGGCATAATCAGTCATATTTTCAATATTAATGCCAAAATGTCACAATTTCTGCCAGGATATGCAAACTTTTGAGCATGACTGTATATTTGTAGTGTTTACTTATCTCTTATCCTCCCCGCAGGAGCCGCTGGTTAGATTTGTGATCTACTCTCTTTGATTGAATTACCCCCGTTTAACTGCCTCCCTTGGCACATTAGATGAATTGCAAAAGGTATTGTGGCCCCTTCTTAGTGGAGGCCACAATAGCATACATTTAACATGCAATTGCAACACAATAATATGATTACTTGTCCCTGTGAGCGATCTCCAGAATTAAAGACACATCACACAATTAGTGTATTCAAACCAAAAGAATAACTTTACTCTATGTCTGGTAAAGAGAATAAAAGGGGGGGGGGGGGTTTGAATAACAAATTAATAACAGATATATATGTATATTAGTACACAATCACTCTGCAAGAGCCCTTGCGGGAGTCAACAAATAAAGAAAGGAAACAGGGTTGAAACAGAGGAGATCAATACTATGAGCTCAAATTAATATAGGTAGTCTATGCTCGCGAGCTCCCCCTAGCGAGCAGTCCTGTAAAACAGCTAATGCAGGGGAAACTCCCTGCCAGGCCTGGCTCAGTCTGCTCTCTTAGATCTCTTAAAGCGGAGTTCCACCCAAAATTGGAACTTCCACTTATTCCACTCCCCTCCCCCTTACATGCCACATTTGGCATGTCATTTTTTTGGGGGGGGGGAGTGGGGGCTTCAGGAGGAGTGGGACTTCCTGTCCCACTTCCTCCTTCCGCCGAGGGGCTGGTTAGGCGATTAGGCTTAATCGCCTACAGCAGCCCCTCCTTGTAGGCGATCGCATGGGACACATGACAGGTCCCATGCGATCGCCTGTCCAATCAGCGGTGGGCCGCGCCACTCGCGCATGCGCAGTGGGTGCCGGGCCGTGAAGCCGAAGGCTGTCACGGCTGGGTGCCCACAGTATCAATGAGGATGCCGGCCGGTGAGGGGGGGAGAGGAGCGGAGCCCCGGTCGGCGCGTCGCTGGAACGCTGGAGCAGGTAAGTGAGTGTTTATTAAAAGCCAGCAGCTACACTTTTTGTAGCTGCTGACTTTTAATAAACATACATTTTGGCTGGAACACCCCTTTAAGAACGAAGTTTATGTTGCGGCCGTTGGTGCACTTTAGATTGTAATCCAAAAAGGGTAAAAGATGGAATAAACTCAGTTAAACCGGGTGCGATGTACTTAAATGATGATGAACTGATCGCTCGTCAGCGTCAGTCAACTCTGCAGAATAACTCTCAACTTAGTAGGCCTCTCTGGTTCAGTCAGAGATCAAACACGTGCCTCCGGCTATTGATGTGACACTTAATTGTATGTCAAAGTGAAGGAATGAAAGTTGGGCGTGTGCCCTCTCACCCGAACAGGCCCGATCCGCCTGAGTACTTCTCCAAAAAGGGCGCGTCAATCAGTCACTGTTCTGCAATGCACGATCTCCGGTATCAGATTCCCCACTGTTCCTCAGTCGCAGCTGGCGAACTTCTCCGGTCTCCTGGAACACAGGCTGGGCACCCTTGGTCTTGCTTTCCTCGGGATGGTTGGACTCCCAATAGACTCAGACCCAAGCTTCAGACCTAACAGCTTGGCTGTGGAGCTCCACACAGCTCCGCAGAGGAGAAAATGCAGGTCCCGAGAGAGAGAGTTTTTGCCCGCCTTTCTCTTAAGTAACCTCCCCATCAGGCAGTGCAAAGATGTCACATGCTCCAAAGAAAGGGGTCAGGCATTGTGGGAATTGTAGTCTTTCTCTACCAATAGTCAATGGAATCCGTATCACCCGATTCTTGTAGTCCCACAATGCACTGCTCCAACAATATCAAGGTTGACTCAAACAACGGAGGGGTTTAGTTCTGCATCGCTATAAATTATAGTCCATGATGGCAGGACCCCGCTACACTGGATTTTCCAAAACATCAAATAATGACATTGAAATTCTTTATAGGACATTGCTATATTATGGACAGAAATCTCATAATACAATCCAGTTATAGTTTTGTGACATCAGTGATGGCCTTGGAGGCTTGTTTTGTTTGCATTATTGTCTGTTTTTTTTTTCTCTTTGCATTTCTTTCTTTAATGTTTGAATGATAAATGCTTTCACTTATCACCTTTACAAAGTCATATAATTTTGGTTTTAAATAATGGAACAGAGGAAGTATCCTATAATCTTTACCACATGCAGTGCAGGTGAATGTTTATTATGAAAGCTGCAATAGGTAAAAAATGTCCGGGAAATGGTGCCCAGTTCTGTGCTTGAGTATTCACTAGAACAGGGGTCTCCAAACATTTCAAAGAAAGGGACAGTTTATAGTCCTTCAGACCTTAGGAGGGCCAAATTGTGGAAAATGTCCCAGGCCCGGCATCAGTGAGGATCAATATGACCTCAGGGTTGGTGGTCAATAGGAGTAGGAGTAGTATCCAATCAAAGTTATCGGTGGAAGTAATGGTGCCCCATTGTTTGTGTCCCTCGGGCCGCAGTAAGGAGACCCCTGCACTAGATATTGATCATTTTGAAAACAAACTGGTTCCTGGGCTATCTTCCCTACACCCTGTCCTGGAGATGTTACAAACATTGCTTCTCTTTGTCATCTTGAGTTGAACTAAACTCATTACTTTGTTCTACAGCCAAACCCAAGTTCAATGAGCCGGTAAAGTCAACACTTTCTCCCCAGGGAGAAGTAGAGTTGTCAGCTACTTTACAAAGATTCTATCCAGAAAAGATGGAGATGAAGTGGACCTCTAAAAGTGCAAAATCTGAAGAAAAGATCCAATCCAAGAAAAATATGAGCAATAATGGCCACATGTTTGATCTGGAGAGTAAATGTTCAGTTCCTGGGGAGTTATTCAAAGACCCTGAATTTAAAGTCATGGTGACATGGAAACATGAATCTATGGAGGGCCCAGAATTCCGGGAACTGTCTGTAAGAGGTAAGGAATTAGGACAAGGATTAATAGAGCCACCACCTTCTTATTACCTTATAGCCACAACTTTATCCATGGGATGCTTTCTCCATAGAGATGGGCTCGAACATCGGGTGTTCGTTTGTTCGTAGATATATTCGCCCGCCACGATGCGTCCCATAATGCACTGCAAGATCGCACTGCATTGAAGGCTGCTGATTGGCCAAAGCATGCACCTGACCTGTATGCTTTGGCCAATTACAGCGTGATGTGCTATGAGAGCCATGATTGGCCGTAGGCAGGGTGCCTTTGGTCAATTATGGCTCAGGGGCCACACTATATAAGTCTGCTTACACGGCGGCCGTGTGTAGTGTGCTTTAACGGAGAGAGATTAGGCAGGTTAGTTAGTGGATTGAACATACAGTGCAGGCAGTGTAGAATATATAATACAGTGCAGTCATTGTAGAATATATAATACAGTGCAGGGTAAATAGTGCAGTCAGTGTTGTGTATATAACGCAGTGCAGAGCATATAGTGCAGTAAGTCCAGTGTATATAACGCAGTGCGGAGTATATAATACAATGCAGTGCATATAGTTCAGTGCAGAGCATATAGTGCAGTGCAGAGTATATAATACAAGTGTATTGAAGTGGTTAAGGGGAACCCTATGACAGAATTAAGAAAAAAACGGCATGGAGTCCCCCCAAAATCCATACCAGGCCCTTCTAAGGGGAGCTCCATGCCAAAATTGAAGAAAAAAAATTGGAGTGGGGTTCCCCCACAAGATTCACAAAAGACCCTTATCCGAGCAAGCAGCCTGACAGGCCAGTAAAGGGGTGGATGAGCAAACACCCCACCCCTCATTCTGAACCATACCAGGCCACTTGTCCTCAACATGGGGAGGGTGCCCCCCCAAAGCACCTTGTCCCGAATGTCGATGGGGACAAGGGCCTCTTCCTGACAACCCTGGCTCGTGGTTGTTGGGGTCTGCGGGCAGGGTTTTTTTTCATTATTTTTCATCTATATTGCCGGGAGTCGGCAATACATTACTGCCGGGAGAAAGTTTAAATATTTTTTAGAAAGGCCATTATTGCTGCAGCATGTTCTATACATTGCATGGATGCGCCACTTTATAGCCAGACAAAGGGGACCCCCTAGGCACGATAATACAGGAATATTTAATTTCATTTTTATTGTTTCACTTTAAGAATTATTAAAATCACTGCTCCTTTAAAAATTATTGTTTTAAAAACTTGTCCGCTAGGGCAGTACCTGAGTCTCTATAAACATTTTAGGGCAATAACTTGCATATAAGCCTTTAAAATGAGGACTTTAGATTTTTCATGTTCGTGTCCCTTAAGCCCTGTACACATGATCGGGTATCTGATGGAATCTAATTCGATGGATTTTTTCATCGGATATCCGATGAAGCTGACTTTCATCAGTCTTGCCTACACACCATCGGTTAAAAATCCGATGGTGTCCAACGCGGTGACGTAAAACACTACGACATGCTGAGAAAAATAAAGTTCAGTGCTTCCGAGTATGCTGTAACGGAATGACCTGTGACAGACTGAGATTCTCCTATGTCTAGGGTCACCTTATGTCCACTAGGGCCATAGGGTGACAAAGAAATTATATCATGTATTGCAGAAGATGGGACATTAATAATAATTCATATCGCAGGGCTGACATATTACAAGGGGTCCATATTGACACCTGTTACACAGGAGAGGGACATTACAAGCTTATGTAATGCTTAGCTCCGGCTATTGAAATGTTAAGTGACCCGACTTGTGAAAGACATTTCATTCTTTTGAAAGGTGTTAATTGCATCTACTCCTAGACCATACATTGTCTATGGTACACAAATGTGTCAAGCCCTTTAGAGACAGTAAGTCTGTCTAGGTAATGTGATTGAGGTTCCTTATATGGGTGTGAAGATTATCTGTGATTGTATATTATTCAAAAGGGAAAATCATTGTTTGACAGTAGTTTGTTTTGATGTCATTATCTACCCGAATGTCATTGTCTCTGAGTTAAGTCTATTGATGATGCGGTGCCGTCTGCTAGAGAATTAGCCTCAGTGTGTGAACATTGTCCTGTGATTAACTGTATTATGCTTGAAACTGTATAAGAAGCTGAGAAAATACCATTAAAGTGTTCATATCTTTGGAAGCAAGTGCAGAGCAGTAGTCTCGTCTTGATTATGGGAATTGATATGGATCGTGTATGCAGTATTGTCGGAGTGTGTCAGATAAGCTTGTCGTGGTTGGATGGAAGGTCGTAAACGGTGGTGACCGTTACACATGCGTTGACTTGATTCTGAGCATGCGTGGATTTTTGACCGATGGATTTACCCACAGACGATCGAAAACAGGTTCTATTTTTTTCACCGATGGATAAAAAAACGATGGGGCCCACACACGATCAGTTCGTTCGATGAAAACGGTCCATCGGTCCGTTTTCATCACACGAACCGATCGCGTGTACAGGGCTTTAGACTTTAACAGGGTTTGCATGTTTGCTAGAACTTTTTGCCTGTTCGAGGCATTCTGGTACCAACCAAACCGAGGGAAGGGGGGGGGGTGTTCGGCCCATCCCTATTTCTTGTTAGCTGTTTGTGCTTTAGAGAAAAATTCCAGGTATTGTATACTCGTACATAGTTTAATTGGACTCGTTTGGACCACTGTAACTATGTATATTTCATATTTGGAAGGTGTAAATCACTGTAGTATACACCACTGCTTCAGTGATCCCCACTCACTTCCAGGTCCCGTGCTGAGCGGTTGCCCTACTGCATTGTAATGAACAGGAGGTGGACCGCTAGACATGGGTATCATTCAGAGAATGCTTTTTATTTTGTGAATGAACACAAAGCCTTGGATGGATAAGGTGGAGAGGCAGGCTGTATTAGGTATGAATGGGCAATATGAAATATATCCATGGATGTAGTGAATGCCATGATCTGCAAGGAAATTATTTCCCTGTACTTTGACTCTTTGTGTTGTAATAAACTGGTAAGTGACAATGAGTTGTGTAAAAAACTTAAAGAAATTCAAATTGTATTAAAATGTACCCTGCCATTAGGGCCGCCATCAGGGGGGTACAGGCAGTATACCTGTAAGGGGCCCGGATGGCAACCTCCTTTTTTTATATATATATATTTTTTATTATTAAAGGGCCCAGAGGTCCCCATGACCCCCGGATGGCAACCCCCCTTTTTTTTATTTTTTTATTTTAAAAAAAAGTTTTTTTTTGTTTTTATTAAAGGGCACAGAGGTCCCCAGGGCCCCCGGATGGCAACCCCCCTTTTTTTTAAATGTTTCTTTTATTTATTTTTTATTAACCACTTGTCCACCGCCCACCGTCATATGACGGCGGGCGGAGGACTCCATTGTTCTGACATCACGTCATATGACGTGATGTCCCTTTAAAGCCGCGGGCGGGCGCGCGCGCGTCGCCGGCGGCGCGCCGCGCGCACCCGCCGCTCCGCGGGGATCCCGTGCGATTGCCCGGCGGCAACGATCGCCGCCGGGCACACGCGATTGCTCTGTAAGTGAGCTGGGACGTGCTGCTCTGTATGTAAACACAGAGCTGCACGTCCCTGTCAGGGAGAGAGGTGACAGATTGTGTTCCTTGTACATAGGGACACAATCGGTCACCTCCCCCAGTCACCCCCCCTTCCCCCTACAGTTAGAACACTCATAGGACACACATTTAACCCCTTCCCCGCCCCCTAGTGGTTAACCCCTTCACTGCCAGTCACATTTATACAGTAATCAATGCATATTTATAGCATTTTTCACTGTATAAATGTAAATGGTCCCAAAAATGTCAGAAAAGTGTCCGAAATGTCCGCCATAACGTCGCAGTCCCAAAAAAAAAATCGCAGATCGCCGCCATTAATAGTAAAAAAAAAAAAAATGCTATAAATTTTGCGCAAACCAATCAATAAACGCTTATTGCATTTTTTTTTTACCAAAAATATGTAGAAGAATACGTATCGGCCTAAACTGAGGGAAAAAAAAAATTTTTATATATTTTTTGGGGTTATTTATTATAGCAAAAAGGAAAAAATATTGCATTTTTTTAAAAATTGACGCTCTATTTTTGTTTATAGCGCAAAAAATAAAAACCGCAGAGGTGATCAAATACCACCAAAAGAAAGCTCTATTTGTGGGAAAAAAAGGACGCCAATTTTGTTTGGGAGCCACGTCGCACGACCGCGCAATTGTCAGTTAAAGCGACGCAGTGCGGGAAGCTTATATTTTGTCTGGGCAGGAAGGGGGTCTAGGTGCACAGTAGGTAAGTGGTTAAAGGGCACAGAGGTCCCCAGGGCCCCCGGATGGCTACCTCCCTTTTTTTTATATTTTTTTGTAAAGGGGCCCAGAGGTCCCCAGGGCAAAGCCCTCCGACCTCAAATTGTGGCACCTCAATTCTCAGTTTACGGCCCTCTCACTTTTCAATTAGCGGCAGCACCCCCCCCCCCCGGTTCTTTGCTCCAGGGGGCCCATGCCTGAAGCTGTCTAAGGGGCCCCATAATTCCTGATGGCGGCCCTGCCTGCCATGAAATATAAAAGAAAGGCAGTGATAGGTTGGTAGGGCTTCACAGACAATTTTCTGCACATGAATTCTGATGTTTCTCCACTTTATTCCCATTAATAGATCTTCCCTGGCACCCAAAGCTTCAGGCCACCCCCATAAAGAGTGTCTTCCAAGGTGACGAGGTTCTCTTACAGTGCCAGGTGTCGGACTACTTCCCGGACGCTCTGGTTGTGAAATGGTTTGAGAGGAAGATGGACAGTCATGAAGTGGAAATTTCCAGTTCTGAAAAGTACAAAATTCCAGAAATCTCATCATACAGGACAGAGAACCAAACCTTTTCTTCTACAGCGGTCTTATCTTACAAGAGGTCTGATCTATCCGCAAAGGGAATTGAATTTACTTGCAGAGTGGAACATCCCAGTCTTGGTACAGCTCTCCAAAGCACTATTTTACAATATAGAGACGCAGGTAACCTTACTTTATTGTTGAGTTGGAGTTGAGTACAGGCTTTAAGATAACAAAGTAAAACATACATTATATAAGGGGGAGAAAGCAAGCTTTCTGTTAGCAATATCGTTTTGAAAAATTATTTATCTTTTTATGTAATCTATAGGCAAAAATACACAAAACGTTTAAAAAAAAGTTTTTGTTTTGTATCTTAATCAGTGATTTTGCTGTAAATAAGAAGTACTGTATTTACAGGTGTATAAAACGCAATTTTCCACCTGAAAATAGAGGGCAAATCATGTGTGTGTTATACGCTGATATCTTACCTGGGCTGCCTCAGAAGGGAAGGTGGGGGGGATTTGGCATCTCCTGATTACACAGAGGCGGGATCTCCTGCTTGCAGTCACACACAGTCCTGTCTCCTGGACCGGCTCCTAGGAGGATAGACGTTACATGTCCCGGCATTTGACCAGTGTTCTGTCTATACATTTCAGCACACATAGAGAATAAAGTGATAATTAAAGTGTTTGTAAAGCTCAGACATAAAATGATAATACAGCATATGCCTCTATAGTGTATCTTAGTGCCAGTGCTGTCCATTGCTTTGTTCCTCTGCTATCAGCATGAATCACTTCTGACGCATTTTCCTGACACCAAGAGAAAAAAGGTGACAGGGGAGGACACAGCCTGTGATTGACAGCCTCAGCTCTGTTACGGTATGCTGTGTGAGGCTGGGTTCACACTTGTTCCGACAACGCTCCTACATTGGGAGCTCATGTAGCATGACGTGTGAAAATCAATGTTTCCCTATGAGAGCCGTCTTAACTGATCCGACACAAGTCGGTCCGACTTTGAAAACACTCCCTGTACTACTTTGCTCCGACATTCATCCTACTTCAGCCCATTGAATATCATTGAAGAAGGACCGAAGTAGGAGACTTGTCCTTATCAGAAATCCAACATGTGATTACAGCAGCAGTAAAAGGAATTTATCTCACTCTGGGATTGTTTTGATTGGTCAAAGAACAAGTCAGACTATCACAAAGTCGGTTCAAAGTAGTATCCTGTTCATGAAAGTGGGATGGATGTAGGAGCAATGTAGGATGAATGTAGGATGAATGTAGGACAAATGTCGCAGAGCAAAGTAGGATGAAAGTTGTACTGCTGTTGTGTAGTATAGTGTGAACCCAGCCTGAAGGGGAGTGTGCCCCTTCCTTCCAATCAGCTCTCAGAGCTCTCCCCTAATGGATGTAACTTCAGCTCCCTGCCCTCTGCTTTTCAGAGCTGAGAGATCCTGTGTAAATTTTGCACTTTGAATGGGTGTAGGGGGAAAACGTCTGTAGATAAACAGATACTTATGTAGGTGGATTTCTTTCATCCCTGGTACTCATTCACATAGGGTGGGGGGCCAGGATCTGGGGGCCCCCTTATTAAAGAGGGCTCCCAGATTCCATAAGCCCTCTACCCGCAGACCCCGACAGCCAACGGCCAGGGTTGTCAGGAAGAGGCCCTTGTCCCCATCAACATGGGGGCAAGGTGCTTTGGGGTGCCCCCCTGCCCCAAAGCACCCACCCCCCCATGTTGAGGGCATGTCGCCTGGTACGGTTCAGGAGGGGGGTGCTCGCTCGTTCCCACCCCCGCTACTGATCGGCCGGGCTGCGTGCTCGGATAAGGGTCTGGTATGGATTTCTGAGGGACCCCCACACCGGCATAGGGGGTTACCCTTGAAATCCATATCAGACCTAAGGGCCTGGTATGCTCCTGGAGGGGAACCCATGCTGTTTTTTTATTTAAAATTTGTCGTGGAGTGCCCCTGTGGGAGGAAGGTGCTTGCCTTAGAACAGGTTCACACTGGGGCGACCTCACTGTGAACTTGGAGGCGACTTCCATTAAAATAAATGGGTACAAGTCGCCTACAAGTCGGATTGAAATAGTACAGGAGCGACTGCAGTAATGTGCATTAAGACAGCTCCATTCACTTACATAGATTTCTTCATGCAGCACGGCTTGAGACGACCAGGGGCGACCTGAAGTCAGATCCAAAGGACCTGTGTGAATGGGCTCTAACAATGAACTTGTCGTATGTTCTTCCTTCCTTGCTCTATCTAAAACAAATATTAGAATGTTTGATTATACATTTACTTCACTGATGAAAGTATAAAATTACATTAATGTAGTATTCTCATTTAAAATTACAATTAACTTGAACTTTTTTTAATTACTGCAGCAGAGATGCCAACCTTCAGTATTAACAACATATACGGTTCCCAGACCTGGTACAATGGGGAGAAAGTCACTTTGTACTGTGGAGCCTCATACTGTATGGAGAACGCCCAGGCCATATGGAGGGTGACAGAAGCAGGTGGAACTCGTTATCATATATTAGAAACCCCATCAGGGGAAGAAGCTAAAAGTGGTCTTCAGTATTCCGGATATGTGGCTCACAGAGAGAGAACTGAAAAATCTGATAAAGAAGATCTACAAGATTTCACCTCCTCTCTGACCTTCACACCTTCCATTTCTAAACACCAACATGTCACCATAGCTTGCAGGATTGTGGATTCTGGTGAAAAATTCAAGGAAAAGACCTTTCATTACAAAAATCTTTTTGGTGAGATTTCCCACAGTTTTTATTGTTTGTTTTGTTCCTTACAAGTTTTTCAAGTCTGGAAGTAAGCACTTTACCATAAACCTAACATGCTAACAAGCTCAGTGTCATCACTAAATCCTTCTTGCTCTGTGGTTTTTTATATATATTTGGATGGCAGAGGTCAAGGCAAGCATGGGCAGTCAAGCATATGCTTGACTGCCCATGCTTGCCTTGACCTCTGCCATCCAAATATATATAAAAAACCAGGGGAAACAATAGATCAGCCCCGGACCATTTTGGTGGTCAAAGACCAGGCCACTTTTTGTGATTCGGCACTGCGTCGCTTTAAATGACAATTGAGACTCGCGCATGCACAGTGAGTTTTAAAGATGACAAGTGCATTTTATATACAACTACATAGATCAGACCAAAATGAGGGACAAAAAGGAGGAAAGAGAGACATTGCTCCAAATCAGGGACAGTTGGGAGCTATGCATTTAGATGAGCACCTTGTATCCCATTGTTATTGTGATTATTTCTTGCTCTTTTCTTCCAGCAAAGCCCACAGTGTCCAGTCCTATAAAGCTGTCCTTGACTGATTCTGAAGAGGTGTTGTGCTCCCTGGATATAGAATTTTTTTATCCTAATAAAATCCAGATCAAATGGAATGATAAGGTGACTTCAGATTGCGGCAAAATATCGCAAAATGATGACGGCACATACACAATTAACAGCCAGTTTAAAGTTCCTGGGAGCTTCTTCAGTCATCCAAACTCTGCAGTGAAGGTGTCCTGGAAACACGACTCCATGGAGGACTGGGAGAGCAGAGAGCTGTCTGTGCGCGATAAAGGTACCAAGAATGATCAGATCCAGGAGTTACTGAATAGAAATGAACTGGGATTGTGTTGGCTAATAATTATACAATCACACGAGCAGCTCTAAAATTATTGCAACCATCAACCTTGTGTCATGGACAGGTGGGCTGTATGCAGAGCACACCGCCATCTTGCCCTGTGCTATAAAGCATGCACTTATGCCCCGTACACACGATAGTTTTTCGGCATGAAAAAAAAACAACGTTTTTAAAATGCCATTTAAAATGATCATGTGTGGGGTTTTTCATCTTCTTAAAAATGACACAAAAAAAATCAGAGTCCGGCGTAAATATGCGCTGTAAACGGTCTGGGGACCGTTTACAGCGGATATATTACATCGTGTGTACAAGGCCTGAGAGTGCCGTCATACGGTGTTGTACGTCACCGCGCTTTGCTCATAATTTTTTTTAAAACAATGGTGTGTGGGCAACGTCGTTTTAATGATGAAGTTGGAAAAACTTTGTTTTTTCTACACGCTGAAAAACAAATTTTTTTTAATGCCGAAAAGTGATCGTGTGTACCGTTTTCATCGGACATGTCTCCGGGGATCTTTTGGTGTGTACACACGATCAAACCAAAATCCCTGCGGACAGACGTTGATGCCGCCACGTCCACAAACCAGGAAGTAAAATGCTTCCACGCATGCGTCAAATCCATTCGAAGCATGCGGGGAAAACGGTCCGCTGGTTAGGCGTACGACCCATCGGACATGTCCGATGGACAGGTTTCCAGCGGACAAGTTTTAAAGCACGTTTTAAAACTTTTGTCCTCTGGAAACCTGTCCGCTAGGCCATACACACGATCGGATATGTCTGCTGAAACTGGTCTGCGGACCAGTTTCAACAGACATGTTCGATCGTGTGTACGCGGCCTTAGTGAAATAAGCTATCTTTAAAGCTAATAGTTCACTCACCATATATTCCCTGCCAGGGGCGGACTGACAACTTATGGGGCCCCCGGGCAATAGAAGATTATGGGTCCCCCGGGCTTACAGATGGCCACCATGGGGCCCTCAGGCAGTCCGCCCCTGTTCCCTGCCATTCATTCAGTAACCGAGACCATCACACCAGCTTGTTCTCATCCATAGCTCCCAGTCATCACTCACCAGGAGCAGCCTGTGGCAGGTGCAGCACTATGAAGTGCCTCATGCGCTGTGGCATTAGAAGAATTGTGATATCTCTGACTTTTCAGTCCAACAAGACTGTCTATTACTCTGAAATTCCTCTAGCGCCGTTCTATGGAAGCAGTAGGTTTAAAGAGCACACCAAATGCGTATAACTTCTTTATTAACTTCACGTTTCTTCATATATAATGCTGCTGCTTTGCAGCAGACAGTCCATGTACAAAAACACTGAATATGTATAACAAAATGGTGGTTCAAATATTCAATCTTGTCATGTAACATAAGATGGTGGATATATTTCTTTCTTCAGTATTTATACAGAAGAAAGATATATTATAATCTCTCTCTCTCTCTCTCTCTCTCTCTCTCTCTCTCTCTCTCAGTAAGTTATCAAAGCATTCTCTGATTTCTCTGAAGGGTATAACTATGTTGTTTGCAACTTGGTTTGCAGGGTTGCTTTTGCAGGGTTAGCTTAGTTGGGTTTGGTTTGTGAATTAGGTTAGGAGGTATGGTTTGAAGGTATGTTATGGTTCGGTTTGGTTTGAAGGTATGGTGGAACTACAAGTGGACACACAACTAGATCAGTATTCAGTTCTAACCACACTATTTACAATAAGAACATATGTGTGTATATATATATATATATAACTGTGTCACATACCTATTATTATCCCCTGGCTTCCATAAAACAAGACTCTGGCCTTTTGTGTCTGCTCTCTGTCTCTGTCTACATGTCGCTTTCTGTCTCTGTGTGGAATAATCTAGTAGCACATGGAGTGTTAGGAACCTCCCAGACAGAGTGTTTGTAAAGCTGGCTGTGACTGGTCAAGACTCTGTTCAATGTGAGATTGGCTGTGATTGGGCCAAGGCTTCTGATGAGTCACAAAAGCTTAACTCTATGCTTTCTGGTATGAATTCAGCTGTGTTGTTCCTTACCTCCTGCTGCCATAGAAACAAATGACTCCTAAAGGCATATTTTTTCTTTTCCTTCTGTGAACACAACATACAACTGTTAGGCCCCGTGCACACGAGGAGACATGTCCGATGAAACCTGTCTGTGGACATGTCTCCTGCAGGATTTTGGTCCGGCGGTGTGTACACACCATCGGACGAAAATCCCCTTGGACAGAGAACGCGGTGACGTGGTGGTGACGTTGACGCAACCACGTCACCAAACCTGGAAATAGAATGCTTCCACGCATGCATCGAATCCATTCGACGCATGCAGGGGATTTCTGCCCGCTGGTTAGTCGTAGTAACCAGCGGACATGTCCGACGGACATGTTTCCAGCGGACAAGTTTTAAAGCATGTTTTAAAACTTTTGTCCGCTGGAAACCTGTCCGCTAGGCCGTACACAGGATCGAATCTGTCCACTGAAACTGGTCTGCGGACCAGTTTCAGCGGACATGTTCGATTGTGTGTACACGGCCTTATATGACATCCAAGCACAAAATCACAGTGAATAACTCTGCTTTTGTCTCTCACATATAAACATGTGCACTACATTAGGTTCTTAGCAGGCTTAGCTGTATATACATGTAGGTTATATTAGCTACCTAGGACAGGTTCTAGCTGGCCAGCTACACAGCCTGCTCCATTTATTTATAGTGTCAACAAGAGTAACAACAGAAGGTGGTGGCTTCACAAAACAGCCAATCAAACATTTTTGTATACTTTCAAAAGAACTAATCACAGACATGTTATTTAAATAATGCTAGTAGTGAGGTGTGCAAACGGCTGGGTGCCGGGCCATACTCCGTGAGACAAAGGAATCAAAAAGCATGGCTTGGCACAAAGTCGTGTGCAAAACAAACCACTGCCATTGTTGCAAACCATACTAAATCATGGATCAGATAACCATAATTTTCGTATAGTTATGCTACAGTTTCCATGTACGCAGATCTGCCAATCGGAGTCATTTAATGCAGTCGACAAGAAGTGGCCAGTCCCTTGCTGAGGCATAAATGAACATCCCTAAAAGAAGCGTGCAAATCTGTTGTGTCCATGAAAAGGTGTTTGCGCCAATGGCCTTCCACCAACGTCTGTATGTGTGAATACGCTCACCTGAGCGCATTACAGCAAAACCGACACTGGGGGGACATCTGACAACATACATTTATAGAAATTTCCACAACACCTTGCTATGGCAAAATCATTTGGGCTAGCTGACATATCAGTTACACAGCTCCCAACTGTCCCTGATTTCGAGGGACTGTCCCTGATTTGAAGAAATGTCCCTCTGTCCCTCATTCCTCCTAATTTGTCCCTAATTTGGGTCTTATCTATATAGTTGAATTTAAAATGCACTTTTTATCTTTCAAAAAATGTTTCCCAGAGCTAAACTTTCATCTGATTTCTATTTTTTTTAATTTTAAAAGCCAATATAAAGGAATAATAGTGGTAAAAAAAAGCACTTGTGGATTGAATTAACCTTTACCAAAGCAAGCTTATATTGGATTGTCAAGAATAACTATTGTTTGTATTGCTATTACAATGCTGGTTTTATAAAATGAAAGCACGTGCTGTGACCACAACTCATTTAGGGTGAGGAACAATCTGTTAAAAGAATTAACAGTAAATATAGTAAGCTGTTAAATGTTTAAACATTTTCTACATTTGACTAGACATGTGCGCTGCCAAAAAATGTGTTTTCGTTTTTATTTGTCTTCTCGAAAATTTGAACATTCATAAATTCTGAAAATCCGAAATTTTAATATTTGGAATTTGTGAATTCAAATGTTCGGAAAATCCGAAAATACGTAAATTAAAAAATGTGAGAATTCGGAATAAAAAAATTCCAAAATTCCAAAAAATAATAACTTACTAATAATAACTAACTATTAAATTATAGGTATCGGAATTTCCTTTCAAATCTGGTTGTTAGTGAACATAACGAATACGAATTTATCGGAAGTTACGAATTTTTCAAAATATCAAATGCTGCATCTAAACAAATGGAACAGAACGAATTAATAATAATAATAAAAAGTTTTTATTATTATTAATTTGTTACGTTCCATTCGTTTAGCTACGGCATTCGTTATTTCAGATATTTCGTACTTCGGATAAATTTGTATTCGTTACATTCACTAACATGCAAATTATTTCATATTTTCAAATTTTCAAATTTTTGGATTTTCTAATTTTCGTTCTTATTTTCAGATTTTTGTTCTTTTGAATTTTCAGATTTTCATTCTTATTTTCAAATGTCTAATTTCCGAGTTTTTGAATTTCCGAATTTCTAATTTCAGAATTTTCAGATTTGTGAATTTCGAATTTCTCCAAATTTTCAAATTTTCGAACTTAACGAATTTAGAAAATGTTGTCAAAATTTGTTAAACTAATTCAAAACAAAATAAATTGCACAGCCTTTAATAATTAGAAAAAAAAATATGTTGACTCCAGGTTCTTTGTGTAGCATTGCCACCGTAGAGATTACTGTGTGTGAACTTCCCTGAGCCTTCCCCTGATTACTAGGTGTTTTTACACAAGCAACCGTACTCTCATCCGCTCGTTATCCAATAATCAATCCAGGGTTTTTTTTTTATTTATTGTTGAAACTTGGTTGTGAAAAGGGAATAGTAAGATACTCCAACTGCAACTGTTTACAGATGAGGACAACTCTCACTTGACCTTACCAGGATGAATGGGGTAGCAGACTCTCTGCTATACCATACTGCACTTGTATGGGAGAAATAAGTCCTTTGCTTGCTCTGACAGCAGAAATTGTTTTATCTTCAGGATCCTCACTAGCATCCCCTTTGGCTGACCCCCGTCCACTGACTCTGTTAGCTGAAGGGGTGGCCCTCACAGGATAGGCCCCTAGACACAGCTCTGTACTCATAGGCCCAGATTCACGTAGCACTTACGCCGACGTATCGAGATACGCCGTCGTAAGTACAAATGTGCGCCGTTGTATCTCATGTGAAAAAATAAGGCTTCAACCGCCCAACGTAACTTGCCTACGCCGGCGTATCGTGGGTGCATAGTTACGCTGGACGCATCTGGCGTTCCCATTTTAAATATGCAAATGAGTAAGATACGCTGATTCACAAATGTATTTGCGCCCGGCGCATGTTTTAAGTGATTTGCGTAAGGGTTATGTCCGGCGTAAAGTTATTCCTCATATAGGAGGCGCAACCCATGCAAAGGTATAGACTAGGGAACGGACGCCGTCAAATTTTTTGTTGTGTACGCCGTTTACGTAGTATGTGAATAGGGCTGGGTGTAGGTTACGTTCACGTAGGCAGTAATTTTGATGTGACTGAGCATGCACACTGGGATGCCATCATTTGCATGGGATCACGCTTCATTTAAATGTAACACGCCCACTTCCAGCCCACTTCCACCTACTTTGACTTACATCGGCTTACGCCGACGACTATGCGCTACGCCAGCGCAACGTTGGGAGCATTTGCTTTGGGAATTCCATTTTTGCCTCTCAACATTACGCCAGCGTAGCGTAAAGAAGATATGCTACGCCCGCATAAAGATGCGCCGATGTATGTGAATCTACCCCATTGTGGGCAGGAACAGATTCTTCCCAGTGTGTCTCCCTTCCATTCAAGCTTTGCAGGACATCTGGGTTGCCGCTTTACTCAGATTCAGGCCCTTAGGTCGACCATCTGAGGCCTGTGTGACAGACTGTGCAGAGGAGGTGCAGCCACCCTCTCCCTTTTGGTACCCCGCTCTCCAGCCGAAGACCCTAAGCACATGTGCCCTTGGCATATATACGTCACCCAACATGCATTGAGCATACCTCTCAACTTTTTGAAATAGGAATGAGGGACACCTATCAGCAAAAGTATGTAGGCATAGGACACACCCTGGCCACACGCTTTAAAGGAGAATTGTACAAAAAACAAGATTGGTTAAACCCAAAAGTGCTTTTTTTTACCACTACTATTCCTTTATATTGGCTTTTGGAATTTACAAATGCAGCAATTTAGAAATCAGATGAAAGGTTTAGCACTGGAAAACACTTTTTGACAGATGAAAAGTGCATTTTATATACATCTATAGAGATCAGACCAAAATGAGGGACAGAGGGACTTAGTTCCAAATCAGGGACAGTCCCTCGAAATCAGGGAGAGTTGGGAGAAAAGCATAGAGGCAGTTTCCTCTCCCAATGACCTGGGGCTATAACTTACTCTCACTGTCCAATATGTCCTATCCCATTGGACCAGTTTGAAACATTCAGACAACATGAGCAGCACCTGAGCACCATGAGCAGATCCTATCAATAGATCCCTGGTCCCTGATAGGCAGAGAACCTCCAAATTTACCTGGCAGCCTTTTTGGTAAGAAGAAAGACCCAAAAATGATACTTTCTTCTTGCACCTACCTAGGAGGGCGTGCTACAGTTGTAATGCTGATCACATGCCTAAAAGTCAGGACATATGATCACATGATCGCAGATAAAACATATGTGCAATCAAAATGAGAGAAGGTTCTGATATCATAACAGCTGTAATATTATTTTGCACCAATCAATTTTACCTGCTGGCTCTACAATTTGTGTGTCTGGTAACAAGATTGATAATCTTTATTTTCCTGTTGCACACAGAGTTTCCCTGGAGGCCAGAGGTATGGGATATTCCAGTTCCCAATCTTTTCTATGGAAATACAGCAAAGCTAAAGTGTGAGGTGTCCAATGTATTTCCCAAAGCCCTGAGTGTGAAATGGCTGAAGAAGGAGAAGGATAGGGAGTACATATTCCCTCTGTCCCAGAATGATGGGTACAGTATCTCAGAACTCACACCACAGAGGCAGAAGGATAACACATTCACATACAGAGCATGTTTAAAATTTAAGCCGTCCATCGCAGAAAAGGGAGAAGAGTTTATCTGCAGGGTGGAGCATCCATCTTTGAAGGAACCAGCGGAGAAGAGCACAGGACCTCTTACTATAGAAGGTGATTCAAAACAGCCAGAAATGTGTAACTGTTGTGTATATAAAGGTGGACTATGGGTAGCTAAGGGCTTGTGTTGCTGGGCTTTTGCTGGCGTCAGACCTGCTTCTCTCCCCAAACAAGTCACACTGGTACGACATGACTCTTGTTGATTAGACTTTGCCCTGCGACATCGGTCCTACATCCATCCAACTTGAATGAACAGGATACGATTTTTGATCCAAATTTGAAATATGTCCTTTGACCTGTCAAAACAACCCCAGTGTGACATAAATTCCCTTTCCTGCTGCTGTAATCACCATGTCGGATCTCACAAGTGGGATGGTTAGGACGAGGATCCGACTTCAATGATATTGTATACGCTGAAAACGGACCAAAGTAGTGCAGGAACATTTTTCAAAGTCGGACTGACTTGTGTCAGACGAATTAAGACGGCTCTCACTGCTGTGGAAAACGGACATTGGTTTGACCCCATTAACTAAACCAAAAGTTTTGAATAAAATTCTACAATAGATCAGCCACTTAGGCCGCGTACACACGATCAGTCCATCCGATGAGATGGACCGTTTTCATCGGGTCACCGCTGAAGTGGCCTGATGGTCTGATGTGCGTACACACCATCAGTTCAAAAACCGATCGTGTCAGAACGCGGTGACGTAAAACACAACGACGTGCTGAAAAAACGAAGTTCAATGCTTCCAAGCATGCGTCGACTTGATTCTGAGCATGCGCAGGTTTTTGAACCGATGCTTTTGCATACTAATGATCGGTTTGGACCGATGGTCAGGCGTCCACCAGTCCGAATTTAAAGCAAGTTTTAAAAACTTTGGTTCGAAGGACGACATACCGACAGGCCGTACACACAGTTGGTTTGGAACGATGAAACTGGACTTCAGTCCATTTTCATCAGGTTGGACCGATCGTGTGTACGTGGCCTTAGAGTAAGCCTACTCTATCCTTGTGAACAACCCCTCAGGGAGAAAGGCACTTAGGGAGTGTGTTTTTTTTGTAACTACAAAAAAAAATCATCAAGTCGATCTAACTTTGGAATGTGACTGTTATCTTCTTTATATTCTCGTGTTGGCGTAGAGACAAACTGCAGGAGATGAAACCCATATGGTCCATGATGGTTAAGAGGTAGAGGTTCAGAGCAGAGTTGTGGATTTGGGTATGACAATGCACATTGTATTAAGACAATATTTGCTTATTTCGGAGTTCAGCTTGAGGTGTTCCAGAGATGAAACCGGAGGTCCACACAAGAATGTAACCTCCGCTGTCCGGATCCCCCCCCCCCTCCCTCCGGTGCCACTTTTGGCACATTTCAGGGGAGGGGGAGCATTCCCGCATTATGTGCGGGAATCTACGCCACGTACGTCGCCCCCACTGTCTTTTGGGAAACACACAGGTCCCAGAAAACAGCAGGGATCATTCAGATCGCGCAGCGCGACTCGCACATGCGCAGTAGGGAAACAGCAAGTGAAGCCGCAAGGCTGATTTCCTTACTGAAGATGGCGGCGGCATCCGAAAGCCAAGAGGTAGATCGACTTTAGGTGACGACATCGTGGGCGCCCGGGACAGGTAAGTGTCCTTATTTTAAAAGTCAGCAGCTGTAGTATTTGTAGCTGTTGACTTTTAAAAATAAAAACCAGCGGACCTCCGCTTTTTGGTGTGCTTTTGGTTGCTGTCTATGGAAGCTGATTTTTTTTTTTTTTTTTCAACCTACAATACATTTGTTTCATGGTCCATTGTACATTACAGTTCTGAATTTTCATCTCTCTAGCATTATTCTTCTGTGTTATCTGTGTATTGTACTGTTTGTAATGTCAAAGTCTCATTTTTTTTATAAAGTGTTTATGTGATTTGTTGGACAGATATAGTCATACCTCCCTCTGAAAAGCAAGATACCCCTCTACACAGAGCACAAGATGTCTCAGTGACTGACTCCGCTGTTATACTTCCACCTACAGGTCAGTGTTGTCACTTCCATTACTCATTCACCAGACACTTCAACTACCCAGAAATTGACTGGAGTAATGGCACTGCAGGAACAGTTCAAGAGCAAAAAATATATAGACCTATTAGAAGACAATTTTATGGTACAGTTCATAGAGGCCCCGACTAGGAATGATGCTCTGCTGGACCTGGTAATCTCAAACCATGCAAACCTACTTATTACCAATGTTTATATAAAAGAACATCATAGCAGTGACCATAACATGATTTTATTTAATGTTAGCGATAAGCAACAAACACAGACGGGAAAGATAAAAACACTTAGGCCTCATAGACACGGGCATTATAAAAGCTGTAAAGCTAGTAACGATGCCAGGAAAAAGCGGCATTAAAACCGCAATTGTATCAGCGTTTTGCATTGGCGTCAATGCACGGTTAGGCGGCGTACACACGGCCGAGGTTCTCGCCAGAAACCAGCGAGAACCTCGCTGGGAGCTGCATTCCAGCGAGAAACTCGGCCGTGTGTACGCTCTCTGCTCGCCCCGCCCGTCAGGAAACCCGTCGAGCAAATAGAGAGCAGGTTCTCTATTTGCTCGACGGCCCGTCGGGATGAATGGCTGGTTGCGGGTCGCAGATTCTGACGGCCGGCAGAGAACCTCGACGGGCGGAACGATGTGTTCCGCCCGTCGAGGTTCCCTGTTGTGTGTACGCGGCTTTAGCCCAAAAATCTCATATTATCTCTACCCATAAATATCATCTCATCTCTACCCCAAAATATCACCTCATCTCATCTCTACCTAAAAATCTCATCTCATATAATCTCTACCCAAAAATCTAATTTTATCTCAAATCTACCCCAAAATCTCATCTCGTCTCAAATCTACCCACAAATCTCATCTCATCTCTACCCAAAAATCTCATCTCATCCCTACCCCAAAATCTCATCTCATCTCAAATCTACCCAAAAATCTCATTCCATCTCATCTCTACCCAAAAATCTCATCTCATCTCATCTCTACCCAAAAATCTCATCTCATCTCTACCCAAAAATTTCATCTCATCTCATCTCTACCCAAAAATCTCATCTCATCTCATCTCTACCCAGAAATTTCATCTCATCTCATCTCTACCCAAAAATCTCATCTCATCTCTACCCAAAAATCTCATCTCATCTCATCTCTACCCAAAAATCTCATCTCATCTCTACCCAAAAATCTCATCTCATCTCTACCCAAAAATCTCATCTCATCTCATCTCTACCCAAAAATCTCATTCCATCTCATCTCTACACAAAAATCTCATCTCATCTCATCTCTACCCAAAAATCTCATCTCTACCCAAAAAATCTCATCTCATCTCTACCCAAAAATCTCATCTCATCTCAAATCTACCCAAAAGTGCTTTTTTTCCCACTACTATTCCTTTATATTGGCTTTTGGGATTTACAAATGAAGCAATTTAGAAATCAGATGAAAGATTTGGCGCTGGAAAAAACTTTTTGACAGATGAAAATTGTATTTTATATACATCTATAGAGATCAGACCAAATGAGGGACAAATGAGGGGGAAAGAGGGACAGAGGGACTTAGTTCCAAATCAGGGACAGTCCCTCGAAATCAGGGAGAGTTGGGAGAAATCTCAAAAATCTCATCTCATCTCTACCCAAAAATCTCATCTCATCTCATCTCTACCCAAAAGTCGCATCTCATCTCTACCTAAAAATCTCATCTCATCTCATCTCTACCCAAAAATCTCATCTCATCTCATCTTATTTCTCTGCCTCTATTCAAAATCATGGGAGCCCATTGAGTTGAATAGAAGTCGCACCAAAAGTCGGATCATGATGATCCGGCTTACGGTGCGACTTGTGTGCTGAGGATCTTGAAGGGGAACCCCCCACAAAAATAAAAAAAAATGGCGTGGTGTTCTCCCCAAGAGATACCAGACCCTTCGGTCTGGTGTAAATTTTAAGGGGAACAACCCCCAAAATCCATACCAGACCCTTATCCAAACAAGCAGCCTGGCAGGTCATGAAGGGGCAGACAACCTAGCTCCCCCCTCCTGGACCATACCAGGCCACATGAATAAAAGAAGACATTTTATGGACAGCTGCACTCCAGTAGATGTTGAAAAAAATATGACTATGATTAAGCATTGTTCATCAATGTGAAATGCGTCAGGTGTATTATCCCACCATTTGCTGTTTTTGCCTGTAGTGTTTTTCTTTTACCTTATTAAAAGGCTATTTACCATTTGTCCATAACATTTATTCTTTTATTCATGCTCCGTGCATTGCCAGCACCCACCTGGTTTTGAGTAAATACTGATCACGGAGGTACGCTCACCTGGAGCGGCAGCTTCTCCTTTCTATACCAGGCCACATGCCCTCAACATAGGGGGACCATACCAGGCCCAGCCCCCCTACCTCAAAGCACCTTGTCCCCATGTTGATTTAACAAGGGGGCTTCCAGATTCCGATAAGCCCCCCAACTGCAAACTCCGACAACCACCCTGCAAGGGTTGTGGGGATCACTTCCTGTTCTTCTGTCTGTAACTCTACACAGTAATGCAAGGCTTTCTCCCTGGTGTGGAGTGTCGTGCTTGCCCCCTCCCTTGGACTACGGGAGAGTCAGGGTGTCCACTAACACACAGCTCCTTTCTCTATCTGCAACGTAGAGAGCGTCCTGACTCTCCTGTAGTCCAAGGGAGGGGTCGAGCACGACACTCCACACCAGGGAAAAAGCCTCGCATTACTGTGTGGAGTTACAGACAGAAGAACAGGAAGTGAGGATTTCTCAGAAGAAATAAGGACATTTAAAAGCAAAATGTAAGGATGAGGTAAGTGAAGGAGGATTGCACTAAGGGAAAGGAAGCTATTTAGGGGGAAAAAATTGTACCTTTACAACCCCTCACACAGTACGTGTCTCCACTCCTCTCACTTACATAGAGATCATTCGTATTATGAGATATAAAGCAGCTTTTCTAATAAAATGTACAGCTTTATTGTAGATGTTTATAGTCTATGTGATGTGTCCAGTTCCTGCAGATGAGTGGCATTGAGTTTTGGTATTTATGTCTCTTCTTTTAGCAGATCAGCTGAGATTCATTGTTGGGAAGATTCAGGGATCTCCTCGGTGGATTCATGGGGAGAAGGTCGCTCTGTATATTTCAGTGTCTTATTGCTCTGAGGACAGTCGGGTGATGTGGATGGTGGAACAGACAGATGGAAGAGTAGAGGAAATATCCAACAATGTGAGAGATCCCCTGACAGACTCTGGTTATACAATATGTAAGGAGTCAGAAGAGTCTGATAAAGAAGGACTGTTCAATATACCATCATCACTGACATTTGTATCATCCGTGTCCAGACACCGTCATGTCACTATAGCCTGCAAAATCACCTCTGATGGACAAACCAAGACCATGAAATTCCAGCCTGAGTCTATATATGGTGAGATAATTCCTCATTTTAATTTACCTGCAAATGTTTGTGTGATACGTGCTGAAGGAGTTGCAAAAATGTGCGCATGTTTTATGACAGTCTAAAGACAGAATTTTCCAGCTAAGAAAATGTTTATTGCATAAAGTTACATTAATCAATGCAGAGGCTGAACTAGAACCTTCAGGGCCCCACTGCAAGAAACCATAAAGGGCCCTTCATCCCAGGTCCTTCCCTCTGAGCCCAGAGCCCTTCCCACTGATCCCAGGACCCTTTACTCCCATCACGGGGCCCTTTATCACGTTCCCACAATGGAGTTTGGGGGCGGCCCCTTCCTGTTCCAACATGACTGCTCACCAGTGTACAAAGCAAGGTCCAGGGCTCAAGTCCCGTGGGAACGCGCGGGGAATGGAGTTCCTGCACTTTTTTCACAGCAGGAACCTCGGTTCCCTTTGCAGGACTAGAGCAGCCTCTAGCAGCCGAGCCACCCGAGCCAATCCTTTACTAAGCGGCGATGCCCAGCTCGAGTCACTGTCAGGGGCAGGCGAACCTTAGTAATACTTTATGTTACTGGCCGCTTCCTGTATATGGATTCATTGGGTTGTGTGCGGTATTCCGTCAATTCCTCGATGCCGCAATGTCTCCTGGGAGCTTTTCTCATTGTTCCCAGGAGACATTGCAGAGGTCTGCCGCGAGTTATCGTGGGATTTAGAAGGAACTTGCAGTTTAGTAATTATGCATATGAATGTATCATTTTTTTATTTTTTTTGGTGGGGGAGTGGATTTTGGGTGGGAATTCCCACACTTTTTTCCCCAGGACTGGACCCCTGGCAAGGTCTATTAAGACATGGCAAATTTGGGATGGGGGAACTTGACTGGCCTGCACTTCAACCTGATAGAACACCTTTGGGATGAATTAGAGTAGGGTGACCAGACATCCCCAGTTTCAGGGGACAGTCCCCTGATTGAGGACACTGTCCCCGGACCAAGTCTGTCTCTGATTTTGTCCCCAGATTGGATTTAATAGGGGGCAGGGGCAATTTCAAAGACAATCAGTGCAGAATTAAAATAAAAAAAATTAAATTACACACCCCCCCCGCGCTCTGCCGTGCCTACTAGCATAGGAGGGTTATATATTTCCCATTATCTGTGCCCCTTTCTGATGATCATGTGCTGGTCGGAGCGGAGGGAATATTTCTCCTGGCGGAGTAATCTTCCTCCGCTCCCCATAAAGTAGTAGCCAGGGCCCGAAGAGTAAGAATTGAGAGGCTGTGAGGCGCTGATTGCCGCCATTACTAGTAAAAAAAAAAATATGTCCCGGATTTAATTTTAAAAATCTGGTCACCTTAAATTAGAGCGAAGACTGCGGGCCAGGCTTTCCTATCCAACATCAGTGTCTGACCTCACAAATGCGCTTCTGGAAGAATGGTCAAACATTCCCATAGACACACTCCTAAACCTTGTGGACGGCCTTCCCAGAAGAGGTGAAGCTGTTATAGCCGCAAAGGGACGGGGCCAACTCAATATTGAACCCTACGAACTAGGACTGGGATGTCATTAAAGTTTATGTGTGTAAAGGCAGGTGTCCCAATACTTTTGGCAATATAGTTTACTGCTAAAATTCTACACAAAGGTACAGGCTGTACCTTTGTGTACATTTTTAGCGGTATACTATATTGCCAAAAGTATCGTACAGCTACACTTTAATAAATACATTCTATTTATCAATTATAGCAAAGCCGCAAGCCCTGGAACCTGTGAAGGCAAGTCTGTGTGACAATGGAGATGTCCTCTGTTCTCTGAGCCTGCAGAAATTTTACCCCAGAGATGTGGAGCTCAGCTGGAGATCAGGAGAAGATCAGCTGGAGTCCGAGGAGAAATATGAAGAGAATAATGATGGAACATATAATGTGTGCAGTCATTGTACTATCCCAGGAAAACTCTTACTAAATCCCAACTTCACCCTCCATGTGACCTGGAGCCACAAATCTCTGGATGGACATCAATCACAAGTCTTGTCCTGGAGGGATCCGGGTAAGTGTGAGATTTATTTATTATTTCAGGTACTTATATAGCACTGTCAATTTACACAGTGCTTATACGGCGCTTTACATATATAATATACATTTATATCAGTCCCTACCCTAAAGGAGCTTACACTCTAAGGTCCCTTACTCCCATTCATACATACTCAATTGTCAATTTAGACAGCATCCAATTAACCTACCAACATGTCTTTGGAGATAAAAAAAATTATAACTTAGAGCCCATTCCCTCTGCACGGCAATTAGTTTTACATGCATTGGTGACATTAGCTCTAAACAGCACCCCAATGCACATTGCAACAGCACAACACGTAGTAATGTAATTACTTGTGTTGCAGTACAATCCCAAACAATGGTGCATGCACCAAATTTTGGCAGCACACGGCACCACAAAGTTACAATGTTCATCTGTCGTAAGCTGCATTGGGGTGCTATTCAGAATGAATGACAATGCATTGCATCAACACATATAACGTGTGAATGGGCCTTTACTGTTTGCCAACACAAAGACTGACTAGACACTTATACATCAAACTGGAACTTATATTATATTCTATCCTCTGAATACATAATATGACCAATAATGGATTTTATTGAGAAAATGAGAATGTGGACATCAGGAAGGACATGTTCAGTGTTCTTTTCGGAAACCTTATATAATATAATCAGAATTATAGGACTGCATTATGTAGCGCCCTGCTCCCAATGACTGGGGTGCTATTCTAGATTTAGAGGGTGTCAGACTTTGTTCAATTTCTTTATAATTAGCCTCTGTTCTAGATGTGGTTCTCATTTGGTAGGATTTCCCACTGTTGCCTGTAGGTGGCGTTACCACCTCAGGCCAGTGTTGGAACACAAGCGAACCATGGTGTGTTCAGTGGGAGGCAGAGGCGTATCTAGTGTAAATGGCGCCTATGGCAAGCACTGAAACTGCGCCCCATGTCGAAACATTTAAAACCCATCTTTCAGATAACCTTAACAAAAAAAAAACAGCTAACAAAACTAGTGATATTTCTCATCCCTTGTGATACCTTGGATAGTAACATATCCTCTTTATGGAGAGATCTGGAGTTTGTTAGACCCCTGATCCCTCCTCTGCCCTCCAAGGCCAGGGAAATGAAAAAACAATACTGAAAGTGATGAAATCTCCATCACTTAAGGCCTCGGTTTTCACAGAGGAGAGGGAGGATCTGATGTTCCTTCTTCTTTGTGCTCTGCCAATCTGACCAGTTAAAATGGGAGAGACTGGGAGAACCAGGGAGGACTGTGGCTAAACTCAGCAGGGATAGCGCTGCCATTGTTCATTAGCAAAGGTGCTGAAAAGGAGATCCTGCCTATGCTTGGGAGGAAGAGACCCTGGTAAATGCCTTGCTGCCCAGCCACTCAACAGCGCCCCTTTCAAATGGCGCCCATGGCACTTGCCATGGCTGCCATACCCTAGATACGCCACTGGTGGGAGGAGGTACTTCACAGAAACATGAAGCCAGTTCAAAAGTGAAACTAACCTGCAGGCACATTATATGATTGTTTTTTATCTATTTTTAATCATTTTGAAAAGGAATCAGTTAACTTTTATGTCTCTATACCCTGTAAACAGTCATTTCAGCAAAAAAAATCTTTCCTTTAGTGACCCTTTAATGATGAAGTTAGAAAAACATATTTTTTTCTACATGCTGAAAAACAACGTTTTTTTTTTTTTCATGCCGAAAAGTGATCGTGTGTACGCGGCATCAGATCCTGACTCGCTAACGATTTAATAGACATGTTCTGATTGGCTGCCGTTATTAATGATCTGAAATGTCTTATTATCAGATTTTGTTCCAAGCTAATTTTTTGTTTACATTTTTGACACCAGAAATTATTTGTTCAGATATTTCAACTTCCAACGCCTCAAATTCCCATCTTCTCTCCTGATTGCCATTGTCTTTGTAACGGAACCCCAAATGGGACAGGGGTTAACGTTTAAGATATTCCATTCCGAACCCAAGACAGCTTATCGACACTCCACAATCCGGCGAACACGACCTATACGGATTCCTCCAGAAAAGCGACACAGCTCTGTTTGAGGTTCAAAACGAATAGACAATCTTTTTGATAAGGCAGGCTCTTATATACACTGCCTGGACTTTGGGCAAGTGCGAGTCCCAGTCTCTGCTAAAAACGACTATGTCATCCAAGTACACTGAGGCATACTCCCGATGAGGTCGTAAAATCCTATCCATTGTACGCTGGAATGTGGCTGGAGCAGTTTGCAGTCCAAAAGGCATTCGTTTGTACTGAAAACTTCCCTCTGGAGTAGAAAAAGCTGTTTTCTCTGTAGCCGCCTTAGTCAACGGGATTTGCCAATACCCCTTGGTAAGGTCTAATGTTGTGATGTACCTGGCTGGACCTAGTCGCTCAATAAGTTCATCCACCCGGGGCATGGGGTAGGCATCAAACCGTGAAACCTCATTAAGTTTCCGAAAATCATTGCAGAATCGCAGAGTCCCGTTGGGCTTTGGTACCAACACGATCGGGCTCGACCACTCACTCTGCGATTCCTCGATGATATCCAGGTCTAACATTTTTTTCACTTCCTCTGAAACGGCCTTTCTTTGCGCCTCTGGGATGCGGTAGGGCCGGACAAAAACTTTGACTCCAGGTTCTGTGATAATATCATGCTCTATCACACTAGTAAGCCCTGGCAAGTCTGAAAACTTTTCTTTATTTCTCTGCAAGAACTACTTTGCTTGCTGACTTTGTATTTTAGACAGGGTATTTGCTACTTGGACACGCTCTACCCCAACCTGAGGCTCAAGCCTTGCACTAGCCAGGGAGGTCACCGGTTCCCTGTCCGTCCAGGGTTTTAACAAGTTAACATGATATATCTGATACGGTTTCCTCTTGCCTGGCTGGTGCACTCTATAATTTACCTCTCCTACTTTTTCCACAACTTCAAAGGGACCTTGCCATCTGGCCAAGAATTTACTTTCCACAGTGGGAATGAGCACCGCTACTCGATCTCCCACTTGGAAGTGCCTTATTTTTGCAGCCCTGTTATAGACCCGTCGTTGAGCCTCCTGGGCCTTTTGTAAATGTTCTTTGACTAGTGGCATCACGGTTTGGATCCTTTCCTGCATTTGTGAGACATATTCCAGGACACTCTTATGCTGAACAGGTTCACTTTCCCAATCCTCTTTAATAAAATCAAGTAGTCCGCGAGGTCTCCGCCCATAAACCAACTCAAAAGGCGAAAACCCTGTGGAGGCCTGGGGCACTTCCCGGATGGCAAATAGGAGAGCTGGCAACAGGCAGTCCCAATCTTTCCCATCCCTTTGCACCACTTTCTTGAGCATAGACTTAAGGGTTTTATTAAAGTGTTCCACCAACCCGTCCGTTTGGAGATGGTAGACCGAGGTGCGCAGCTGTTTAATGCGGAACAGCTTACATACATCGGCCATAACCCTCGACATAAACGGGGTACCCTGGTCTGTGAGTATTTCCTTGGGGAAACCCGTGTAAACAATTGAAATAATTCTCGAGCAATGGCCTTTGAGGAGGTATTCCGCAGGGGTAGCGCCTCAGGATATCGGGTGGCATAGTCAAGAATCACCAATATGTAGGAGTGACCTCGAGCTGACTTTACCAAGGGACCCACTATATCCATGGCTATCCTCTCGAATGGGACCTCAATTATGGGCAGAGGGACCAAAGGGCTCCGAAAGTGAGTCACCGGAGCGGTCAACTGGCAGGTCGGACAAGAGGCACAGTATCTCTTTACCTCTGCTTTCAGACCTGGCCAGTAAAACCGGTC
Source organism: Rana kukunoris (assembly GCA_029574335.1). Classification (NCBI taxonomy): domain Eukaryota; kingdom Metazoa; phylum Chordata; class Amphibia; order Anura; family Ranidae; genus Rana; species Rana kukunoris. Next base: position 14,018,078 of record CM056054.1, on the reverse strand, counting down.
GGTGATCCGTGCCTCCGTCTTCTTAACTCCCAGGTGTCCCCCTAACACATCATCATGGGCCAGTTCCAGAACCTTTCGTCTATATTGTTGGGGTACCAACAATTGTTCTACCACGTTTTCTCTCTCTTTGGTAACCCGATACAGCAATTCATTATATATTGCAAAGTGTGGCCACCTTTTATTCGCACCTGGCTCCTGGGGAACCCCATTTACTACTACAACTTGTTCCCGTGCACGGGCCAAAGTGGGGTCCTGCATCTGAGCAGTACCAAACGTCCCCTGGGGAACACCCAAATCCAGCAGGGCAGGGGTAGAGGCTACTTCCTCATCCTCTTCCCCCAGCATTACCTGAAGTGGGGAAGGCTCCTCCCCCTGAGGGTTTTGGTAGGTTTGTGTACCACATGTCTTGACATTCTCAACAGTATCAACACTACTTTCATCACCATTAACCACATCATGAGCATTTTCCTCATCTGGATCCACATTAAACACATTTGGCAGTTCAGGGTTATTCCTCTCAGCAGCAGGAACAGGGGGGCTAGTTTCTCCCCAGTCTCTGAACTGTTCTCCTTGTTCCCACAGTTTGGTAAACAATGGACAGTCTCGTCCTATTATAACATCATGTACCAAGTTCTTTACCACCCCCACCTATTGAGTACAAGTGCCACATGCTGAGGAGGTAGACACCGTGATGATGGGGTACTCTCTAGTGTCCCCGTGTATGCACACCACACGTAAAGTTTTGCTTACCGTACCGACCTTCCCAATTATTCTAGGATGAACAAGGGTTACCATGCTTCCAGAGTCCAACAAAGCCCAGGCAGGGAGGTTGTTCACTTGGACTTCATACTCAAACTTATTGTCATCCATGTCGAGATGTGTGGTGCATACTTTATGGGCACAGAAAGACCCCCTCCGAAGAACCCCGCATTCCATGGTCTCCTCTTGCAGTGGGCAGTGTGCCCAGGTATGACCCCAGGAATGACATCGCCAACATTGTACATCCACTCCTCTCCGAACAGGAACAGAACGCTGGGGAGGTACCGGGAGTGACTCTTGGCCTTCCGGGGTGTTTGTTCCCAGGCCCCTTGGAACATCCTTTCGAAGGGCAGCAGTTGGTCGAACAGGCCGTGGCAAACTGGGCCCTATGCGCTTGGTAGGTCTGAGCAGGTCCTCCACCACTGTAAATCGTTCCACCATCTCAACAAGGAGGTTTGCGGTTTTGGGGTCTCCATGGCTGACCCACCGTTGAAGGTCATCTGGCAGGGACCTCAGGTATCGGTCCAGCACGACCCGCTCCACGATTTGGGGGCCAGACAACACCTCAGGTTGCAGCCATTTTTTCACTAGTTGCACCAGGTCGTGCATTTGAGACCGGGGTGGCCGATATTTCCATTGGTGTACTCGTTGGGCCCGAACAGCCGTAGTCACCCCCAGACGAGCCAGAATTTCTGTTTTTAGCTTTTGATAGTCTTTAGCATCATCCGGTGGCAGGTCAAAGTAGGCTTTTTGAGGATCTCCAGTGAGAAAAGGAGCAATGAGGCCGGCCCACTGGTCCTGAAGCCACCCTTCTCTCTCTGCCGTCCTCTCAAAGGTAGCAAGAAATGCTTCTACATCATCGTTTGGGGATAATTTCTGCAGAAAATGGCTTGCCCTCACAGTCACCTGGTTGCCAGGGGCAACAGCCACTTGTCCCTGAACCTTAGACAGCTGCTGCACTGCTTCCTTTAAAGCAGTCACCTGAGTCTGCATAACCTCTTGCTGGGTTGTTTGCTGGGCTGCCAACTGGGCCACCAACAGGCGGGTATTTTCTTGCTGCAGCGTCAGCGCCTCCTCATGGCGGGTCTGCGCTTGTATGTTAGCCAGGGTCAGCTGTTTAATTAGCTCCTCCATACCTTCGGCTTTCAATGTTAGTGCAGCTTTAACCCAGGACATAAATCCAATGCACTGTCTCTTTAAATGTCAGTTCAATATACAGTCCAATGCAAAAATTCTCTTCTTATGCCTGTTAATCTGTCCTGCCCGCATTCGAGCACCAGTGTAACGTTTGGGGGATCAGCTTGATCGCAGGACACAGGCTTTTAAATCAAAACTGAGGTTTATTGAACATAAAATGGCTTTACAGCAGCAAAACAAAAATAAGTCATTAGTCTCACCGACTTGTAGATCTCAGTACTGGGGTTGCAATTCAACAGTCCTTGTAATTAAAGCACTCCACAACAGGCTTTCAGACAGCCACTGCCAAGTCCTTTTTCAAAGTTTGTTTGTCCCAGCTTCTCAAAGCTCTTGCAGCCTTCACCTGTCTAGCATCGCCATACACAGGCTCTGCTACACACTTCCACTCTCACACCTGCAACTTCCTGTCCTCACTTAAACCATCTCCTGGACAGGTGCATTAACCCTTTTTGTCCTCTTAAAAGGACCATAGCCCAAATAGAGGGGAAACATAGCGTCCCTCCAGGACGCAGCCACGGCGACCTGTACAACACCAAAAAGAATACTGCAGTAATCAAATGGACAATGACACACTCCACCCACAACACCACACAATGATTCCTAACAAGCCCCCCTCAATACACATCTTTTAGTCAGACATTCTGACTCCAACTCTGACATTATCTACATGAGATAATTAACTAATCATTTACCCAGACAAAGTGACTCCGAGATATGACCTTTCAAGATAGACACCTGTTATACAATACACATTCATTTAGTATACATCAGCCCTCAAAATTTCCACTCGCCTACTAGCATTTGGCGAGTGGATTTCAGCTGGGGGCGAGTGATGACAGGGCTGCATGACCAATCTCCCTCCAATCTGTGCCTACACTTAGAGTCCCGATGAGATTGACGCCCGAAGGTGAAAGGTGCATGCTCGGGAAAAGAAGTCTGGTGAGCTGCGCACAAGCAGCGCAGTACACAGGTGCTCTCCTTACAATTCTCATTAAGCCATGGGACCTCCTCTCCTCACTGCCAGCCTGAATAAAAGGGGGAAGTGGGGACATGCAAGCGTGGAGCCGCACACAAAGGCTCCTGATGATGAGATGAATAGGAGAGAGAGTTGCAGAGGAGACAGCAAGAGAATAGGGAAGAGACCCAGTTCTAGTGCCATGTCCCTCTGGTCTGCCCCCAGTGCCCTGTCCCTCTGATCTGCCCCCAGTGCCCTGTCCTATGTTGTTAAAGTTGTTGTTGGTAATATTTAATTTTGTAACTTGATTCTGCATAAAACATTTAACTGTCATTCCATTAGATAATCTACGAGGGCATGTTTACGGGTGCAATTAGGCGCAGGGCTGTGTATGAATTAGGTAGGGCAACTGGTGGCGAGTAACTCTTGAGGCCTGGCTAGTAGCTCAGGACTTGAAATTTTGAGCCCTGGTATACATAATTTACATGAGCTAATTAACTACAGCTGGCAAGTCAGACATCTGACCTTTAGACTGTGCTAACTCACAACACACATATATCATTAACAGGACTTTCACACAATACAGTGTCAATTAGCATAACACAATGAAAGGTTCTTAGAAGCCAGACTAAGATTCATTTACATCACAGTAGCAGACGACATTAACCCCTAACAGTCTATGTTCCCACATTGAATAAGTCACTCTTTCAATTGACCTGTTGGGTTCAGAATCAACAAACAGTAATATTTCAAGATGTCCTGGAATACATTGTGAATTATCATGACTGCCCCATCTCATGTAGTCCAAGATATCATTTCTCAGTCATCCTATGCCCCTAGTGGACATAGCATGACTTTAGACACAAGAATCATTGGTGAAGCTGAAACAGGAGTACCCCACACCCTCAAGAGCCTCTGGGTCCCAAGGGCCATTCCGTTACAGTCTAGTATATAGTAATTCTACAAAGCTACATTGCAGCAGGCAGTGGGCAGGTGGGGTTGTCTCTTTAGAAAGCATTTTATTAAATAAAATTAAACATTTTAATATTTATAATCTCACTTCAATTTATAAAGGTCTGTCCTGGTGCCCGGTGATTGAGGAGGTCACCATAACCCATATACTAACAGAGCGACAGAACACTTTACAATACAACATCTCTGGATACTTCCCTGATGATGTGACTGTGACCTGGTGCAGGAAGGAGAAAGGAGCCCAGGAATATGTTCCTCTATCACACAATAATAAAGTACCAAATCCCAGAAATCCAGTCCCAGAGACAGTCCGATCTCACCTATTCCTGTACAGCCAGACTGCTCTTCACACCAATCGTGGCAGATAGAGAATCGGAGATCATGTGTAGAGTGTCCCATCCCAGCCTGGAGAGACCCATAGAGAGAAGATCAGGACCTCTACAGGTGCAGGGTGAGTACAGAAGAAATGTACAAAGCAGAAACATTTGTGTAACATTATTATCAGAGCTTTTTTTCAGCTGGAACTTGGTGGAACTCAGTTCCACCACCTATGGCTCAGGCCCTCTGCTCACCAATTTTACTTGAAAACACAAAAAAGTCCAACTTCTATGTTTACAAGTTACAGCTTGTTCCCCAACAGCTCCCATTAGATCAGATCTTCTGAGTGCCTCAAAATAAGTAGGATGGGGACAAGGGAGATGCAGGTACATGGGGTATGATCTCCCCGCAAGTGAAAGAGGCGGAGCCAACTACAGTATGTAGGGAGGTACTAGCACTGACTGGGTGCTTCAGCTTAATACAGCAACAAAAATAAGACATGTGGAAGATGGTGGAGATGGGGAGAAGATGGGGGCAGTCAAGGGGGGTTACATGCAGAGGTAAGAGCTGAAGAGGGGTGAAAGCAGTGCGTTCATAGAGGGCACCGGAGCGCCGCCCCCTTTCGCTCCTGCACCGCCACTGATACAATACACAGATACATGCATTGCATGTGTCTGTGTATTGTTGCTGCCGCCCACTATTCAGATGGTCGGCCCCCTGGTGAGCGCCGACCATCTGAATAACGGCAGCTGGTTGGCTTTGGAAGTGCCTATCAGAGCAAGCGGCTCTGATAGGGTTTCCGATTACAGCCCTCAGGCTGTAATCGGCTTCCAAATACTTATCCAGGGGGCACACGGGGGGTGCATTCCTTGGATAAGACTGACAGACGTCTCAGCTAATCAGGTTCACCGGTTCTTGTTACCGGTAACCTGATTGGCTGAAGCATCATCGAGGTCGGGATATTAAATCAAGGGGCCGTGGAAGGAGGGTGGCTGACCCCAGAAAGGTAAGTGTCGGGCGGGAGGCAGCATTTTACAGGGCACAGTGGCGACAATTAAAGGGCACAGTGGCGACAATTAAAGGGCACAGGGGTGACAATTGATGTGGGCACAATGGTAACAATTAATGTGGGCACAGTGGTAACAATTGATGTGGGCACAGTGGTAACAATTGTTGTGGGCACAGTGGCTACAATTGATGTGGGCACAGTGGTAACAATTGATGTGGTAACAATTGATGGCATGGCACAGTGGCTGCATTTGATGGGCACAGTGGTGATAATTGATGGCACAGTGGCTGCGTTTGATGGCATGGCACAGTGGCTGCATTTGGCATGGCACAGTGGTGACAATTGATGGCACAGTGGTGACCAGTGCTGGGACAAGGCCATCTGGTGCCCAGGGCGAAGATGGCAAACTGCGCCCCCCGTTATGAAGAAAGAGTAAGTGTCCTTTCAAAACCAGAAAACACTTAAAGCGGGGGTTCACCTGCAAAAATCCAGCAGATACAGCAGCTGAAGCCGAGCTGATTCCCTACTGCGCATACGTGAGTCGCGCTGCAGCGAGTGTTTCCCAGAACACAAAGGGAGTGGTGACGTGGAGGGGTCGGACTCCCGCATGAGTCTATACCAGGAAGTGGTGCAAATACCTGTTTTATACAGGTATCTACACCCCTTCCCCCTGAAAGGTGTCTAATGTGACACCGGAGGGGGGGGGGGGTTTCGGAACGGAGATTTTAAATTTTGGGTGAACCTCCGCTTTAAAACAATACAACAGTAAAATACTGTAGCTTCGTCGCAGTATATGTATGGCGTCTGTGGCGGGTCTGCAAATGGTTAAAGTGTAAGTTCACCTTTCTTGACAGAACAAACAGCTGCTAGATCAATGCAGTCTCACCAGTGCACATCAAATGCAGCCTACCACTGTGCCCATAATTGCAGAGAGAAAAAAAACAGAGATGCTCTGCAGGCAAAACAAAAAATTATAAATGCACTTTTTTTTTTTACCTGCAAAAAAAAGTTAATTTATTAAATGCATTCACTATTTATTATTATAATACATACGTTAAACCTTTTTTTTTTAAATAAAGAAATCCACAAGAGAGAGGGGGGCAAAGCTCTGCAGGCAATTTTTTTTTATAAATGGCCATTTTTTTTTTTTGCTGCAAAAAATGTTCATTATTATAATAAATGTGTTCCTTTTTTTATATTATTATAATAAATAAGTTAACTTTTTTCTAAGAGAGAGGGGATGAAATGGTGTGTGTGTGTGTGTGAGAGTGAGAGTGAGAGTGAGAGAAACTGCAATGGTGTGTGTGAGAGAGAGAGAGAGGCTGCAATGGTGTGTGTGTGTGTGAGAGAGAGAGAGAGAGAGAGAGAGAGAGAGGGGGGGTACAATGGTGTGTGTGTGTGAGAGAGAGAGAGAGAGAGAGAGAGAGAGGGGGGGTACAATGGTGTGTGTGTGTGTGTGTGTGTGTGTGTGTGTGTGAGAGAGAGGGGGGGGGTGCAATGGTGTGTGTGTGTGAAAGAGAGGGAGGGGGGCTGCAATAGTTTGTGAAAGAGAGTGCAATGCTCTGCAGGCCATTTATATTAGAAAAAGTGAGTTTGCTTTGAGAGAGAGAATGCCAGGCAGGAGTGAAAGAAACACAGGGAAAGGCAGAGAGAGAGAGGGGGGGGGGGGGGTACACCGTGCGATGAGAGAGAGACAGACAGATTGCAGCACCTTAATTCTTCCACTCCATGGGCATTCACTTCTCCTATAATCCTTCTTCAGTCCTGCTGCCCCTCACTCGTGACTCTGCATGCATACTAGTGGGCGGAGCTGGCTCTGCATGAGCCAGATGGAAGGAGGAGAAAACAAGCAGCATCACAACGTTCTCCTGCTCCTCTCGGGCATGTCACTCAGTTCAGTGGGTGACGCGGTATCAGAAGAGAAGACGAGGCATTGCGGCACTGCTCTTTATTTAACTGACAGGCAACTGGGCAAGCTCCGAGTCAAACAGCGGTAGTCAGTCACTTGTTGACTGGAAAGTTTAACCGTACACTGCCCCCCCTTGCTACAATAAAATGCTCCGCCCAGGGCACCCGCTCCTTCCGCCCACCCCTTGTACCGGCCCTGGTGGTGACAATTGATGGCACAGTGGCTGCGTTTGATGTCATGGCACAGTGGTGACAATTGATGGGCACAGTGGCGATAAATGATGGCACAGTGGTGACAATTGATGGGCACAGTGGCGATAAATGATGGCACAGTGGTGACAATTGATGGGCACAGTGGCGATAAATGATGGCACAGTGGCTGCATTGCATGGCACAGTGGCTGCATTTGAAGGCATGGCACAGTGGCGACAATTGGTGGCACAGTGGCGACAATTCATGGCATGGCACAGTGGCTGCATTTGATGGGCATAGTGGCTGCATTTGATGGGCACAGTGAGTCTGCAATTGTTTTTTTTGTTTGTTTTTTTTCGTTGTTTGGGCCCCCCCAAAAATTTTGAGCACCAGCCACCACTGGGTGAAAGTGAGATGTGGATGGGGGATACAGAGGTAACCAGCTGTGGAAGAAGGATGTACTCTGTACCCTGAAATCTGCACTATTTACGTAGCACACCCCAAACTCTGCAGTCTGTGTGTAACCCCTCCAAACTCTGCACTCTGCATTTAATGCACTCCTGGTATTTAATGGGCCTGTCAAGGCCCCCCCTCCCCCCTCAACACTGTTAGTGAAATTTGACCACACTCACTATTTGATGTGTTTTGGAGGATGTGTGTAAAGAGGGGGGGGGGGGGGGGTCATGATTGAGTTCCTGTCAATTTTTCTGGAGAAAAAAAGCCCTGATTATTATTATTATTATACAGGGTTTATATAGTGCCAACAGTTTGCGCAGCGCTTTACAACATGAGAGCAGACATTACAGTTACAATACAAATCAATACAGGAGGAATGAGAGGGCCCTGCTCATTAGAGCTTACAATCTAGGAACATTGTACAAAATGAAAACCTTTAAATTCCTTACACAAATATATTGTTCTTGCAGCTAAACCGAAATTCAGGAAATCACTAAAACCTTCTCTGGGCATCGGGAAAGTGAAGTTCTGTCATATACTGGAGAACATCTATCCCAAACACATCCAGATTGAGTGGTATTACTGGTCAGGAGAGAAGCTGAAACAACGCTGCCCATCCCAGGAGAAATATACAACTAATCTAAATAAATCTGTCAGTGTTCTGAGTGAATGTGAGGTTTCCGAGGATCTTTTACAGAGTCCGGATTTCAGAGTACGAGTCTCCTGGATGCACGAGTCCATGGATGAGGAGGAATACAAGGAATTTTCTATAAAAGATAAAGGTAAGAGATGTGCCAGATTTTAGAAATTCTACAAAATTCTATAATAATGACAACATAAAAGACTTACAAGCTTAAACTACACCCTGAAACTTGAAATATGACGTTGCACTGAGCTCCTGATGAAGCCCTGCCCTGGGCGAAACATGTTGGGCACTTCATGTACAGGTTATCCTTGTGGCTCCTTTTGAAGCCACGCATATCCGTTTAGGATTTATTTATGGTTGTATTCACTTCCATTTTAATTATGTATGTTAAAATCAAATAAATTATGTTTTTTTCTACTTGATATATTTTCTCTATATATTGACACCGTTCAAAGTCCCTGGGTTTGTTACCCCCCCCCCCCCAGTTTCTTCTTTGATTCACATATGGGATGTGGTGTCGTGATTGGACCTCCTATGCCTCACATTTACACATGACGTTGCACTATAAGTTTACTTCCAAAGCTCTCTACTCACTACTTTATATTGTAGCAAAGTGTAATTTCTTCAGTGTTGTCACATGAAAAGATAAAAGAAAATATTTACAAAAATGTGAGGGGTGTATATATATATATATATATATATATATAATATATATATATATATTGCCTTGTAAAAATAATCACACCCCTTGAAATTTTCCACATTTTGTCATGTTGCAACCAAAAACTTAAATGTATTTTATTGGGATTTTATGTGATAGACCAACACAACGTGGCACATAATTGTGAAGTGGAAGGAAAATTATAAATGGTTTTCAAAATCATTTATAAATAAATATGTGAAAAGTGTGGAGTGCGTTTGTATACAAACATTAAAAATGTTGCCTGTGGGACTTTATATGATGCATCAGGAATTATGTGGCCCCTTACACAGCTTCAGAGAACCGGGGGGGCTGCCTCAATATGAAAAGTGCGGGGACAGTTTCTGGGGACCTCTGTGCCCTTTAATAAAAAGGAAAAAAAAAAATTATAAAAAAAAAAAGGGGGGAGGGTTGCCATCCAGGGCCCTGGGGACCTCTGGGCCATTTAATATTTTTTTTTTAAATATATACAGTACAGACCAAAAGTTTGGACACACCTTTTCATTCAAAGAGTTTTCTTTATTTTCATAACTATGAAAATTGTAGAGTCACACTGAAGGCATCAAAACTATGAATTAACACATGTGGAATTATATACATAACAAAAACGTGTGAAACAACTGAAAATACCTCAGGCCCCTTACAAAAAAAACATATAAAAAAACGGGTTGCCATCCGGGCCCCTTACAGGTGTACTGCCTATAGCCCCCTGATGGCGGCCCTGTGATGTGCAACACAGCCTGTAGTCAAAAATATAGTAGAGATTTATTGAATGCAATACCAAAGTCTTGGGGTGCATTTGTATTCAGCCCCCCTGTGTCAATTACACCATTTGTCAGCTTTGCACATCTAGAGAGGGACATTTCTGCCCATTCTTCTTTGCAAAATAGCTCAAGCTCTGTCAGATTGGATGTAGAGCGTCTGAACAGAAAGTTTCAAGTCTTGCCACAGATTCTCAATGTGATTTAGGTCTGGACTGTGACTGGGCCACTCTAACACATGAATATGATTTGATCTAAACCATTCCATTGTAGCTCTGGCTGGGCCGTTGTCCTGCTGGAAGGTGAACCTCCGCCCCTGACTCAAGTCTTTTGCAGACTCTAAGGCCGCGTACACACGAGGAGACAAATCTGATGAAAACGGTCTGACAGACCGTTTTCATCGGACATGTCTCCTGGAATGTTTTGGTTTGATCTGTGTACACACGATCAAACCAAAATTCCCCCCGACAGACAGCGCGGTGACGTTGACGCCGCCACGTCACCAAACCAGGAAGTAAAATACTTCCACGCGTTCCTCGAATCCATGTCGGACAGACGGGTTTCCAGCAGACAAGTTTTAAAGCATGCTTTAAAACTTTTGTCTGCTGGAAACCTGTGTGCTAGCCCATACACATGATCTGATCTGACCAGTTTCAGCAGATATATTCGATCGTGTGTACGCGGCCTAACAGGTTTTCTTCTATGATTGCCTTGTATTTGGCTCCATCCATCTTCCCATCAACTCTGATCAGCTTCCCTGTCCCTGCTGAAGAAAAGCATCCCCACAACATGATGCTGCCACCACCATGTTTCACAGTGGGGATGGTGTGTTCAGGGCAGACATGTACTTTCCATTGGGACTACTGGGAGATTCTCAGTGGGCCGATGGCTCAGTGGGCTGGATTCAGTGACAGCCTAACATGGGGCCCCAGCCCACAGGGGGACCCGGACACCAGGAGGATTGAAGCCGTGGGGCAGGGGACAATTACAGAGGAGACAAATTGGGAGAGAGAGAGGCGCCAGGTAGCCCGCTGGTGCAGTAATTTTTCCTTCATTTAAATGTTTAAAAACACACAATCTGCATTGTACTTTTACTCAAATCAGAGCGGTCGGCATATTACAGTCTGTGAAATCCGCTGTCAGCATTTTCCCGATCCACGGAGAGAAAGGAGTCACCGCTCCAGGTGGGATCACTATATGGTTACAGATGGTGCAGGATACCGAGGGTGCTGGCGGTGCACTAAGAAAAATGAGGGCAAAGAAAAATGGATAGCCGCACTCCAAAACCTGATGGGTGGTCTTTTATTCAATAGACAGCATGTACAAAAATAGGGTCACAGCAGTGGAAACAAGGTACAGACGATGCGTTTCACACTGGATCAGTGCTTATTCATGAATAAGTACTGATCCAGTGCGAAACGCGTTGGCTATTCCTTGTTTACACTGCTGTGACCCTATTTTTGT
>CM056054.1:13814241-14001741 GCA_029574335.1 Rana kukunoris | reverse complement strand
CTCCTCTCGAAAGGGGGGATGGGGGGGGAGAGAGAGAAAGAGAGAAAGAAAGAGGGGAAAGAAAGAAAGAAAGAGACCTCCCTCCCTCCCTCCCTCGGTGACCTCCCTCCTCGTCTCCTCCCTCCCTCCCTCCCTCCCTCCCTAGAAAGAAAGAAAAAGAAAGAAAGAAAGAAAGAAAAGAAAGAAAGAAAGAAAGAAGAAAGAGATGGATCCCTTGAAAGGGGGGGGGGGGATGGGGAGAGAGAGAAAGAGAGAAAGAAAGAGAGAGAAAGAAAGAGAGAAAGAAAGAGGAAAGAAAAAGAAAGAAAGAGATGGATCCCTCCCTCCCTCTCTCCCTCCCTGCCCTCCCTACCCCCTCCCTCCCTCCCCTCCCTCGTCTCCCTCCCGCCCTCCCTCCCTCCCAAAGAAAGAATCCCTCGAGAAAGAGACCTCCCCCCTCCGCTCTCTCGCTCCCTCTCTCCCTCCCTCGCTCCCTCTCTCCCTCCCTCCCTCATTCATCCCTGCCCTCCCTCCCCCCCTCCCTCCCTCCCTCCCTCCCTCCCTCCCTCCCTCCCTCCCTCCCTCCCTCCCTCCCTCCCTCCCTCCTCCCTCCCTCCCGTCCCTCCTCTCTCTCCCTTCTCTCTCCCCTCTCTCTCTCCTCTCTCTCTCTCCCTCTCTCTCCTCTCGAAACCGTTTTTCTTGTCTTTTCCTCTCTCTCCCTCTCTACTCTCGTCCCTCGCTCTCTCTCTCTCTCTCCTCTCCTCACTGCTCTCTCTCCCTCCCTCTCTCTCTCTCTCTCTCTCTGCTCCCCACTCTCTCTCTCTCCTCTCCCTCTCTCTCTCTCTCTCTCCCACCCTCTCTCCCTCCCTCTCTCTTTCTCTCTCCCACTCTCTCTCTCTCCCCTCCCTCTCTCTCTTCTCTCTCTCTGCTCCTCTCCCTCTCTCTCTCCCTCTCTCTCTCTCTCCCACCCTCTCTCCCTCCCTCTCTCCCTCCCTCCCTCCCTCTCTCTTCCCTCCCTCTCTCCTCCTCCCTCTCTCTCCCTCCGCCCTCCCGCTCTCTTCTCGCCTCGCCCAGCTCCTGCCCTCCCATGGATCATCCCTCTTTTCATTGTTTGCCCTCCCTCCCTCCCTCCCATGGATCATCCCTTTTTTTGGGGGGAGAGAGAGAGAGGTGATGAGTATTTCTCTCTCTCCCCTCTCCCGCCCTGTCTCTCCCTCCCTCCCTCATTCATCCCTCCCTCCCTCCCCCCCTCCCTCCCGCCCATTAATCCTGGCCTGTTTGGTCATTTGTTCTCTCTCTCCCTGCTCTCCCTCCCTCTTTCCCTCCCTTCCCTCCCTCTCATCCCTCCCTCCCTCCCTCCCTCCCCTCCCTCCCTCCCATCCTTCCTGTACCCCCTGCCCCAGCCCCTGTCTGGGTAGGTGTGTGTGTTGCACCTACCTCCAGACCATACTTGTCCTCTGTCAGCCTATGTTTCTTCTTGTTCTTGATGACAGGCACAGCTGGAGCAGACGTTGGGGGAAGGTGGTCAGGCTCTGGGACTGGGAGGATGTCACTGCTGGTCAGGTCTTCTCTCTCACTCCCTCTCGCGCTGTCCTTCCAGTCAGCCTCCTGCTGCTCACGGGGCCCCCACTCTCTGTTGTTTTCAGATGCTGCTGCTGCTGCTGCTCTCCCCCTCAGATGCTGTGAACCTGCCTGTGCCTCTCTGGTATGTCAAGGGGCAGCCTCGGAGCTAAGCTGTGTTGGACCCCTGGAGACAGAGGCAGAGCAGTAGCGCGGAGGTCGGAGGAGGAAGTGAAATCCTCCCGCGCTTTCAGCTTTGAACACGGAGTGCACTGCAGCCGTGATGTCACTGGTTGCTACACGCCAAGCGGCTCTAGCAACCAGTGGACAGAAGGTGGAGGTGGTTCTGCGTGCAGGAGCCAGCGGTACCGCGGCTTAGACTCCTCCACTGAATTAATCATGACATGACTGTATTGTCCATTGAAGGCACTCAGGAACTAGGGCCCCCCCACAGCGGCAGAACGGCAGGGCCCAGTCGCAACTGCGACTGCAGCGACACTGAAAGTTCCGCCACTGTACATTTCATCAACCACTTGCTCACCACCCAAACACATCCTGGCAGCATATAGTTATTACAAGCCTATAGCTATAGCCAGTTAGTTTGAAACCATATTTTACAGCTGGTGATTGGCTGTTCAGTAGAAGTGATCTGGACGTCTTATTGTAGTCAAAGGATTCCCCCTCCCCTTTCACAGACAGAGGAGACATTGGGGGTCTAAAAGACCCCTGATGTCTCCTTATAGAGTACCCGTCACCTGCCCAAAGCTACAATATATTTTAAAATATGTAAAAAAAATAAGAAAATAAATAAAAATAATGTAAAAGAACCCTTCCCCCCCCCCCCCATGATCTCTGATTGGACAACGTGGAAAGGAAGGGTGGTGACATCACAATCTCATGATAAAATGCAAAGGGGTTAATTTACTAAAACTTAAGAGTGCAAAAATCTGGTGCAGCTTTCTTTAACCAGTTAAGCCCCGGACCAAAATGCAGCTAAAGGACCAGCCCCCTTTTTGCAAATTGGCACTGCGTCGCTTTAACTGACAATTGCGCGGTTGTGCGACGTGGCTCCCAAACAAAATTGGCGTCCTTTTTTCCCACAAATAGAGCTTTCTTTTGGTGGTGTTTGATCACCTCTGCGTTTTTTTTTATTTTTTTGCGCTATAAACAAAAATAGAGCGACAATTTTGAAAAAAATGCAATGTTTTTTACTTTTTGCTATAATAAATATCCCCCAAAAATATATATATATAAAAAATGTTTTCCTTAATTTAGGCCGATACGTATTCTTCTACCTATTTTTGGTAAAAAAATAAAAAATCGCAATAAGCGTTTATCGGTTGGGGATCGTTATATTGCATTTTTATTATTTATTTATTTTTTACTACTAATGCCGGCGATCAGCGATTTTTTTCGTGACTGCGACATTATGGCGGACACTTCGGACAGTTTTGACACATTTTTGGGACAATTGTCATTTTCACAGTAAAAAATGCATTTAAATTGCATTGTTTACTGTGGAAATGACAGTTGCAGTTTGGGAGTTAACCACAAGGGGGCACTGAAGGGGTTATGTGTTCCCTGTGTGTGTTTACAACTGTAGGGGGGTGTGGCTGTAGGTGTGACGTCAGCGATCACGTCCCCCCTATGAAAGGGATCACACGATCGATGCTGCTGCCACAGTGAAGCACGGAGAAGCCGTGTTTACACACGGCTCTCCCTGTTCTTCAGCTTCGGGGACCGATCACCGCACTCCAGCAGCGATCGGGTCCGCGAGTCCCGGAGCTTCGGACCGGGTCACGGGAGCGCGTCGCGGGTGCGCGCCCGTGACCCACGGCTGGGCAGTAGTACGTGGATCTGCCCAGCCGTGCCATTCTTCCGACGTATATTTCTCCATTTACATGAAGGTCAGGTTACTAAAACCTGGCCAGCATAACATTCACCCTTACATCAGAGTCTGCAGGATTCCCCCTTACAGTAGGGGGACCAGACATCCTCGGTTTCTGGGGACAAAAAATGTGAATTACACCACCCCGCTCTGCAGCTCCTACTAGCTTAGGGAGGTGTATTTTTTCCATTATCTGCGCCCCTTTCTGATGATCATGTGCTGGTCGGAGCAGAGGGATTTTTTTTTCAGTTTTGGGTGCATGCCCATTAGGGTGCCCACGTGTCCTGGATTGCCCGGGACTGTCCCGCAATTGACATGTCTGTCCTGGTCCCGGGCAGCTTCATTATGGGACAATACAATGTCTTAAAATAAAATAGAGGACACAGCCACCCCCTACTAACTAATAACTACATTTCCGGAACTGGTTGCTAGGGTCAGCGCTGCCTGGCATCTTGCAACCAGTGACAATTTACTCTCAGATAGTGAGACCGGAAGCAAGGCCTAGTACAGCGCTGCTTTACCCACCCACCTCGGCAGCTCCTCCTTCTCCGGCACCCAGCGGCAAGCAGCAGGGACTGGTGTGATCTTCACTCTCCAGATAGTGACGCCACTACTTTCCTTCTAAGCACGTGGCTTATGTAGAGGGAGTGACAGCTGCACTGCATCTGGTGGCAGGCTATGGGGAGCAAGCGGCACTGCATCTGGTGGCAAGTGGCAAATTCACCTGACAAATAACCAGTGGCGGCTGGTGCTCAACTTTTTTAGGGGGGGCGCACAATTGCATCCTCACTGTGCCCATCAAATGCAGCCACTGTGCCATCAATTGTCACCACTGTGCCATGCCATCAAACGCAGCCACTGTGCCATGCCAAATGCAGCCACTGTGCCCATCAATTGTCGCCACTGTGCCATGCCATCAAATGCAGCCACTGTGCCATCAATTGTCACCACTATGCCATGCCATCAAACATAGTCACTGTGCCATACCATCAAACGCATCCACTGTGCCATCAATTGTCACCATTGTGCCATGCCATCAAACGCAGCCACTGTGCCATGCCATCAAACATAGTCACTGTGCCATGCCATCAAACGCAGCCACTGTGCCATCAATTGTCACCACTGTGCCATGCCATCAAACACAGCCACTGTCCCCATCAATTGTCGCCACTGTGCCACTGTGCCCTTTAATTGTCACCACTGTGCCCTTTAATTGTCGCCACTGTGCCCATTGTCCCGATTTTTACACCACATAAATAAAAAAAATTAAACTTTGAATAAGCGGAGGGGGTGGATGCTGCTTTGCCGGCCACCTAACATTACATAAAAGCTTTGTATAGGTGGGGTGGTGTGCCGTCCCCGGATGCAAGTATTGCAGTTTTAATTACATTACAATTAAATCACAGTACAGTACACAGTAGGAGGAAGACAGGCATAGCTCAGCTTAAGCTTACCTGTTCCACGGGCGGATGCTCTGAGCTCGATAGTACCGACGTCACTTCCTGTTTTCCAGTGACGTCGGAACTAGCACAGAGACGGGCGGGTGCACACAGAAAGTGTATGCACCCGCCCGGCTATAACAATAAAGCAGTGGAGCGATGGAGAGCGCCACAAAGGCGTATTTTTTCTGCCAATGTAGCGCCACGTCTGCAATCCCATGATTGCACAGACGTGGCGCTACTCAAACTGCACTGTGCCTGGCGCCCGGACACAGTGCACAAAGGGACCTTTTTTAGTTTTTTATTTTTTTCTTAAAGGGACGGGTTTAAATAAAAAATAAAAAAAATTACTGACTGGGGGATGGGGGGCGGTGCCCCTGCCCCCCCTCACCTGTTTTGGGGGAAGGTGAGAGAGGGGGTGTGTCCCTGAATGGCAGTTTGGAAATGTGGTCACCCTAATGCCCATTTAGCTCCGCTCGCATGTTCTTCTCTCTTGGCTCAGGTCCCGGCCATCCGCCTGCCTATCTTCTTGCCTTCCCTGGCGGAGTGCTCCCCACCCAGTAGTAGCCAGGGGACGGAGAGTGAACCTTGACAGGCTGTGAAGCGAGTGGCGACGGGCAGAGAGCCGCTGATTGCAGCCATTACTAGTAAAAAAAATATATATGTCCCCGGATTTCATCTTAAAAATCTGGTCACCTTACTTTAACAGGGATGCAGACAACAGTAAATACCTGACAGGCATTCTAAATCACCACTCCCTCCTAAACTAAGGTGACCAGATTTTTAAAATGAAATCCGGGGACATTTTTTTTTTTTTTTATTATTGGCAAATAGTAAACTATTTTATAAGCAGATTTTCCTCAAATGAGATATGCAGTGTATGTGGTGTGTGTTTAAGGAATGATTGTATGATATACACGTTATTTCTGGAAATCATTTCATACCAGTCCAGACCAGCCCAACCGCATAACATTTTCTGTTTCACAAAAGGGAAAACCATACATTTTAAAGCACAGTTGAAGAGTGTATTATACTCACCAGTGCCCATTAATGCAGCCCGTTCAGTGCCAATCATTTTAGCCCGTTCAGTGCCAATCAGCTCAGCCTGCTCGGTGCCCATCAGCTCAGCCTGCTCGGTGCCCATCAGCTCAGCCTGCTTGGTGCCCATCAGCTCAGCCTGCTCGGTGCCCATCAGCTCAGCCTGCTCGGTGCCCATCAGCTCAGCCTGCTCGGTGCCCATCAGCTCAGCCTGCTCGGTGCCCATCAGCTCAGCCTGCTCGGTGCCCATCAGCTCAGCCTGCTCAGTGCCCATCAGCTCAGCCTGCTCAGTGCCAATCAGTTCAGCCTGCTCAGTGCCCATCAGCCTTACCTAGAGGAGAGGAGTCGGATTATGTAGAGCAGGGATCTTCTGTTTACCCCGTGCGGCTGCTGTCCTCAGATGAAGTCACACCTCCTATGATAGACGTCACCAGTGTGCTGACTATCATAGGAGCTGGCTAAAGAGGCGGGACTTTGTCTGACAGCTGGGTAAGCGGGAGATCCCCACTCTGTATCATCCAGCGGTGCTCGCCCCTCAATGTCCGAGACAGACCAAACCCCAGCAGGACTTAACAGAGGATGGGGGGGGCGCTGCTGCACTGGATATTTCACAGCCCGGGCAAATATGGAAATGGATGACCCAAGGAGATTGCAAAACTCAATTTAACACAACTAGAGGATGATCAAATAAAAAATTAAAGGAACACTCTAACCAACATGAGCACTTCAGTAATTTGAAATGGTCATAGTGGTAGGAGTCAGTATGGTCATGCTTGAAACAGGTAGGGAGGCTGAGAGAGAAAGGGGGGCTCAGATAGAGAGGGTGTTGGATGGAGAGAGAGGGTGAGGGTGAGGGTGAGGGTGAGAGAGAGAGAGAGAGAGAGAGGTGAGAGAGAGGCGAGAGAGAGGCGAGAGAGTGAAGTGAGAGAGAGGCGAGAGAGAGTGAGGTGAGAGTGTGAGAGTGAGAGAGTGTGAGTGTGAGTGTGAGTGTGTGTGAGTGTGAGTGTGTGAGAGTGTGAGAGTGTGAGAGTGTGAGAGTGTGAGAGTGAGAGAGTGTGAGAGAGAGAGTGAGAGAGCCAGAGAGAGTGAGAGAGCCAGAGAGAGTGAGAGAGTGAGAGAGCCAGAGAGAGTGAGAGAGCCAGAGAGAGTGAGAGAGCCAGAGAGAGTGTGAGAGAGAGAGAGTGTGAGAGAGAGAGAGAGAGAGTGTGAGAGTGAGAGAGAGTGAGGTGAGAGAGTGAGAGTGAGGAGTGAAAGTGAGGTGAGAGTGAGAGAGTGTGAGAGAGAGAGAGAGCGACAGAGTGAGAGAGAGAGAAGGTGAGAGAGTGAGAGTGAGAGCGAGTGTGAGTGTGAGTGAGAGTGAAAGAGTGAAAGAGTGAGAGAGTGAGTGAGAGTGAGGTGAGAGGGAGTAGAGAGAGAGAGAGAGAGAGGTGAGAGGGAGTAGAGAGAGAGAGAGAGAGAGAGAGAGAGAGAGGTGAGAGTGTGAGGTGAGAGTGTGAGGTGAGAGTGTGAGGTGAGAGTGTGAGGTGAGAGTGTGAGGTGAGAGTGTGAGGTGAGAGTGTGAGGTGAGAGAGAGTGGGAGGTGAGAGAGAGGGTAAGAGAGGTGAGAGAGAGGGTGAGAGAGAGGGTGAGAGAGAGGGATGAGAGAGAGAGAAATGAGAGAGATGAGAGAGAGAGAGAGAGAGAGAGTGAGCAAGCATATGAGAAGAGCAGCATAGGACTGTGGGCAAGCTCCCTCACCTGTGGACGACCTGTGCACCCCAAGCATGTACACTGTCCTCAGCTGTGCAGACTGTCCCCTCCAAGGGTGAGTGAAGCCTGGGACAGGAGCCTCTCGTGGCGGCTGGTGCTCAAATTATTTTGGGGGGGCACAAACTGAAAGATTCAGGAAAAAAAACATCAATTGTGCCCATCAAATGCTGCCACCAGTGTGAACCCCCCCCCCCCGCCTGGTCGCCGTCTGCCCAGCACTTACCTGTCCTAGTGGGGCAGTGGGTGAAGGTGAAGAGCAGGGTACTTCATACGTCTCCTCCCATCCTCATCTCTCATCCTTTCCTACTGATAGGCATCCAATAGCGGCGCCTGTTGTTTCTGCCAATCAGGTGACGTGTAACAGACCCAGCACCTGATTGGTGGAGAGGCAGTTTAGTGTTAGGAAAGCGAATATTCATTTGTTTTCCTAACACACCTGGGTGAACTGCGAGCACCAAGCATGGTGCTCACAGTTCACCAATTTTTGAAGCCTATTAGAGCCTGTGGCTCTAATCAGGTGCTTCAAAAACACCCCTGCGGCTGTAATTCAGCTGCCCGGCATCCAAAAAGGGAGCCAGGCGCCTGCATGGGGGGTGACAGCAGGGGCCATGGATAGACTCATGCAATGCATAAATCTATCCATTGGTCATAGAGGGGGGTGGCCGGAGAGAGGGGGCAGATTCAATGCGCCCTTATGGACGCACCGCCACTGTTTCCTGGACCCTTAAGCAGTGCCTGGGTGCCCAAACAGTCAGTCCGCCCCTGGATATCTGTACACTGAGTGCTATTGCCTTTATATAACACTGACATCTGTACATGGAGTGGCACTCTATATACAGATGTCAGTGTTATACATAGTAAATAGTAGTCACTAAGTGCTATTCACAATATATATAACACTGATCTCTGTACACAGAATGCTAATATCTCTGACACTGATATCTGTCATATCTGTACACCAAGCCACACTCAGTGTACAGATATCAGTGTGCACTCTGTGTATATAGAAATAATCAGGGTAATTAGATATGTGGTAGGAAGGGCACTGAGAAGGAACACTCAGCCTGCTTTGTATACATTTAAGCAGTGTGACTGACATGCTATACAGCTGCCCCTGCGATCACACACTGACCTGCTGCTGAGTCTGGCCAGTCCATGCTGCAGTTCACCGTCTCCAGCTGTCTAAGTTCAGTCCTTCACCTCAGGAATGCAGACAGAGGACGACACTGAGGCTGTAACTCCCGAGAGAAGAGACCAGAGTGCAGATGCCGCTGCTATCATCCCCATGGCTCCACGATCATTCACTCTTCAAAGCCAGAGAGAGACCTGTCCTTGCTTGTAACTGCAAAGAACCGCGGGAGCCGGAGAAGAGGAAAAGGTGGGTGGAGCCAGGGTAACACTGACACAGACAGCCTCGCTCTAGACTTGGCCTCACTCTGGGAGTCTCTGTGTGTGAGTGTGTGACGTCACTGGTTGTTAGACGCCAAGCGGGCGGCCCTCCTAGCAACCAGTGATCAGTGGGTGGCTGCTGCAACTGGTATGTTTCTTAGAACCGCGGCCCAAATGCAGAACACTGCCGCAGCTCGCTTGAGAACTTAGGATATCTGGTGACCACTCCTCGGAACTGCAAAGCGGGGACAAAACCAGGGACAAACTTCTTCCGGGGACAGTGTCCAGAAATCGGGGACTGTCCCCGGAAATCGGGGACGTCTGGTCACCCTATCCTAAACTCATCATGCATCTTTTGGTTTTTGGTTCCTTTAAAAAGCAAAAAGTTTGCTGCCACCTTTGTAACAAATGTAAAATATCCCTGGTCCTGTATGAACATCAGAATTCAAATACTAACTTCAGAACACTAATAACAACTCTTTTACACCCAGTTTCTGAATCATCAGGTTGAACTTTTGTGGCTTTTTGTTGCAGAACCAGAGCAGCAAAACCAACTTCCACAGTATGAAGATAACCAGGAGGCCCAAAAAAATCACAGCTCAGCTACTACTATGGTAAGGGGGTTTGATGATGGCTGTGATATGGCCTCAGATTCAGAGGAGACCAGCCTAGATACATCCGGAGTGACTTATGTAAAGAATAAACAGAAGCCCCATTCCAAGCTGTATGGGCCACGTCATGCTATGTATGATAAAAAAGACCAAGAGAAAAAAGTCAGGAAGTGAGAAACCAAGAAGGGTCCCTTGGATAAAACCATGCTTAAACTCCAGAATGTATCTCTTAATTCCTCTGACGATTAAATGGTTTAGTTTGGGTATACCTGTAAGTCTTGCAGCTGACCTTTGTTCTGGATGATTATCCTCACCACCAGTCCTTATACTTATTATTTGTAATCACTGTCATATTGGATATTACATTTCATAGATCATTGCCAATACAATCAAATCTAATGCCGCGTACACACGATCACTTTTTGTGATGAAAAAAAACGTCATTTAAATTGATCGTGTGTGGGCAAAACGTCGTTTTATGTCTTCAAAAAAACGACCAAAAAAAAATTCAGTTTTTAAACCCGCGCATGCTTAGAAGCAAGTTATGAGACGGAGCTTCAATGGAACAGAGTGCCGTCGAAATTGTCTTATGTAACCGCGCTTTGCAAGAGCATTGTGGAAAAACGATGGTGTGTATGCAATGTCGTTTTTGAAAATGAAGTTTGAAAAACGTCGTTTTGTTTCGTCAGATAAAATGCCTTTTTTTTTCATCACAAAAAGTGATCGTGTGTACGCGGCATAAGGTATAATAAATGAGTAGGACTGGAGTACTGATGAAAAATGTTCTTTCGTCATGGAACAAAAGTAAAAATCATCCCATTGCAAATTTACCACCTGCTTGTAGCAATGGTGAACTTATCCTATTATGCCTCGTACACACAAACGCGATTCCGAAGAGATGTGAGCTTTTTCTCAAAAAAATTCTGACCGTGTGTAGGCTCCATCGCACTTTTTCTGTGAGAGCAGGATCTCAATTTTCGCGACAGGAAAAAATTCCTATCGGGAATCGTGTTCGTCTGTATGCAATTACGGCGCAAAAAAACGACACGCATGCTCAGAATCAAGCAGAAGAGCCAAACTGCCTATTGAACTTCATTGATCTCGGTCGGAATTTCGTCCAAGATTAGTGTGACAAGTTTCAGCCGTTTTTTTGCTGAAAACAAAACGTGGTTTTCTTGTCAGAAATCGCATTCGTGTGTACGAGGCATTAGGTTTAAAAAGTACATTTTAACATTCTCTCTGGCCAGTGAGCGTAGAAAGCTTCTTTGTTTTAACCCTAAGGCCTCATGTACACTGCTGCTGGTAAACGGACATTTAGGAGCAGTTGGGCGTTTTCAGCTGCCCCTGAACTCTCCTCTATGTTATCTTATCAGTACATGTACACTGTGTCGTTTATAATCATTTATAGGCAGTTGAGTTTAGAGGCATTATCTTGTATATTTTACAAAAAATGGGTTATGTATTGTGTTTTTACATAAAAATGTTGAAAAGTGTATTTGAAAAAAAAAAAAAGCTACGCAAATTCCATGTAACAGAGAGAGAGGAATCATACAAATATATATATATATATATGAGAGAGAAAGGAGGCTGTACAGTTTATATAGAGAGGAGGGTACAGTATATACAGAATGAGAGAGGGGGGATACATTATACAGAAAGAGGGGGGATACAGTATACAGAGAGGAGGGGGATACAGTATACAGAGAGGAGGGGGATACAGTATACAGAGAGGAGGGGGATACAGTATATACACAGAGAGAGAGAGAGGGGGATACGGGATACAGAGAGGGGGATACAGTATATACACACAGAGAGGGGGGATACAGTATATACACTTAGTTAGAGGGGGATACAGTACGTTTCGTTTTGGCACTAATGGGACTTGATCCCGTGATCAAGTCCCATTAGTGACGAAATGTTGGGAGGCGACGTTCTGACGTCACCGCATCACGTGTACAGGACCCGGAAGAGACGGGTACACATTCTGCTAGCTGGCCGGCTTGTAATTTTAATGCTGTTTACCATCTTACTAAATGTAAGTGTACATCTGTTTTTACTTTAATAAATCTGTGTTATGGTTTTACGCTATGTGAGTCTCTCCTGTTTCCATATGCCCATTATTGTGTATTAGTAACCTCTGAGGACTCTCCACGCCATCGAGGATATCCGCGATTCAGGTGGTTTGATGTTGATTTGTTCCCTGCATTATCTGATCTCTTGTTGGGATCAGAGGCTCTGGTAAGGGTCAGTGTTTTGCGTTGGTGGAGGTTCTTTGTCTTGTTTCAGCCATCACATCGTCTTGTCAAGCAATTACGTATGAGGAATCACCACGTTCACACTGTATGCTCTGGACTTTTTTCGGTTATTCCTTTACCCCATTTATATGTGACATCACCGGTGGTCTACTTTGAATAAGTGCTTGGACTTTCATATATTTCATACACTTGCACTATTTTGGTGTTTTAATATTTTTGACCATTTAGTTACCTTTATCCTATTTATGTTTCTGATGAGACATAATTACTCATTCACTCAGCGCGACTCTCTTTTCTGTTTTTCTTGTATTACTATGTTGTATAACATTTTTGAGTTGCAGCGTTTATTCACTTTTTCTATTGTATGGTATGCTAATTTTATTTGCCTGGTTGCCACACACAGCTAGCAGCAGTTCCTGATGCAACTCACCACTGGAGCAAGGACCCGGATTCCACCGTCTAGTTGCCCGCTGAATCCACCACTTGTAACATTGGGGGTGTTTAACTCTAGTGGTAAATGCGTTTTTCTTGTAGTGAGTCCACACCAAACAGGCATCTCTCGTTAAAGCGGAGTTCCAGCCGCATTTTTTTTTTTTTTTAAAGTCAGCAGCTACTAACAGTGTAGCTGCTGACTTTTAATAAGGACACTTACCTGTCCTACTTGCCCGTGCTGATGGCCCCCCCGATGCCGGTCCCACGATCGCTCCAGGTCCCGCGCCGCCATTCACAATATGGGAAACAGGCAGTGAAGCCGTACGGCTTCACTGCCAATTTCCTACTGCGCCTGCGTGAGTCTCACGCTGGCTTGTGAATGGGCGCGATGCTCTCTGAGAACACACACAGTTCCCAGGAAGCAGCGCGCCCCATTCACAAGGAGAAGGACAAGAAGAAAAGACACCACGGTGTGGAAGAGTCAGATTACGGACTTCCGCATAGCAACAGGTATTTCGGGTGAGTATTTTTTTTTTCAAGTTTTTTTTTATTTATTTTTTTAAGACTTTTGGCCAAATGTGGTTTTCCTGGGTGGAACTCCACTTTAAGGGCGTGGTAGCCCACGTTTATTAAATGAGAACAACAAAATAAAAGTCCACTCAGGAACAGTGTTGTAAGTAACGGCGTTTAAATAAACGCTGTTACCTAACGCAAGCCTGTTTGAGGGTAACGAGTAATCTACCAGATTACTGTTACGCTCGTGGTAACGCCGTTCTCATTACAATGGCGGCGTTACCGCAATTACATCTCCTTTGTGCAGGGGCCGGCAGAGGCAAGACTCGCAGAGGGGGGTCAGGTGGTCACACAGACAGAGCTGGCCTGTCCGTCTGTCCGATTGGCTAATTCGGATGGCTGGCGGCGCGTGCACGTGCCTGGAGTCTCCTGTCCTACTCAGCCGGGTCACATGACGAGCTCAGCCGAGAGCCCGAGACACAGCCACCCGCCGACATCTCCCCCGCGGAGGCTCCGCAAAGCTAACGGTCCGGCGGTCCAGTCAGTCCTACTTCTTACCTACCTAGGCGGCAGCAGCACCGACCCGGCGACCGACGACCGATGACCGTGGTCTTGGCTTGCGCATATGACAACACCAGCAGCAGCAGCAGGTGAGGAGACGGCTAATAAGAAGACAAGATGCTGCATGTTGTCGTCAAACATGTGTGTGTCTGTGTGGATTCTGGAATGTTTTTTTTTTAAATTAGAAAAATAAATAGGACTAGGGGGGGTCGAGAGCGGCCTAGTCTAGGGCTGGGGCTTGGGCCGGGCATGTGGACACTGGACAGTGGAGCCTGGAGGTGAGGTGACTGACTCTTGAGTGTGATGAAGAATCTGGTGATATTGTACACTCACTCCACATGTCCAGCAAATACAGTCTGTACAATATTCAGATTCTTCACACTCCAGCTCCACATGTCCAACAAATTGCAATACTGCAATATCAAATAGATTCTGAATCTTCGCACTCCAGCTCCACATGCCCAGCCCAGCAAATACTGTACAATACCAGTATTGCTGGTGCTGGACATGTGGAGCTGGAGTGTGAAGAATCTCAATCTGATATTGTACAGTATTGCAATTTGCTGCACATGTGGCACTGGAGTGTGAAGAATCTGATATTGACATTGTACAGTATTTGCTGGACATGTGGCGCTGGAGTGTGAAGAATCTGATATTGACATTGTACAGTATTTGCTGGACATGTGGCGCTGAAGTGGAGTGTGAAGAATCTGATATTGTACAGTATTGCAATTTGCTGGACATGTGGCACTGGAGTGTGAAGAATCTGATATTGTACACTCCACGTGTCTAGCAAATACTGTACAATATCAGATTCTTCACACTCCAGCTCCACATGTCCAGCAAATACTGTACTGTAAAGTATTGTTGGCCATGTGTGAAGAATCTGATATTGTACAGTATTGCAATTTCCTGGACATGTGGGGCATGGCTCCACCCACACAAGTCATTCCTTCACAGAGTTCTGGTGAATGAATCAACTACAACTGGAAAACATAATACCCCTTCAGCACCCATACCACCGATGGGTACTGCCATCCTTCTTAGAGGTATTCCTTCTCCTGCAAAGTCCAACACCCACCACCAGCAACCAAAGGTAACCACCTTACCTTTGGGCGCACCTCCACACCCTCAAGGCTCGCTGTATCCCTTCTTGGAGGCCCAACACCCACATGTCAATGTCCACCTCCGTAAGATGAACTCCATCCCCCCGAAGGTATCGCTATGTATCCACCTCCAACTCTGGATGCCGGGCCACCAAACACCCATTCCTTACCACAAACCTCCCTACATCCCTGTTCACTTTCTTGCGCGCTCTATTGACTCCTTTCACCGATCTCGCCATCCTCCATGATGTCCTTGCCACCATGTTCGACCACACTAACACTGTATCCGGGAACGCCATACGGATAGGCATAAAGTCAAACTTAATGTCCCGCATGATGTCCAGCATTGACCGGACCCCCAAATCGTTCCCCCCCACATGGAGCAACAGCACGTCAGGTGGGCGGTCCAACCGGGCAAACCGGTGCACCTCCGGGACCACCCTGCTCCAAAGCATCCCGGGAAACCCCAGCCGTCTCACACACGCTTCCTATCTCGGTACCCCAAGCTGTGGACCGTCCGGTCGCACGTCCGCTCGTCTGGCCCCCCAATGCACAAACGAGTGTCCTAGAATCCATACCAAGCCCTGTCTTGTACCTGAAAAATAGCAAGCAACATAACACATCACCAAACGCGATCAACAGATCCAACTACCCCTCATCCCATCAAAACAAGCCCGAACACAGTGGCCCGAAAATCCCCCACATACTTTTTTTTTTTATTCGGCCCCCCCCCCCCCTGCGGCACCAACAGTTGTTGTCTAACATACAGCAAAAACCTCCTAGATTCCTACCTACCTATCCGCTTGACCGTAGCCTCGTCAAGCCCATTCCGCACAGCCTCCGTGGCCGCCCCAATCCGAAAGGAATGTCACGAGAAGTCCCTTTCTGGCAGTCCCATGGCCCCCACACACCTCCGAAACACAGCTCCAAACTGATAGCGCGACAAGGCATACCCATCCTCATGCAACAAGAAAGAACCCTCCTCAGCCGGGCGCATATCCATAAACTCCCGCATCGCCCCTAACCGCCCCCTCTGATCCGTTTTGGATCTCCGCAAGAAGATGGTCACACCTTCCGACGACACCACCACATCCGCTGCTAACATACCCCCCTGAACCTTCTTAGAAGGGCTGACCAACTCCCTAATTCGAAGGGCCCCAAAAACGCCATTGCAAATGCTGCACGAAACGACGCCACCTCATAGCGTGATGAACACAACTCACTTAATTCCCCCATAATCCCTCTCAAGATGTCGAAAGACACCGGGCGTCTGGAATCCGCAGCCCGCCCTTGCTTTCTATATCCTTTCATGGCTTGACGCACCCAAAAGTCCTTATTCAGCACGGATTGCGACACCCGTCCGCCATGTTTCTGGACAAAAAGTACAAAACCAGCTCCCGAAGCTCTGGACCCGTAGGATCCACCTTCCGCCTCCCGTGCCAGCGCCTGCCACTCCAACCAGACCTTACCATAGGCTGCCCACGTTCCCGTACTCAACGAACATCTGATCCAGTGGGAGACGATTCCAGCGGAATCCTCCAAAGCCAATCTGGACAAGGGACCCCGTGTTTTTCCGCCTCCGGCGCCAGCTCCCGAAACCTGTCCCACTGGAAGCGAGACAAGGCGTCAGCCACTACATTCTCAACCCCTGGTAAGTGCACCGCATAAACAAATATATTCAACTGCAAGCAGCGGAGTACCAGATGCCTCAGCAGCCGAATAACTGGAGGAGAAGATGACGTCACCCTATTGATGACTTGCACCACACCTAAATTTTCCCCATGGAACCGGACCTTCCGATCCCGGAAGGCCGCTCCCCACAACTCTACCGCCAGTACCAGCAGCACCAAATTCTTCGTGAAGCCCGCGGCTAACCACGATTGGGGCCAAGGGCCCGCACTCCACCTGCCCTGAAAAAAAGCCCCAAATCCAGACCCTCCGGCTGCATCTGTGTACAGGTCCATGTCGACATCCACAACGCCCTACCATTGAAGGACTCCAAGGACGAGTGCCACACCTCCAGATTCGCCGATGATCACTAACTAGCCGGACATAATGGTTCGTTGCCCGAACTCCCGCAGTGCTAGCCGACAGCCGTCGGCAAAACCCCCTGCCCATCGGGAGGATGCGACACGCAAAATTGAGCTTTCCCAGACGAGATTGCAGAACTCGAAGTTGCACCTTTCGCACTCCCACGAGCGTCTTAATCTCCTGTTTGAGACCTTCCAATTTGTCCATCAGTAACCGAAACTCCATTGCCTCAGAGTCAATGACAATGCCCAAAAATTGTATGACCGTCCTAGGCCCCTCCGTTTTCTCAGGCGCCAAAGGGACCCCAAACCGTTTCCGCGATGTGTTCCAGCGTGGTTAACAACATCGCGCAGGTCCGAGCCGAAGCCGGCCCAACACACAGGATGTCGTCCAGGTAATGGATTACGGAGTTAACTCCTGCCAAATCCCGAATCACCCATTCCAAAAAGGAACTAAAGAGTTCAAAGAACACACACGAAATGGAGCAGCCCATTGGCAGGCACCAATCCACATATAATTCTCTGTCCCAGTGGCACCCCAATATCCGGGTGAACCGGCAGCAGCCGGAACGCCAACTCATGGTCAGCCATCAAGGCCCCCCGACCGTACTGCCGAACCCAACCAACCGCCGCATCAAAAGAGGTGTAACTCACCGTGCAGTCAACCGGACTAATGCCATTGTTAACCGACCCCCCCCCCCCCCTGGGAAATGAAAGATGATGAATGAACCGAAAGTTGTTCGGCTCCTTCTTCGGTACCACTCCCAACGGGGACACCACCAAATCCTCTAACGGGGGGACAAAAACGGACCACCCATACGACCCAACGCAACCTCCTTCCGTAGCTTCTCGGAAACCACCTCAGGATGTTGTAGCGCGGATCGCAAGTTCTTTGCCACCGGCGTAACCACCATCAGCGAGCACGGAATCCGAACAACAACAAAGCCGCCGCCCTGTCCGGATACCTTCTGAGAAACGGCCGCAACCTTTCTACCATCACCGGAGTCCTCCCTCTTGTTTGTAGATTCTCCTGCACGCCCTTTTCCCTGCTTGAAACAGCTGGAGTAGGGGTGGGTGCCTCCGCAGCTCAAACACTCGTGTTTGAACCGACAGGTCCCCCCAAACTTGCAGCTACCTTCGTTAAACTGCCAACAGGTCCCCTTCTTTTTTCCGGCCGATTGTCCAGGGGACGAGGTTGTACCAGCCCCTCCCTGAAAAAACGGCGTGGATGTACGCGGGGCTGACATAAGCCGCATCCAAAGGCCAATGTCTTTAGTATCCCACCGAATTTCGGGCCTGATCGCCCTGCGCTGATGAAATTGTTCACGTTAGCGGAGCCACCCAGTGCCCCCCGTAACACCTGTAAGCCTCACTGATTGCTTCTTGATAGCTGAAGAGAGCCGAACAATGTTCCGGGTTCTTCTCACCTATCACACTCGCCATTATCGAGTAAGCCTGCGACCAATTTGCGAAAATCCTCCTTCTTAGACTCTTCAGGCTTAACCCTATCTAAATTAAACTTTTCTAACGGCAACAGCGCAAATATCTCTACATATTCGCTCTTCCAAATTTTTTCCCGCACCTCCTGTTTCAAGTGTGAACCCAGGGACGCCTCGTAGCATGTGTAAACTTCACCTTTTGCTGCATCCGCCAAACGAACCAAATCCCCGCTTTTTAGTAGCGTCCCCCACCACGTCCGCCTTGTCCCCGGCGGGCCCGGCGGGGCTAGCACTAACATTTCCACCATCCAAATCCACTGTTCCCAGCACGACAGCAGTTTGCTCCACACGTGGGGCGGCCTAACCGCCGCTCTGGAGCCTGAGGACTTGCCGCTCCCCGCACCCCGCTCCCCCCGCCAGGTGTTGCTGGGACCCCCTCCCGCCGCCGATCGTTCGGCGGGGGACCCGATGCCGCTCTGTACGGACTCCCAGGTCGCCGCGGTGCCCCTAAAGAGGGGCCTGGCAAGTACCACGTTGGAGGCCGCGACCTGCAGCCTCTTGTAGATTCTCTCCCCGCCGCCTGAACCGCTCGGCGGAAGAAGCGGCCCCAGGGCGTCCTGTAGCCACCCCTCGCCGCGCCTTTCCGCCTCCTCCCTAAGCCTGCCAAGTAGCCCCGAAACTGGCCCCAGCAACAACGTGGTCCTACCTCTGAACTTTCCCCCATGCGTCTGTTACCCGGGAAGAGGGGCGGGAGTCATTTATAGACTCCCCCCCCCTCCCCACTGTCCTCTCACCACCAAGCCCTCCTCCTCTCAGGCAAGGGTTCTGTTAACCCTATCATGCCTGCGCTGATTGCAGGTTTTCTTTTTGCTCCGGGCCTTTCTCTCCACATGTTCAGGCAGCAAATACTGTACAATATCAGATTTTTCACACTCCACCTCCACATGATGAGCAATACTGTACAATATCAGATTATTCACACTCCAGCTCCACATGTGCAGCAAATACTGTACTGTAAAGTATTGTTGGACATGTGTGAAGAATCTGATATTGTACAGTATTGCTGCACATGTGGCGCTGGAGTGTGATAAATTGATATTGTACAGTATTGCTCATCATGTGGAGGTGGAGTGTGATGAATTGATATTGTATTGATATGATATATAACTTTAATACCATACCAAACCAAACATGGAAATCGAGAAAGGATTTTAAGGTGAACCAGTGGACCACATAAAAAAAAATAATAATAATATTGAGTACAGTGCTATGAGGCTCATCTCATGCCTTTCTTGTGCTAATGTTTGCTGCTAATTTTAATGCAAGACTTTGGTAGAAGCTGCAGAATAGTTGCATCGATAGGAAAAGATAGGATCCCAGCTGATGCACAGTGCTTAGAATATTGCGGTTTTGTCTTGTATTATATTCTGAAACCTCTACCAAAGTCTTGCATTAAAATTAGCAGCAAACATTAGCACACAAAAGGCATGAGCCTCATAGCACTGTACTCAATATCTTGTTTTTATTTTTATTTTTTTATGTGGTCCACCTTTAAAATCCTTTCTAGATTTCTAGGTTTGGTATAGATTTAAAAAAAAAAAACATGCCCTGCAGTAGAAAAGTCACACAAAGAAAAAAAGGCATATGATCAACCTCAGATTCTATATCATAGTTGCCATGGATTTTAAGGAAGGCACGCCCATTTTTTTTTTTGCTTTTATTTAGGTGCCCCCCCCCCAAAAAAAACAATACAAGAGGGGACTCAGGTCACATTCGTACCACCGTACCACATGCCAGTACCCCCACCAGTGCAGCGCCACACCAACAGCCGTCAGCGACAATGGCGACGAGCTGGGGAAAATCAAAGTTAGCATTCTCAAACTGAAAGTACCGTCACTACTTCTCCTTAATTGAAATTAGAGGCAAGAATGTTTATGTAACATGCACGCTATGCTCAGGAAAAAATACTTTATCCACATCTGCCTCAAGCAACTCAAATCTTATGAAGCGCCTCACATCAACGCATGCTAACATGACACTTGTTGCTGCTAACCCAACCCCGAATGCAGCTAGCGAAGTAGCCGGACTCACTCTCTTAAAACAGGCAGCGCTCGATTTTTCGGGTCAGCAACAGGTGACCAAGCCCGAGCTGAATACATTGATTGCAAGGTATGTTGTTGAAAACATGCTCCCCCTGTCCACTGTGGTGTCTGAGTCATTCCGACTTATCCTTGCTAAAATACCAATACGAGGAGGAGGAAAGGGGGTTGCCCCATGCCAAATTTTTATATGAAAAAATGATTATTGAGCTCAAAAAGTCATTTGAGGAATTACAGTACATTTCAACTACAGCAGACATCTGGACTTGCCACAATAAAAGTTACCTGGGTGTGACAGCACATTGGATCAATCCAAATAACATGGAAAGAGAGAAAGCAGCTCTTGCCTGCAGACAGTTTAAGGGGCATCATAGTCAAGTGAGGCCCGGAGCAGAAGACCATATGCAGTAGGCGTAGGGCCGGCCATGACGGGGTTAACAGAAATCCCTGGCTGCAGAGGGGAGTGGTCAGTAGAGGGCAGCGTTCTGGGGAGGAGAGGTTATAAATTCCTCCTCCCCTCTTCCCGGGCTAAGCACACGAGGAAGGAAGTTTCTGAAGTAGGAAGGCTGCTGGGGATTTGTGCTCTGCCTGTAACATGTCTGGGGTTGAAGCCATGCTCACCCAGCTGCGTGAGGAGACAGAGCGGCGCGGGGAGGGGTGGCTGCAGTCCATGCTGGAGCCTCTCCTCAGTCAGGCCAGCAATCCGGCCGTTTCACCCGGCGGGGGGGCGGGGGGGGGTTACCCGCGCGATCGCGGCGCTCCAGGCCTCCTGAGAGGTACTCCTTGGGGCCATCCACCAGGCAACATAGGATGGAGGGGAGCCCAGCCCGGGCCCCCTCAGGCCCCCCTGCTAAGCGGTCAGCAGCGGCGGGCTCTGTAGGCCCTGCAAAGCGCGGTGCGGGGTGGGGCGGCCAGGGGGCTCCAAGGCGGCGGCTAGGCCCGCCCTACGTGTTGATCAGGCTGATGCGGGCTCTCACCCCGGTTGTGCGCCGGTGGTCCAGGAGCCTCGGCGTGGGAGGTCTATCGCAGCGGTGGCTAGCCCCTTGCCATCCACGGCTAGCCACCTCCAATCCAGCCCTGAGGAGAGAGGGCGTGGGGGAGGGGAAGATAGCAGCAGACGAGAGGCACCCAGGAAAGCGACGGCAAAATCCGTGCACGGGTCCAGAGTGAGGAGAGTGAGTGATGCCAGCTCTGGGCCCTCGGCAGCCAGGCCCGAGTCGCCTGGTGGGCCTTCATCTGAGGAAGACTTCCGGCCTGGAGATCGTTCCGAGGGAGAACTGTCGGGTTCCGAGGAGGACTTTGTGCCCGGGACGCAGTTCGCAGCGCGGGAGACGAGTGTTTCGGCTGGTGGGATTGCTTCCAGGCAGCCCGGTAAGTCTTTTTCAGCATGTTCTAATGTGTTACGGAATGCTGGTGTGTTGGTGGGGGGACGGAGGGAAGGTTCCTATAGTCGTTTGATTGTGCCCGCAGTGACTGGGGGTAGTGGGGTAAGGCCTAGGGCCAGGGAGGAAAAGGCTGTAGGGGATGATGGTTTGCAGCGGTTTTTGGTGGGGTTGGAAGCGTTGGTGAGCCAGCTAAAAGGGGGGGGTAATGCTGAAGTTGGTCCGGCGGCAGCTTGAGTGCCGGTTGGGGGGGGGCAGTGTGGGGGTGTCCACAGACTCGGGGGCTGTGCCCATGGGCAGCCGGGAAGAGTGCGGTTGCAGATGGGGCAGGTGATGCTGCGCCTTTGAGCGACAAGGTGGAGGCGGCGGGAGACTCCACTAAGAAGAGGGATTTGGTCCGGTTGGCGGACGCAGCTAAGGGGGAAGTATATACTTGTTATGAGGCACCCCTGGGGTCACATTTGAAACAGGAGGTGAGAGAGAAAATCTGGAAGAGTGAATATGTGGAGATATTTGCGCTGTTGCCTCTGGAGAAATTTAACCTGGACAGGGTTAAGCCAGAGGAGTAAAAAAAAGAGGATGAGGAAAAAAGGAGGTATAGGCTTATCCCCAGGACTTTTGCGAATTGGTCGCAGGCGTACTCGATCATGGCGAGCGTGATCGGTGAGAAAAACCCCGAACATTGTTCGGCGCTTTTCAGTTATCAGGAGGCGATTAGCGAGGCCTATCGGTGTTACGGGGGCACGGGGTGGCTCGGGTACGACGAACAATTCAGGCAACGCAGGGCGGTGAGAAATGACATTAGGTGGGATACCAAAGACATTGGCCTGTGGATGCGGCTTATGTCGGCCCCACGTACGTCTACGCCGTTTTTTCAGGGGGGGGGGGGGGCGGTGGAACCTATTCCCCGGGACAGTCGGCCGGAAAGAAAAAGCTGGTCTGCTGGCAGTTTAATGAGGGTAACTGCAAGTTTGGGGGTTCCTGCCGGTTCAGGCATGAGTGCTCTGGCTGTGGTGGTAACCACCCCTCTTCCCGGTGTTTTAAACAGGGCAAGGGACGTGCCGGAGATTCTGCGGGTAAGAGGGAGGACTCCAGTGATGGTGGAAAGGATGCGACCGTTTCTCGGTAGGTATCCCGATAGGGCGGCTCCCCTGTCGTTGGAAAGGGGTTTTTCGGAGTGTTTTAACATCCCTTGTAAGTTGGCCTTTCGGCTTCTCCCGGTCCACCCGGATAGTTTCCGGCTGTTGGGCTGTCATTGGGAGGGGGAGTTCTACGTGGACAAGTGTCTACTGATGGGCTGCTCCGTTTCATGTGCCCTATTCGAACAGTTTAGTTCGTTTCTGGAGTGGGTGGTCCGGGACGTGGCTGGAGTGAACTCCGTGATCCACTACCTGGACGACTTCCTATGCGTGGGACCGGCTGGGTCTCGTATCTGCGCGGTGTTGTTGGCCACGCTGGAACACATTGCAGAGCGCTTTGGGGTGCCGCTGGCACCCGAAAAAACGGAGGGGCCAAAGTCGGTCATCCAATTCTTGGGCATAGTGATTGATTCGGATGCAATGGAGTGCAGGTTGCCTTTGGACAAACTCGAAGGCCTCAAGGCGGAAGTTAGCGAGATGATGGGCCTAAAGAAAGTACGGCTCAGAGCGCTGCAGTCGCTCCTGGGAAAACTTAATTTCGCGTGTCGTATTCTTCCGATGGGGCGAGTCTTTTGCAGGCGCCTCTCGGCAAGCACGGCGGGGGTTAAGTCACCCACACACTTTGTGAGGTTGGTGAAGGAACACAGGGAGGACCTGTTAGTCTGGCACTCCTTTTTGGAGTCGTTTAACGGAAGGGCTCTGTGGATGTCCGGTCCAGTCAGCAACTTTGACATGGAACTGTTCACAGATGCGGCCGGGGGTTCGGGTTTTGGGGCATTCTTTCAGGGACAGTGGAGTGCTGGCCCTTGGCCCCAGTCCTGGGTGTCGGCGGGGTTCACTAGGAACTTGGTGCTGCTGGAGCTGTTTCCGGTAGTATTGGCGGTGGAGCTATGGGGTTCGGCCTTCCGGGACCGGAAGGTTCGGTTCCATGGTGACAACATGGGGGTGGTACAGGTGATGAACAGGGTCACGGCATCCTCTCCCCCGGTTATCCATCTCTTGCGGCACCTGGTGCTGCGCTGTTTACAGATGAATATTTTTGTGTATGCGGTGCATTTAACGGGGGTGGAAAACGTAGTGGCTGACGCATTGTCTCGTTTTCAGTGGGACAGGTTCCGGGAATTGGTGCCGGAGGCAGAGGAGAAAGGGGTCCCCTGTCCAGAGTGGCTGTGGGGGATTCCGTTTGAATCGTCTCACGATGGATCAGGAAGTCGGTAAGTGTGGCGACGTGGACGGTGTATGAGAAAGTCTGGTTGGAGTGGCAGGCTCTGGTTAGTGAGGCAGGGGTGGACCCGGCAGGGTCCGAAGTGAAGGGGCTGGTGATTTATTTTTTGGCCAGGAACATGGAAGCAGGGGTGTCACAGTCGGCTTTGGACAAGAAACTGGCGAGCTTGACCTTTATGTTCAAATGGCAAGGGTGTCTGGATTTTACGAAGGAATTTTGGGTAAGGCAAGCGCTAAAAGGCTACAGGAAGCAGGGGCGGCGGGCAGATGCCCGGGTGCCCTGTGTCGTTCGAAATCTTGAGGGGGATTATGGGAGAACTGGGGGCTTTGTGTACGTCCCAGTACGAGGTTTTGTTGTTTCGCGCAGCGTTTGCGTTCTTTGGAGCTTTTCGGGTGGGGGAGTTGGTTAGCTAGTTGGTTAAAGGTTCAGGGTGGCATGCAGGCCACGGACGTGTCATGGGCGCAGGAAGGGGTCACGCTGTTTTTGAGGAGATCCAAAACAGATCAAAAAGGGAAAGGGAAGGCGGTTCAGGTGTTCCCTATTGGGGGATCGGATCTGTGCCCGATTAAGGTGGTGCGGGATTTCTTGGAGGTGCGCCCGCAGAAGACTGGGTCTTTCTTGCTCCATGAGGATGGAATGCCTTTGTCGCGATATGGTGCCAAGGAAGTTTTCGGCCCATTCATTTAGAATCGGGGCTGCGACAGAGGCAGCACGCAGTGGTTTGGACGACGATACGGTAAAAAGAATAGGCAGGTGGGAATCGAGGAGGTTTCGCCTGTATGTGAGACCACACTTATTTGTGAACTTGGGTCAATAGTTGTTACAGGTTTTCCTTTTCTATTAAAAAAAAAAAAAAAGATATCAATGAATGAAAGAGGAAGGGTGTTAAGGGTGCATGGGAGCTTGAAGGGATGGGAGCGTCCCCTGATGGGCATATTGTGGTAATGGCTGTGTTGCTTACTGTCTTTCAGGTACAGGACAAGGATTGGTATGGATTTTGGGCCATTCGTTTGTACATTGGGGGGCCAAGAGAGCGGATGTGCGACCGGACGGTCGACAGCTGGGGGTCCCAAGACAGGAGGCTTGCGTAAGGTGGCTGGGTTTCCCGGGGATGCTGTGGAGTAGGGTGGTGCCAGAGGTGGACAAGTTTGCAAACTTGGATCGTCCTCCAGATGTGCTGTTGCTCCATGTGGGGGGAAATGACTTAGGAGTCCGTTCCATGCTGGATGTAGCGAGGGATATTAAATTCGATTTTCTACGGCTCTGCGTGTCATACCCGGATACGGTAATGGTGTGGTCGGACATCGTGGCCAGGTCTACGTGGAGGATGGCCAGGTCGGTGGAAGGGTTGAACAGGGCTAGAAGGAAGATCAACCGGGATGTGGGGAGGTTTGTACTCAGGAATGGAGGTTTGGTGGTCAGGCATCCTGAACTGGAGTTGGATACTTGGAGGTACTTGCGGGGCGATGGAGTGCACCTGACGGATGTGGGCATTGACATGTGTGTTCTGGGCCTGCAGGAAGGGGTACACCAAGCATTGAGGGTTTGGAGGTGCGCCCAAAGATAAGGCGTTATCTTTGGGTGCTGGTGGCGGGTGTTTTGGACTTTGCAGCAGAAGAAATTACCCCAAAGATGGATGCCATTACCCAGAGGTGGTATGGGTTCGGAAGGGGGGTGGCTGACAGTTTACCAAGGTGTAGCTGGTAGTTTGGTTAATGTGGGCACTGCGGTCAGTGGTCATCTCTGAGCCAGCTTGAGGCCTAGGACCAGAGGTTAGGTACCGCAGTGCCCAAAAGGTTAAATTGTTTACAAGTAGTGTTCATGGTTCCCTGCAAAGTCCAGCACCTATAAGGTTTAAAATTGTTGTTCTTCTCAGGTATATATGTATATATGTTTTACTGGTTATTTCTTATTTAAAAAGGTTATTTAAATAAAAGGAGGCTGCTATGGCCAGTTTTTACTCCAAAGTCAGTGGTGGTCTCAATTATTTATTATGGGGAAGTGGGAGTATAATGTGGGTCTTAGCAGAAAAAGGGGTTAAAGTGTGTTATACCATAGTCATGACGCCATAGCAGTTGAGCTTGACAATATACACTCAACATATGGGATAACACACAAAATCACATCAACTGTGACTGATAATGGCTCTAATTTTGTTAAAGCATTTAAGAGGTACCACTTGAGGAAAGTGATTCTGAAGGAGACAAAGATGAGGTGACGTTTACAGACATTATTGATGCTCTACATGCAACTGGTGATGATAATTATGGTGATGTGATGACTTTGCCCCCCCACAAGAGATGTGCATCACACACACTGAACCTGATTTCATGCACAGATGTTGACAAGTGGCTGCTGTCAAAATCTGCAACAAAGGCTGTTTATAGAAGTGCTACTGCCAAATGTACTGCCCTATGGAACAAGACTAGTCGATCAGCTTTGGCTACTGAAATAGTTGATGAGTTGGTGTCAAAAAAGCTGCTTGTACCTCGTACAACACGATGGAATTCGTTCTATGCTGCCCTGGCTCGAATCTGTGAAATATCCATGGTAGACCTTAAAGGAACCCTAATGCCGCGTACACACGATCACTTTTTGTGATGAAAAAAAACCGACGTTTTCAAAAACGTCATTTAAAATCACTGTGTGTGGGCAAAACGTCGTTTTATGTCTTGAATTTTTTGTGTCGTTTATTAAAACGTCGTTTTTTGTGTCATAAATAGTGATGGTGTGTCGGCAAAACGATGTTGAAAACGACGTTTTCAAACCCGCGCATGCTCAGAAGCAAGTTATGAGATGGAGCTTTAATGGAACAGAGTGGCGTCGAAAGTCGTGTACGTCACCACGCTTTGCTAGAGCTTTGTAGAAAAATGATGGTGTATATGCAACGTCGTTTTGGAAAATGAAGTTTGAAAAACGTTGTTTTGTTTCGTGAGATAAAATTACGTTTTTTTTCATCACAAAAAGTGATCGTGTGTACGCGGCATAAAGGTTCGTTTTTTATTAGATCAATTGATTGCTGTAAGCTAGAGCATTTAAATATCACTTACCTCGTTTTTCCTTTTGACCTCCAAAATACAGTAATCCAGGTTTGAAAATGCCATTTCCTGTCTCTCCTCTTCTTGCTTTTCACCAGCATCTAAACCATTTTGCATGGTGGAAAGCAGAACGTACTCACCCCCTCCCTATGACTACAGCCCTGCGTGAAGATGCTCTCTTATCCCTCACAGGCATGGAGGCTAAGCCTAATGGGAACTCTAGTTCCCATTAGGCCGTGACGTGCAAGAATGAATGCGCATCGCAAACCAGGAAGTCAGTGAGAATAATGATTCAGGAGTGACGGAGGTGAATAAAACCTAAGTATGGCCGTCGTCATCGAGTTGAAGTTAAAAAAATTTGCGCCGTTTGCGTAAAATGTCCGTGAATGGGGATTGACGTCATCGACGTTCACACACAGAATTTGGAGCATGCGCACTGAGGCCTTGTACACACACGATGGAATAAATCCGCTGAACATGGTCCGACGGACCATTTCAGCCGAAAAATCTGCTCGTGTGTAGGGGCAAATGGACCGTTTTGGCCGGATTCCTCCGGCGGAAAAATTTCAAAGCATGCTTTGAAATTTTTCCGCCGGATAGCTGCCCGTCAGATATGTCCGCTGGTTAGTACGGCAAACCAGCGGACATATCTGCCCGCACATGCGTCGTATCCTGTGAATGGATCCTACGCATGCGCGCGGAAGTGTTTACTTCCTGGTGCGGTGACATGGCGGCGTCAACGTCACCGCGCTGTCCGCCGGCGGGGAATTTGATCCGATGGTGTGTACAGCCATCGGATCAAAACATCCCGGCGTAAATATGCGCTGTAAACGGATAAACAGCGGATAAATCTTATCGTGTGTACAAGGCCTGACAGTCGACGCATGCGCAGTACGTTCGCCGCGGGATCGCGCCTAGTTTAAATACTACACGCCCCCTACCTGCCCAATTTGAATAACGCCGGCTCATTTTCGCTACGCCGCCGCAACTTTAGGAGCAAGTGCTATGTGAATACAGTACTTGCTCCTAAAGTTTCGGCGGAGTAACGTAAATGAGAAAGGTTACTCCAAAATAAAGATCCGCTCTCCTACCTGAATCTGGCCCATAGGCTGCATTTAGGCTGGAGATGGACACATAGGCCCGGATTCATGTAACTTTTACGCCGACATATCTAAAGATACGCCGTCGTAAGTACAAATGTGCGGCGTCGCATCTCTGTGCCGATTCACAAAGCGAGATACATCGTAAAACAAGACTTCAGCCGCCCGACGTAACTTGCTTACGCCGGCGTATCATGGGCGCATAGTTATGCTGGACGCATTCGGCGTACCCATGTTAAACATGCAAATGAGTAAGATACGCCGATTCACAAACGTACTTGCGTCCAACGCATGTTTTAAGTGATTTGCGTAAGGGTTACGTCCAGCGTAAAGTTATTCCTCATATAGGAGGCGCAACCCATGCAAAGGTATGAACGTTGGAACAGCCGTCGTATGTTACGTCGTTTACGTAGTACTACGTGAATAGGGCTGTGCGTAGGTTACGTTCACGTCGTAGGCAGTGTATTGACGTATATCAGGCAGCTATTTTGACGTGACTGTGAGCATGCACACTGGGATGTGTCCAAGAGACGACGCATGCGCAATTTGTTTTTTGAAGCTCGGCCCATCATTTGCATGGGGTCACGCTTCATTTTAATATATCACTCACTTCCACCTACTTGGACTTACGTCGGCTTACGCCAACAACTATACGCTACGCCGGCGCAACGTTGAGCACATTTTCATGCTTGCCTCTCAACGTTGCGCCGGCGTAGCATAAAGAAGATACGCTACGCCCGCACAAAGATGCACCGCTGGCTGTGAATCCGGGCCATAGGCTGCATTTACGCTGGAGATGGACACATAGGCCCGGATTCACATACATTGGCGTACATTTATGCCGCCGTAGCGTATTTTCTTTTACGCTACGCCGGCTCAACACAGAGAGGGAAGCATGGAATTCACAAAGAAAATGCTCCCAACGTTGCGCCTGCGTAGCGTATAGTCATAGGCGTAAGGCAGTGTAAGTCAAAGTGGGCGTGATACATTTAAATGAAGCGTGACCCCATGCAAATGATGGGCTGTGCTTCAGACAAGTACTTAAAATGAACAGCGCATGCGTTGTACCTTGGACGCATCCCAGTGTGCACAATCACGTCGAAACAACTGGCTGAGATCCGTCGAATCACTGCCTACGACATGAACGTAACCTACGCCCAGCCCTATTCTCGTACTACGTAAACAACGTAAAATTAGACGGCTTTCGTTCCCTGGTCCATACCTTTGCATGAGTTATGGTAGCTAGCTGCTGCCATAACAACAATATCCCTTTCAAAGTAGCCACGCCTCTTTAGAGAGATCGGGGTTGCGCCGTGTCCTAGCAACACGCAGAATGAGAGCCTCACCGTCCCTTCGTCATTTGAAGGTGGGCGGGTGGCAATCGGTTAAAGTGGTTGTAAACTCTGTCACACCTCTTTTACCTACTGGAGATTCTATAATAAGACTCACCTGTAGGTACCATGATTATGTTCTAAGCTTGCACAGTGTAGGAGATATCCACCGTATCAGCATGTGACGACGTCTTCGGCACGTGTGTGCTTAAAGAAACGGGCCGCTCGTGCCGTTTCTTCAGTAGCCGTGCCGTGACCGGCGTCTCCCACGTGCATGCGCAATGTCATCATTGGTTTCAGCCAATCACAGCACTGGAGCCTGCGAACGTGGAAATAACTCCAGGAGATATGTCGCCCTTTACAGCCGCGTACGGGGACCGCTGCGGAGGCGTCGATCTAAGATAAGTATTTCATAATGAGCTAGTATGTGATTCATACTAGCTCATTATGCCTTTGTCTTACAGGTTTTTTTTGTGTTTTTTTTTTTTACAGAGTATACAAACGATACTCAGTTGGTACTAAGGGGCCCAAAGTGTGCCAAGAAAATATCCCCCACACCATTACACCCCCACCACCAGCCTGAACCGGTGATACAAGGCAGGATGGATCCATGCTTTCATGTTGTTTACACCAAATTCTGACACGACCATCTGAATGTTGCAGCGGTAATCGAGACTCATCAGACCAGGGAACGTTTTTCCAATCTTCTATTGTCCAATTTTGGTGATCCTGTCATAATTGTAGCCTCAGTTTCCTGCTCTTAACTGACATCAACAAGGCATTTTCCTCTATATAACTGCCGCTCACTGGATATTTTCTCCTTTGCCCACTATTATCCGTAAAGCTGAGAGATGGTTGTGTGTGAAAACCCCAGAAATACTCAGATCAGCCCGTCTGTCACCAACAACCATGCCACGTTCAAAGCCACCTAAATCTCCTTTCTTCCGCATTCCGATGCTTGGTTTGAACTTCAGAAAGTCATCTTCACCACGTCTAGATGCCTAAATGCATGGAGTTGCTGCCATATGATTGGCTGATTAGCAGTTTGTGTTACCAAGCAACCGAACAGCTGTCCCTAATAAAGTGACCAGTGCGTGTATATATATATATATATATATATATATATACATATATATATATACACACACACACAAATTATTATAATTATATATATATGGCATCAGGTGCCCCCAGTGGAGCCCCTCCCTACATCAGATATCCCCAGCGGAGCCCCTCCTTACATCAGGTGCCCCCAGCGGAGCCCCTCCCTACATCAGATATCCCCAGCGGAGCCCCTCCTTACATCAGGTGTCCCCAGCGGACCCCCACCTTACATCAGCCGTGCCCTGCAAAGCCCCTCCATACATAAGGCATTCCAAGCGGAGCCCCTCCATACATAAGGCATTCCAAGCGGAGCCCCTCCTTACATCAGGAATGCCCAGCAGAGCCCCTCCTTACATCAGGAGTGCCCAGCAGAGCCCCTCCTTACATCAGGCATGCCCAGTGGTGCTCCTCCTTAAATCTGGCGTCCCCTGCGGAGTCCCTCCTTACATCAGGTGTTCCCAGCAGAGCCCCTCCTTACATCGGGTGTCCCGAATGGAGCCCCTCCTTACATCAGGCGTACCCTGCAAAGCCCCTCCATACATCAGGCATGCCCAGCAGAGCCCCCCCTTACATCAGGCGTCCCCAGCAGAACCCCTCCTTACATAAAGATGCTCCCAGCGGAGCCCCTCCTTACATCAGGTGTCCCCAGCGGAGCCCCACCTTACACCAAGCGTGCCCTGCAAAGCCCCTCCATACATCATGCGTGCCCAGCAGAGTCCCTCCTTACATCAAGTGTCCCCAGCGGAGTCCCTTCTTACATCAGGCGTGCCCAGCAGAGCCCCTCCTTACATCAGGCGTGCCCAGTGGTGCCCCTCCTTACATCAAGTGTCCCCAGCAGAGTCCCTCCTTAAATCAGGCATCCCAGCAGAGTCCCTCCTTACATCAGCTGTCCCTAGCGGAGTCCCTCCTTACATCAGGCGTCCCCAGTAGAGTCCCTCCTTACATTAGGCGTCCCCAGCAGAGCCCCTCCTTACATCGGGTGTCCCGAATGGAGCCCCTCCTTGCATCAGGTATACCCCCATTGAAGCCCCACTTACATCACGTATCCCCCCATTGAAGCCCCCCTTACATCAGGTATCCAGCCATTAAAGCCCCCCTTACATGGATCAGGTATCCTAGTAGTGGTGTCTTTGCCGCCATTATAGAACAGAGACCGAGGGGGAACAATTCTCTATACGTTTTGTTAGTGGAATGTGTAGGAATATAAAATGAATATAAAATTCCCTGAGAACTTGATATCTTTTCCTAGTTAAGGGGAATGTTTCATTACAGGATTTAATCGTATCTCCTGTTCTTTGGGGTGAAGCTAGAAGACCCCTGATGTCTCCATTGAGAGGACCTTGTCACTACTGTCACATAAGGAGCCTGTCAATACATACATATATACATGGTTAGGACACGTGTTAATACATAAACACCTATTACACTTCTCTACACACACCACAAGTGGAAGAAGTAGCCATAGAGCCACTTCCAGCCTGGCAAATGGGGCCTGGGCATCCAAGTGGTAATGACCCCCGAGTCATGAAAGGATTAAACAAAAGAGGAAGCAATTCAAATGTAAATATTCCAAATTTTTATTGTGTGTTTATGAAAGTAGAATTATGAACCTATACAGAATTTTTACTTTTCCAACTATATTTATACTCTGATTAAACCAAGAGCCCTTTGGTAAAATCAATTGGCCAGAAGTGAAGATCTAGTGATCTTCTCGCTCATTCACTGACACACTTTTGACCAAGAAATTCCAAGCCTGCCCACCACGGCAAGGTAGACTCTTCTAGGGCAGGACCTACACTAAATACACTAAGCTATCCTACTGGATGCTAGTCATCCATATTCTAATGTTGGGTGTATGTTTGTAGTACGGCCGCATCCTATAATCTGTGTGTGCGATCTATGCCCTCCTAATTTGGTTGTGTGTGTGTGTGCGCATCTATCTAAAGCATGGAGCAGTCAGTTTATGTACATCTGGACATCTTCTATTGATGTCGGTCAGTGCATGCAAGTCATCGTATGTTGACCAGTGTGTGTCAGTAAATAAATGTTAGCCCTGTTTTTAGCTGGGCACGTAGCCAAACTCATGAAATGCCCAGATAGCACAAACCCCCCCCCCTCCCTCCCAAATGACCCCATTTTGGAAAGTAGACACTCCAGAGGTAGGTATGGTGAGTATTTTGCAGATCTCTCTTTTTGTCACAAAGTTTTGAAAATTGAAAAAAAAAATCCCTTCTTTCATTTTCCAAAACAAATGAGATCTACTTTCCAAAATTGGGTCATATGGGTGGATTTGTGCTATCTGGGCATTCCATGGCTTCCAAAACTGTGAAAAAGTGAAAGTGAAATCACCATTTACGCCCTTAGATCCTGATGGCGGTGATTGGTTTTTGGGGTCCTGTACACGGCTAGGCTCCAAATAAGTCCCACACATGTGGTATCCCCGTACACAGGAGAAGCAACTAAATGGATTTTGGGGTGTAATTCCACATATTTCCACAGTATGTGAGACAAAAATATCATTACGGTACAACCACTCATAACTACTCAATACCAGTACAATTGCTGGTCCTTGTTGTAATGTTCTTTTTTTTCATTAAGCCTGTGGGCTGAATGAAAAAAGAGATTGATCGGCGGGTATGCCCACCATTAGAATACCGCCCTTCATCCACCCACTTCTAATGATGGGCATACATAAATTTTTTTTAAATGTGGTGGTGAAATCACCTCTTAAAACAACAGTGCTGCAAAAAAAAGAGTCACTGATACGTATCGTGAGAGCACGGGGGCAACGCCCCTCCACCCCTGCCCCCATGCTGTATACACACTCTTTTTCTTTTTTCAAAATACATTTAATTAAAAAATCAGTGCGGCAGCTGAATGGCGTACCTGGTCCTTGTTGTAATGTTCTTTTTTTTCATGCAGCCTGTGGGCTGAACGAAAAAAAGAGATTGATCGGTGGGTATGCCCACCATTAGAATACCGCCCTCATCCACCCACTTCTAATGATGGGCATACATGCACATTTTTTTTTAAATGTGGTGGTGAAATCAACTCAATAAAACAACAATCTGTGCCAAAAAAAAGAGTAAAAAATATATGCCAAAGCACGGGGGCAATCCGCCCCTCCACCCCTGCCCCCATGCTTCGGTATACACGCTCTTTTTCTTTTTTAACTATGATGGTGAAGTCACATTTAATTAAATAAATCAGTGCTGCAACTGAACGGCGTACCTGGTCCTT
This sequence comes from Rana kukunoris, assembly GCA_029574335.1. NCBI lineage: Eukaryota > Metazoa > Chordata > Amphibia > Anura > Ranidae > Rana > Rana kukunoris. Next base: position 13,968,094 of record CM056054.1, on the reverse strand, counting down.
GTAATGTTCTTTATTTTTCATGCAGCCTGTGGGCTGAACGAAAAAAAAGAGATTGATCGGTGGATATGCCCACCATTAGAATACGGCCCTTCATCCACCCACTTCTAATGCATACATAAACCCTTTTTTAAATGGGCATACATGCACGTTTTTGAGAGCAAACGCTTTTTAATCATGTGGTGGTGATTTTTCAAGCCTGTGGGCTCAAAAAAAATAGAACGGTGGGTAATGCCCACCATTAGAAACCGCCCTTCAACCACCCAAAACAACAACCCGTTTTTTTTTTCTGGGCCAAAAAAAAGAGTAAAAAAAATATATGCCAAAGCATGGAGGCAATCCGCCCCTCCACCCCTGCCCCCATGCTTTGGTATATATGCTCTTTTTCTTTTTTAACCGTGGTGGTGAAATCACATCTAATTAAATAAATCAGTGCTGCAACTGAATGGCGTACCTGGTCCTTGTTGTAATGTTCTTTTTTTTCATGCAGCCTGTGGGCTGAACGAAAAAAATTGATTGATCGGTGGGTATGCCCACCATTAGAATACCACCCTTCATTCACCCACTTCTAATGATCGGCATACATGCACCGTTTATTTTTATTTTTTTAACATTGGGTGCCAAAAAAAAAAAAGAGTAAAAAAATATATGCCAAAGCATGGGGGCAATCCGCCCCTAATGTTAGGGGTAAATCACCCCATGCTTCGGCATATATGGGGCAGCCCCATGGTTCGGCATATATGTTCTTTTTTTTTTTTTTTAACTGTGGTGGTGAAATTACCTTCTACAGTGCTGAGGTCATTGATTTACGTATCGTGAGAGCAAACGCTGTTGTCGTCAAGATAAATAAATCAGTGCGGCAGCTAAATGGCGTACCTGGTCCTTGTTGAAATGTTCTTTTATTTTCATGCAGCCTGTGGGCTGAACGGAAAAAAAAGATTGATCGGTGTGTATGCCCACTATTAGAATACCGCCCTTCATCCACCCACTTCTAATGATGGGCATACCATGCACCGTTTTTTTTTTAAATTACGGTTCCAAAAAAGGAGTAAAAAAATATATGACAAAGCATGGGGGCAATCCACCCCAAATTATTACTTCTCAAGCAGGCTCCCTCCACGAGTCCTAGTCTGGATTTTACAACCCATTGGGGGAAGCCCAGGCGATCAGATCGCACAGTGCCACATGTGCCAATTTCATGATCAAACAAGTGACTAAAAAGTGGCACGCTTGTTACATAGTTAGTCAGGTTGAAAAAAAGACACAAGTTCAACCATACAAAATATCGTTCAATCCCATATACCCAATCCTATACCCACAGTTGATCCAGAGGAAGGCGAAAAAAAACCAACGGAGCACGATTCAATTTGCTACAGCAGGGGAAAAAATTCCTTCCTGATCCCCCGAGAGGCAATCAGATTTTCCCAGGATCAACTTTAACTATAAAGGTTAGTACCCAGTTACATGCATAAGTATCCAACCACGGCCATGTGAAGCACAAGAAGGAGAGAGGGTCCTCATATCAACATGTTTCCGCCTGATGACGAAACACGTTGATGTGGGGCCCCGCCCCCTCCCTCCGCCTTGTGCTCCCTCCGCCTTTGCTTCACATAGAGGCTGACGCACGCTAGATGAAAACTTACATAGCAACAGAGGTATATCGACCCATTAGCAACAGCCAGTGTATCACCACAGTGGATATTGGATACATCACACTTGGCATATGAGATCGACATCACTATGCAAACGTGCCAGTAGGACCGACAGGTTCTGCAAACGTACGGGTGCACAAAGCACAAATCCAATCCCCCCCCCCCCCAGCATGTGAGTAACGGTATTGCTGCTCGCCCCTGCACAAATCCAATCCCCCCCCCCCCAGAACTAATTTTACCCTATTGCTTCCCACAAAGCACAAATCCCCCCCATCTCTATAACTAATTTTAACCTATTTGTGCTGCACAAATCCCCCCCATCTCTATAACTAATTTTAACCTACCCAGAATTTGTAATCCCCCAAAGCACAACCCCCCCCCCCCCAGAACAACAAAGCTTCACCCCAAAGCACAAATCCCCCCCCCCCCAACTAATTTTACCTATTGCTGCTCCCCCTGAATTTTTGGCTTTCCACAAAGCACAAATCCACCCCAAAACGAATTTAACCTATTGCTGCTCCCCCCTAAACGAATTTAAACTATGGCCAACCTTGGATTTACCATTGCTGCTCCCCCTATGCTTCCCACAAAGCACAAATCCCCAGACATCACTACTTTGCATCATTTTTGCTTCCCACAAAGCACAGATCCCCCCCAAAACAATTTTACCTAATCTGTATGCAATCCCCTACCCCCCCGTTGCTACCCCAGATTAGGATTCACCCAAAACACAAATCCCCCCCCCCCCACTTATTTTACCTATTGCTGCTCCCCCTGAATTTTTGCTTCCCACAAAGCACAGATCCCCCCCAAAACTAATTTCACCTATTCCTGCCCCCCCTAAACTTTGTGCACAAATCCCCTAGTAATTCCCCAAAGGGAATCTTACAAACTTGCACAAAGCACAAATAACCCCCCCCCCCCCCCCCCCCCCCCCCGCTAGAACTAATCTTGCCTATTAATGTTTCCCCAAATTTGTGCTTCCCCCAAAGCACAAATCCCCCCCCCCCCCGACTAATTTTAACTATTGCTGCTTCCCCTGAATTTGTGCTTCACCCAAAGCACAAATCTCCCCCCCCCCTAGAACTAACCTTGCCTATTAATGTTTCCCCAAATTTGTGCTTCCCCAAAGCACAAATCCCCCACCCCCCCAGGACAAATCTTGTCTATTGCTGCTCCCCGGAATCTGTGCTTTCCCCAAAGCACAAATCTCCCGCCAGAGAATTTGAGTTAGAAGGATGAATTTGTGTTTCCCCCAAAGCACAAATCCATCCTCCTAGCACAAATTCCTCACCAATATTTACCCTCACAACAGGAGTTGGATCCTCACTCTGGTCTGATTATTCTTCTCCTTTTCCGCTCCCACAGCTCAAGGAGCGCACTTTCTGTGGAAAGAAAAGACAAGGATTGATTAGTGGATATAACACACATATAACACATTTCAGCTACATCACAGACAGCCTGTCACTTCTGCACTACTCCTCAGTATAGGACTTTATAATTTATCATATATATGTTTCTCCAAAAATGGCAGATTTTATCAGGTAGTTTTCTCCATAGAGGAGTTCAGCCTAAAACGTAGCTGAAAATTTGGGGTAAAGTATAGGAACTAGGGCTGCGGAAATTAGCGATTAATTCCTCGATCAATCTTAATTTCTTTGATTAATCAAAATATTTTTGATCGAGTACGAGATCCGCGGATTGAGCTCCGCGGTCTCCCCCATAGGAAAGGGCGTGGCTTCGGCCTAGCGCGGCCATGGAAAATTTTAATCAGTAACAGCCCTAATAGGAACCCTTTCTATATGTTCAGCCAGTGTCATGTTTATTACCTTAAGAGTATAAACGCCTAAATGGGAGGACGTTATTTACTAGGAGTCCTAAATAAAGTCAGAGGGATCCCTAATGGGACACCTTGACCGGGCTAAATAATCATTGCTGAGAAACTACAAAACATTTCCTAATCACTATTCCTACCCTTGGAATAAGCGATCAGCAATCACCTATCCACCACCAATTCACAAGGGAAGGAGGATTCATTACAGATCTGTCATTTAACACTGGAGAACTTGGTATTAACTGTAATTGTGACCCCCTCTCGCATGAGGAAGAATCACCTCCAGCTATTCAGAGGTCTTTGTTCCTCTAGTCCTAAATTGCTACAGTTTGTGAGAGATAATATAATACAAAGATAATAATAGTACTTACTTTTTTCATGTATTTCCGCAGAGATCCTAGGATTATTCGGAAGCAACATTTATGTCTTCTAGTCTTGTATTTTTTTAGATCCTTCTTTCCATTTGCTTCCCTCCCCTGTGCATTTTTTCCCTTCCCTTCCCTCTTCTATGAATTCTTTCCCTTCCCTTCCTTCTCTTTTGCGTTCTTCCCCTTCCCTTTCCTCTCCTGTGCTTTCTTTCCCTTTACTTCCTTCTACTGTGCTTTCTTCCACTGCACTTTCCTCTACTGTGCATTCTTCCACTGCATTTTCCTTTACTGTGCATTCTTTTACTGTGCATTCTTCCACTGCACTTTCCTCTACTGTGCATTCTTCCACTGCACTTTCCTTTACTGTGCATTCTTCCACTGCACTTTCCTTTACTGTGCATTCTTCCACTGCACTTTCCTCTACTGTGCATTCCTCCCCTTCCCTTTCCTCTCCTGTGCTTTCTTTCCCTTTACTTCCTTCTACTGTGCTTTCTTCCACTGCACTTTCCTCTACTGTGCATTCCTCCCCTGCACTTTCCTCTACTGCGCCTTCTTCCACTGCACTTTCCTCTACTGCGCCTTCTTCCACTGCACTTTCCTCTACTGTGCATTCTTCCACTGCACTTTCCTCTACTGCGCATTCTTCCACTGCACTTTCCTCTACTGCGCATTCTTCCACTGCACTTTCCTCTACTGCGCGTTCTTCCACTGCACTTTCCTCTACTGTGCATTCTTCCACTGCACTTTCCTCTACTGTGCGTTCTTCCACTGCACTTTCCCCTACTGTGTATTCTTCCACTGCACTTTCCTCTACTGTGCATTCTTTCACTGCACTTTCCTCTACTGTGCATTCTTCCCCTGCACTTTCCTCTACTGTGCATTCTTCCACTGCACTTTCCTCTACTGTGCATTCTTCCACTGCACTTTCCCCTACTGTGCATTCTTCCACTGCACTTTCCCCTACTGTGCATTCTTCCACTGCACTTTCCTCTACTGTGCATTCTTCCACTGCACTTTCCCCTACTGTGTATTCTTCCACTGCACTTGCCTCTACTGTGCATTCTTTCACTGCACTTTCCTCTACTGTGCATTCTTCCACTGCACTTTCCTCTACTGTGCATTCTTCCACTGCACTTCCACTGTGCATTCTTCCACTCCTTTCCCTACTGTGCATTCTTCCACTGCACTTTCCCCTACTGTGCATTCTTCCCCTGCACTTTCCTCTACTGTGCATCCACTGCACTTCCCCACTGTGCTTTCTTCCCCTGCACTTTCCCTACTGTGTATTCTTCCACTGCACTTTCCTCTACTGTGCATTCTTCCACTGCCTTTCTACTGTGCATTCTTCCACTGCACTTTCCCCTACTGTGCATTCTTCCCCTGCACTTTCCTCTACTGTGCATTCTTCCACTTCACTTTCCTCTACTGTGCGTTCTTCCACTGCACTTTCCTCTACTGTGCATTCTTCCACTGCACTTTCCTCTACTGTGCATTCTTCCACTGCACTTTCCTCTACTGTGCATTCTTCCACTGCACTTTCCTCTACTGTGCATTCTTCCACTGCACTTTCCTCTACTGTGCATTCTTCCACTGCACTTTCCCCTACTGTGCATTCTTCCCCTGCACTTTCCTCTACTGTGCATTCTTCCACTGCACTTTCCTCTACTGTGCATTCTTCCACTGCACTTTCCCCTACTGTGCATTCTTCCACTGCACTTTCCTCTACTGTGCATTCTTCCACTGCACTTTCCCCTACTGTGCATTCTTCCACTGCACTTTCCCCTACTGTGTATTCTTCCACTGCACTTTCCCCTACTGTGCATTCTTCCACTGCACTTTCCTCTACTGTGCATTCTTCCACTGCACTTTCCCCTACTGTGCATTCTTCCACTGCACTTTCCCCTACTGTGCATTCTTCCACTGCACTTTCCCCTACTGTGCGTTCTTCCACTGCACTTTCCTCTACTGTGCGTTCTTCCACTGCACTTTCCTCTACTGTGCGTTCTTCCACTGCACTTTCCTCTACTGTGCATTCTTCCACTGCACTTTCCTCTACTGTGCATTCTTCCACTGCACTTTCCTCTACTGTGCGTTCTTCCACTGCACTTTCCTCTACTGTGCATTCTTCCACTGCACTTTCCTCTACTGTGCGTTCTTCCACTGCACTTTCCTCTACTGTGCATTCTTCCACTGCACTTTCCTCTACTGTGCGTTCTTCCTCTCTTACTTGTGTTTCCTCTTCCAACATTTCCTGACCTGGCCAGCTTTCGTCAGTTCCACTCTCCATAAAAGCCTATAAGGAAAAAAAAAAGAAGGTAAGTGGATGTACAGATTTGCAACTCTACTCTTTTGGATGGCGTGGAGAAAGGGCTGAAAATGTTTCCAATGTTTTTTTAGTGTTTTCTATGTCCTGGGAAAGCTTCCCTTTACTTCCTATAATCTCAGTATAAGAAGTAGTAAGCGGAAAGCTTCCCATCACGACTGCGGACTGCAATAAAAACCCTTCCCCCATTCCATTTGAAACCCCTGGACTGCCTCCCTTCATGTTTTGCTTCGTACTTAGATTTTTTTTGTATATATACACGTCCCCTTTAAGAGCCAAGCTGTGGGTCGCGAGTGCGCCGGTCCGAAGCTCCGTGACCACGCCCGTGGGACCCGATCACCGTGGGTGTCACAGGAGCTGAAGAACGGGGAGAGGTGAGTGTAAACAAACCTTCCCCGTTCTTCTCTGTGGCAATGTCAGTGATCGTCTCTTCCCTGATATAGGGAACGACGATCACTGACGTCACACGTCCAGCCCCGCCCCCCTACAGTTAGAAGCACACATTAGGTCACACTTAACCCCTACAGCGCCCCCCTAGTGGTTAACCCCTTCACTACCATTGTCATTTTTCACAGTAATCAGTGCATTTTTATAGCACTTTTCGCTGTGAAAATTACAATGGTCCCAAAAATGTGTCAAAAGTGTCCGATGTGTCCGCCATAATGTCGCAGTCACGAAAAAAAAAAAACATCGCTGATCCCCCGCCATTAGTAGTAAAAAAAAAAAAATTATTAATAAAAATGCCATAAAACTATCCCCCATTTTGTAAACGCTATAAATTTTGCGCAAACCAATCCATAAACGCTTATTGCGATTTTTATTTATTTTTTACCAAAAAATAAGTAGAAGAATACGTATCGGCCTAAACTAAGGAAAAAAATGTTTTTTTTTTATATATATATCTTTTTGGGGGGATATTTATTACAGCAAAAAGTAAAAATTTTTTTTTCAAAATTGTCGCTCTATTTTTGTTTATAGCGCACAAAATAAAAAATGCAGAGGTGATCAAATACCACCAAAAGAAAGCTCTATTTGTGGGGAAAAAAGGACGCCAATTTTGTTTGGGAGCCACGTCGCACGCCCGCGCAATTGTCTGCTAAAGCGACGCGGCACCGAATCGCAAAAGGGGCCAGGTCCTTAACCTGCATAATGGTCCGGGGCTCAACCGGTTAACTAGAACAACTTAAGCAGTATATTATTATGGGATACTTACTGTGCTGGCCCGGCTGTATGTAACGTCGTCATCTCTTCTGCTCTCTGGTGCTCCTTGTTCCTCTTCTCTTTCTGTTCTTTGCCCCTCTTCTTTTCTACCGTTCACGCCCCCGTTCGCGCCCCCGTTCGCGCCCCCGTTCACCCTCCCGTTCACGCCCCCGTTCACGCCCCCATTCACCCTTCCGTTCACGCCCCCATTCACGCCTCCGTTCACGCTCCCGTTCACGCCCCCGTTCACGCTCCCGTTCACGCTCCCGTTCTGCCCCCGTTCACACCCCCGTTCACCCTCCCGTTCACGCCCCCGTTCACGCCCCCGCACGCCCCCGTGCACGCTCTCGTGCACGCCCCCGTTCACGCCCCCGTTCACGCCCCCGTTCACTCCCCCGTTCACCCTCCCGTTCACCCTCCCGTTCACGCCCCCGTTCACGCCCCCGTTCACCCTCCCATTCACGCCCCCATTCACGCCCCCGTTCACCCTCCCATTCACGCCCCCATTCACGCCCCCGTTCACCCTCCCATTCACGCTCCCTCACGCCCCCATTCACGCCCCATTCATTCACGCCCCCATTCACCCTCCCGTTCACGCCCCCATTCACCCTCCCGTTCACGCCCCCATTCACCCTCCCGTTCACGCCCCTCTTATATCTCATCTCTCTGAGTTCTTCTGTTCTCGCTTGCTCTTCGAGTCTCCTTTTCTGTTCTCTGGCGAAAATCTTGGCCCTCAACAGTTCTTCTTTCTCCCACGCCATCTGTATCGCCGCGATCCTTTCCCTTTGCTTTTCCTCCTTTAACTCGTTCCCCTTTATTTTGCTGGCCCTTTTTGCAGCCGCTTTTTCTCTCTTTGCTTGGAGCTCTTCCTCCCGCTGTGTCTCCTGCACCTCCTTCATGATCTTTTTCTGCTGCCTGACCACCTCCGCTTTCCTGGCCGCCTCCTCTTCTTTCATCCTTTTTGCTTCCAGTGCATTTACTCTCTCAGCCCTAATTGCTTCAGCCTGTGCTCTCTTAATCTCGAGCTCCGCCGCGCTCACTTTTAACCCTCTTCTGTGCATTTTGACCTATAAAAGGAGAAGAAAATAAAAATAAACAGTAAAGTAGAAATGTTAAAGTGGAACTCCGCTCAAAATGTATTTACTTAAAATTTAGATGGGGGGGGGGGGGGGTTGAGTATTTCCAAAGTTCCTTGTTTTCTGGGTCCCGACTGGGAAGGTTTCTCCTCACTTCCCTTTTATCTCCGTCGGAAAGGAAGTGAGCAGAATCCACAGACAGCAATAACCCAACTAAGGCGCTAACCCCTCTAGTTATTGTGAAGTCACTCCGGTCCGGTCTCATGATCAGCTGTCAATGTAAAGCACAGGTGTCAAACACAAGGCCCGCGGGCCAAATCCGGCCCTCCAGGCCATTTCATTTGGCCCTCGCACCTCCCCTGCAGCTGCAGGAGAGCTCCAGCCCTCCTCTGGTCCTCCTCCAGACCCTTACTTTCTGCTTTCAAGCAATGCATCCAGCTTCTTCCCAGCAGCAGCATGAGGAAAGGGGGGTGCACTGTGATGTAAGGGAGAGTGGGGGACTCAACCTCTGATAGTGGGGGGGCTCTTGACATCTAATGTAAGGGGAGAGGATGCGCTGGACATCTAACCTTACAGATACAACCGGCCCTTTTGAAGGCAATTATAATGCTGATGCGGCCCCACAATGAAATTGAGTTTGACACTCCTGATGTAGAGGAAGGACAGCTGACAATGGAAGCCCCATAGTAAGCTTATGGGTGGTATCATCGCCCGGGGTATTTGCAGCCGTTGTCGGGGCGACCCCTCCTCTACGCAGAAGCTGAAGTGACCATGTGACCGGACCCCCGGCGGCTTCAGAATAGGTAAGTATACAAGTCTTTTCTTTACAGGGTTAGGTAGGATAGGGTTCAAATTGAGGTGGGTGTTGGTTTAGCCTTAGTTAGCTTTTAACTGACCTTCCACTTTAACCGCTGAGAGACCAGGCATAGTTCTAAAATTATTGCTTACAAGGTAAAATCAGTGGGCCAGATCCACATACAATTGCCCTGGGGCAGAGTATCAGAGATACACTACGCCGCCGTATCTTACCTGGCTCAAAGTCGAATCCTGGAAGATTTTGCTCCGTAAGTTACGGCGGCGTAGTGTATTTCTGGCGGCGGAATTCAAATCGGGGGTAGGGGGGGTGAATCATTTAAATGAAGCGCGTCCCCGCGACGATCGAACTGCGCATGCTCCGTTCAGAAATTTCCCGCCGTGCATTGCGCGAAATTACGCCGAAACGTCGTTTTTTTTTTATACTGGCGTAAATTACGTACATTTCTATTCACAGACGACTTACGCAAAAAAAATTAAAAATTTGAAATTTTGATGCGGGACCGACGCCAATACTTAACATGGCAAGTCTAACTATAGACCGCATAATAGCAGCTTTAACTATACGCCGGAAAAAGCCGACGCGCAAAACGACGCAAACTCCACCCAGCGGGCGCAGAAATATTGCACCTACGATCCGAAGGCGTACGAAGACGTAAGCCTGTCGGATCGAAGCTGTCGTATCATGGTTTGAGAATTCAAACTAATGATACGACGCAGGAAATTTGAAAGTACGCCGGCGTATCAGGAGATATCAGGGGATACACCGGCGTACTAGCTCTGTGGATCTGGCCCAATATTTTTTGCTAGAAAACTACTTAGAACCCCCCAAAATTATATTACAATATAATATATATATATATATATATATATATATATATATATATATATATATATATATATATAGGGCCAGATTCAGGTAGTCCAGAGCATCTTTGCTCCAGAGTAACGCTTCTCATTTGCGTTGCGCTGCAGAAATTTTAGGAGCAAGTGCTGTCATTCACGAAGCACTTGCCCCTAAAGTTGCGGCAGCGCATCGCAAATGAGCCGGCGGAATTCAAATTGGGCGGGTACGGGGCGTGTAGTATGCTAACTAAGCGCGATCCCGCCGCCAACGTACTGCGCATGCGTCGAGTGTCAAAACATCCCCGTGCGCATGCTCCAAAATCTGTGAATGAACGTCAATGACGTCACATTCCCATTCATGATCGTTTTACGCAAGCGACGTTTTTTGTTTTTTTTCGACGCGATGACGACGCCTATACCTAACATAGGATATTCCAACCCCATGTAGGTATAACTATGCGCCGCGTATCCCGTCCGGAAACGTCGTATCGTCATTGCGTCACGCCGGAATTCGATCGTGAATTGCCGATTTCCGCTCATTAACATATTTTTTGAGCGTAAATCGGCGGGAACGCCCCCGGCGCCATTTTTAAGTTGAAGTAACGATGCGATGGCGAAACTCAGTTACGCTGCTCACATCGGACCTTCAACCCGGCGTTTCTTGTTTTCTGGTTACAGAAAACAGAAACGCCGGCTCAAAGTCACAGTTAGGCTGGCGGATCACTCGATCCGCCAGCCTAACTGTTCGTGAATCTGGCCCATAGTATATACAGCCGGGCGAGCAGCGGCGGAAAGCGGGACGGGACTGGGCAGAAAACAAGACAATAATAATAATAAAAAATAAAAATAAATTGTATTGGGGCCCATGTATGATAAGGGGATAAAAAAGAAAGATACCTACTGATTAGATTTATTATCCAAATGAAATCTGAATCCAACGATGAAAAATCTCTTCCAACGCTTCTAATGTGTCTCAATGAAGTTAAACGCTCAAAATAGATCTAGAAAAATTTCTACACCTGCAAAGAAGAAAAAAAAAATGATATATTTTTTTTCTGTTGTACTTAACCACATACACACACATTATATATAATATATTCATACACACTTTTTTTATTTTATAATATTATGTAAATTTGATATATATATATTTATTTATTTTTCAATTGTTTCTATAATATTATTATGTGTATATATATATATATATATATATATATATATATATATATATATATATACACACACACAAACACACATTGACCCAGATTCACAGAGCAATTACGCCTGTGTAACTGGTGTTAGACAGGAGTAATTTCAAATTTTGCGCGCCGTATCACTAGTTTAAATCCTCAAACCATGATACGGCGGCTTCGGGCTTCGATCCGAGAGGCTTACGTCTTCGTAAGCCTTCGGATCTACGCTGCGATATTTTTGCGGCCGCTGGGAGGAGTTCGCGTCGTTTTCATGCGTCGGGGTATGCAAATTAGTTTTTACGGCGATCCACGAAGGTACGAGTGTCCCTCGCAATCGCCTACGTCATTTTTTGGCTACGTAATGTTAGAGGAGCTTTTTGCTGGTCTAACAGTGCGTAACCCATGTAAAGTATGGCCGTCGTTCCCGCGTCGATTTGAAAATATTTTTTTTTTTTTAACGTAACTCGTTCGGGAATAGGAATGTACGTAAACGACGCTACTACGACGTGACGATGTGTTTTCGCGCAATGCACGGCGGGAAATTTGCGAACGGAGCATGCGCAGTTCGATCGCCACGGGAACGCGCCTATTTTAAATGCTTCACGCCCCCTACTCGCGCAGATGGATTGCGACGGAAGAAATATACTACGCCGCCGTCGTTTACTGGACAAAATCTACCTGAATTCCACGTAGAGCCAGGTAAAATACGGCGGCGTAGTGTATTTCTGATACGCTACGAGAATCTAATTCTCTGTGAATCTGCCACATTGTTTTTATAGTATTATTTTAACAATATTATTTTATAGTATTATTTAAACAATTGAAATATAAATATATGTATATATATATATATATATATACATATATTTATATTTCAATTGTTTAAATTGTATATAATGTATATAAAGATACTTATATAGAGATATATATATAAATAATATTATAAAAACAATTTAAACAATTGAAATATAAATATATATAATTAAAATAATATTATAAAAACAAAGCGCCAGATTCAGATACAATTACATTGGCGCAGAGTATCAGAGATACACTACGCCGCCGTATTTTACCAGGCTATACGCCGAATCCTGGTAGATTTTGTCCCTTACGGTACGGCGGCGTAGTGTATTTCTCGCCGCGTAATCGAAATACGCGATTAGGGGGCGTGAAGCATTTAAATTAGGCGCGTCCCCGCGGCTATCGAACTGCGCATGCTCCGTTCAGAAATTTCCCGCCGTGCATTGCGCGAAATAACGTCGTTACGTCATTCGTTGTTTGAGTAGCGTCGTTTACGGACATTCCTATTCCCGGACGACTTACGTAAAAAATAAAAAAAGACGTTGACATTCGACGCGGGAACGGCGGCCATACTTAACATGGGCTGTCTAATATTAGACCAGCAAAAAGCTGGTATAGTGTTACGCAGCAAAAAGATGACTAAAGGTGCCGTAAGAGATTGCGATAGACGTTCGTAATTTCGTGGATCGTCGGCAAAAGCTCATTTGCATACCCCGACGCGGAAAACGACGGGAACTCCACCCAGCGGCCGCAAATTTATTGCAGCGTAGATCCGAAGGCGTACGAACACGTAATCCAGTCGGATTGAAGCCCGCAGCCGTATTTTCATGGTTTGATATATATATATATAATATATTCATACACACTTTTTTTTAGTTTTTATTATATTATGTAAATTTGATATATATATTTATTTTTATTTTCAATTGTTTCAATTGTTTTTATATATATATAACCACCACATCACAAAAAAAAAAATAAAAAAAAATAAAAGAATTACACCGAATGTCAGTTGGAGGATCATTAGAAATCATTGGATCTGGGCAGGTTAAAGGGGTAGTTCCCCCAAAAACCTTTTTTTTAACATTTATTCAGGCTCGTTATGTCAAGGGGAATCAGTTTTTTTTTTTTTAGAAATGAAGCCGTACTTACCGTTTGACAGATGGATCGTCTCCGACGCTTCCGGGTATGGGCTCCGACTATAGGCGTGCCTATTTGATTGACAGGCTTCCGACGGTCGCATACATCGCGTCACGATTTTCCGAAAGTAGCCGAACGACGGTGCGCAGGCGCAGTATAGAGCCGCACCGTCGCTCGGCTTCTTTCGGCTACTCGTGACGCGATGTATGCGACCGTCGGAAGCCTGTCAATCAAATAGGCACGCCCAGACCAGACGATCATACCCGGAAGCGACGGAGACGATGCATCTGTAAAACGGTAAGTACGGCTTCATTTCTAAAAAAAAAAAAAATTATTCCCCTTGACATAACGAGCCTGAATAAATGTTAAAAAAAGGTTTTTGGGGGAATTACCCCTTTAAGTTAAAGGAGATCCAGTATCCCTCCAGCTGTTATAGAACTACATTTCCCATGAGGCATTGCAAGGCTGCCAGTTACAATTCCTCCCAGAGGCATGATGGGACTTGTAGTTCTACAACAGCTGGAGGGCTACAGGTTGCCTACCCCCTGAGTTAAAGGATCACACCACTGAAAACGGATATGTGTTTGTTTTTTATTTTGGGGAGTCCAGAGAGACGACTATACAGGGGGCGTTCCGTCAGATTAGGCGACCTGTCAGAATTGGTAACGGAAGTAAAATCCGTCATTTTAGCAATGAATGGTCCACCAATCACGTGTGAGGTGTGATGTCACCTGATGACAAAGGATTTGTGTATTTCTATTATCTGCAAAACAAAAACTGTCATCTGTTTTTTTCTTTCTATGAAATATTGTTATAAATGTCTGTATGGTGTTTTATTTCATGTCAGTCCCCCGTTGTTTTCTATGAGATTTTATCATTAGACTTGTATAACAGAGAGCTCAGCCCTGCACACCTTACCTCTCCAAGTCTCAGTCACTTCTCACAATCTCTCCCGGGAGCTCAGCTTATAAAGCCCTGGCCTGTGACTTCATAGCGACCGTTGGGTTGCCCTGGCAACAGAACGACCGTTATTTTCCCTGCAGCTGCAGGATTGGAAGATTAGAGACACGCCCCTAAAAGGTGTTTATGTTTCTCAGACCCAGGATGATAAAAACACTCTGGGGGGGGCGGGGAATTGTAATCTGTCCCCGCCCACATCTCTCAGCTATATTATATCTGATAACATATTATATATATATATATATATATATATATATATATATATATATATGGGGGGGGAGGGGTGACAACCCTTTATGTGGAAATGTCTCTATGGACTGATGTCTGATAAAATAAACTCTCATCCGTTTTATTTTCCTATTAAACATTCTTATAAACATCTCGTGTGTGTTCTGTCCTATAAATACACAGCTTCCCATCACATTCCATCATGACATCACAAGAGGAGGCTCCTCCCACTCACCTTGTCACTCTGAGGTCTTCTCTGTAATGAGGAAATCTCCTCCGCTCTCCCCTTATATCTCCGCCCCTGCTGTGACGTCAGAGGCAAGGGGTGGGAAAAAACAGATACCTTTTTTTTTTTTTTTTCCTCCGTCCACAAGTCAGCCAAGAGCGGCCGTTATTTTTCTGCAGCTCTGAGATTGGAAACTTACAGACGTTCCCTAAAGCTATTTACATTTCTCAGACACACACAGGACCCTAAGCAACACCCTGGGGGCGGGGAATTGTAATCTGTCCCCGCCCCCCCCCCCATCTCTCCTGACTATTATGTATATTATAAGAAATAATAATGAAAAATGATATATATATATATCACACCACACACATACATTTTTTTTTATTTTTATTATATTTAAAAAAAAAATAATATACATATATACAATTTATAATATTATAAAAAAATATATATATATATATATATATATATATATATATATATATATATATATATATACACACACATTCACATACATTTTTTTGTTTGTTTTTATTATTATATTAAAAAAATGATATATATTATTTATAATTTTACAAAAATATTATAACAATATTACATAATATTATAAAAACAGTTTAAACATTTGAAAAAAAAAACATATATATATATATATATATATATATATATATATATACAGTATATATATATATATATATATATATATATATATATATATATAGTTTAAAAAGTATTTTAAAAACATGTGCGTTTTATATAAAAAAAAAAATATATATATATATATGTATGTATGTATGTATAGTATTTATAATATTACAAAAAAAAACTATAATAATATTATAAAAACAATTAAAAAAATACATATATATGTATGTATGTATATTATTATATATATATATATATATATATATATATATATATATATATATAGTTTAAATAGTATTTTAAACAATGTGTGTTTGTGTATATATATATATTGTATTTATAATATTATAATAATAAAAATAGTAATAACATTATATAATATTATAAAAAAAAATTGAACAAATATATATATATATATATATATATATATATATATATACATATATGATAATAATTGGCTGATTGTACAGATTTTTGATGTCTTTTTGACAAATTTTATCAATAAAAATAAGTTTTTGTGCAGCAATCCCATTGAATTTTTTATATTTATATATACTTTTATAATATAAATATTATTTTAAAAAACAGCCGCTCTCATCCGCAGCTGTAAACAGACGACATGGGACAGGAAGTGAAATCCTATGACAGAAAAAGTCACCATGAGAGGAATGGGGGGGGGGGGGGGAATCTACCTAATGGGGACACTAATTCCCTCACTTTGGAGAGTATTCCTCTCACTTCCTGTTTTCTGACACCCACTTTGGAGGGATTTCCTCTCACTTCTTGTTCTGAGCGGACACAGATGGCAAAAAGGAAAAATAAAAATCTCAGCAGAAGGAGAATAGAGGGGAGATCTTCCAGTGGAGACAAGTTCTGATGATTTCCTCTCCCTTTGGAGAAATTTCCTCTCACTTCCTGTTTTCTCTATGGGACAGGAAGTGAAGGTAAATCTCCCCAATGGGGGCACAGATGACAGAAAACACCCGACAGGGGTGACAACCCCCGGATGAGAAGAGAAGGTTTTTCCTGGGGTTCTCCTCCATCCTCTTCCCTTTTCCAGAAGCTGAGATCATGAGAGACGGACGTCGGTCAGGAAGGGGTTAAGGGACCTCAGCCAATCACAGCCATGGGGGAGGAGCTCCGATCACTGGCCTTCAGCAGGGGGCGGGCACTAGGATGAGTCCATGGCAGGGATAGGCTGGAAGTGACCTTCGGGGCGGGTTCTATGTGGGGCTCTTTCCAGGACTCTTCTAGTAAAAAGTGACCCCACAGATCGCTCTTCAGGTCTCATCTTTTACCAGGAACTTCCTGTAGAACATACAGGGGGCCCCGGGGGCCCTTTATAATTTCCCTGCTGGGTCCCATCCATGGGGGGGGCGGGGCAACAGCTTTGTGTGCCGGTGTCTGGTCCTCCTGTAGGGGGCGGTGTAACCCGAGAAAATCGATTTTTTTTATGATGAGGACAGAAAATTGACCTGAGTCTCCTCCCTGTAATCACCAGCTCAGAAGCTGATTGGCTGATCAGTTTATGGAGGAGGAGGGGAGGGGTATTAGAACATTTACAGATATCAGACATTGTGGCGGGTAATGCGGCTCTAATCTACATATTGGGTCTGTGTCTGTAGCTGATGGATGTTTCTGGAGGCGTCAGTGTATCGAGATCACAGCGCACCCTCTGACACCTCCCACATCTGCTTTTCTCTCCAGTAGGACGGCGCCATCTGTGTTCAGGCATCATCCAGGGTCACCAAGGCTATAATGCTGCATCAGAGGTGACTCCTCGTGTCATGTAAATCCTGGTGCCTGTGCAGGTCTGTGGATTATTACTGCACAGATGTGGGAGAAATACACAAAGCCCAGCGAGATTCCAGAAGAATGATGAATGGATACAGACAATATATAAGAAATCCAGTGTATTCTATGGCAACATTGGAGTCACATAGACCTCTTTATATACCGTATTTATCAACGTAAAACACACACTTTTTCCCCCTGAAAATATGGGGAAAGTCACGGGTGCGCGTTATACGCTGATAGTGTACCTTGGGCTCGGAGGGGAAGGAGGGGGACGAGCGTCGCCGAGCGCCGCCGAGTGCCGCCGGAATTCACAAGCCGCTATCTCCTGTTTACTCGGCTCTCACTCGGCTCTAACATCTCACACACAGTGCCGGCATTGGACCAGTGTTCTATCACTCACAGGAGCTGGTCCAATGCCAATGGAGGAGGCAGGACTGTGTATGTGACTGCTGCCGAGTGAACAGGAGATGACGGCTCGGTGATTCCCTCACTCCACGAGAGATGGAAAGGCTGCAAATGGGCATATAGGATGCTTTTAGGCTGGAGATGGGCACATAGACTGGGGATGGGCACATAGACTGGGGATGGGCACATAGGCTGGAGATGGGCACATAGACTGGAGATGGGCACATAGACTGGGGATGGGCACATAGGCTGGAGATGGGCACATAGACTGGAGATGGGCACATAGGCTGCATTTAGGCTGGAGATAGGCACATAGGCTGCATTTAGGCTGGAGCTGGGCACATAGGCTGGAGATGGGCACATAGGCTGCATTTAGGCTGGAGATAGGCACATAGGCTGCATTTAGGCTGGAGATAGGCACATAGGCGGCACATAGGCTGGGGATGGGCACATAGGCTGGAGATGGGCACATAGGCTGGAGATGGGCACATAGGCTGCATTTAGGCTGGAGCTGGGCACATAGGCTGGAGATGGGCACATAGGCTGGAGATGGGCACATAGGCTGCATTTAGGCTGGAGATGGGCACATAGACTGGGGATGGGCACATAGACTGGGGATGGGCACATAGACTGGAGATGGGCACATAGACTGGAGATGGGCACATAGACTGGAGATGGGCACATAGACTGGAGATGGGCAAATAGGATGCATTTAGGCTGGAGATGGACACAGGCTGGAGATGGGCACATAGGCTGGAGATGGGCACATAGGCTGGGGATGGGCACATAGGCTGGAGATGGGCACATAGGATGCATTTAGGCTGAAGATGGGCACATACAGTAGACTGGAGATGGGCACATAGGCTGGAGATGGGCTGGAGATGGGCACATAGACTGGAGATGGGCACATAGACTGGAGATGGGCACATAGGATGCATTTAGGCTGAAGATGGGCACATACAGTAGACTGGAGATGGGCACATAGGCTGGAGATGGGCTGGAGATGGGCACATAGGCTGGAGATGGGCACATAGGCTGGAGATGGGCACATAGGCTGGAGATGGGCACATAGGCTGGAGATGGGCTGGAGATGGGCACATAGGCTGGAGATGGGCACATAGGCTGGAGATGGGCACATAGGCTGGAGATGGGCACATACAGTAGACTGGAGATGGGCACATACAGTAGACTGGACATGGGCACATAGGCTGGAGATGGGCTGGAGATGGGCACATAGACTGGAGATGGGCACATAGGATGCATTTAGGCTGAAGATGGGCACATACAGTAGACTGGAGATGGGCACATAGGCTGGAGATGGGCTGGAGATGGGCACATAGGCTGGAGATGGGCACATAGGCTGGAGATGGGCACATAGGCTGGAGATGGGCACATACAGTAGACTGGAGATGGGCACATAGGCTGGAGATGGGCTGGAGATGGGCACATAGGCTGGAGATGGGCACATAGGCTGGAGATGGGCACATAGGCTGGAGATGGGCACATACAGTAGACTGGAGATGGGCACATACAGTAGACTGGAGATGGGCACATAGACTGGAGATGGGCACATAGACTGGAGATGGGCACATACAGTAGACTGGAGATGGGCACATACAGTAGACTGGATATGGGCACATAGACTGGAGATGGGCACATACAGTAGACTGGAGATCGGCACATACAGTAGACTGGAGATGGGCACATACAGTAGACTGGAGATGGGCACATACAATGTTTTTTTTTCTAAAGCAACCACTGCCTAACTAGAAAAGTCTGTCGCCTGCCAGCAGCTGCACAATGAGTTCCCTTCTCTCTTTTTGGAAGCAGTGGTCTCTCTGCAGAGGTCCAACACGCCCCTTTGCTGGGTAAGAGCTATAGTTCTACAATTAGCAAACGTTGTGCTGCCAGCTGATTGGAGAACCCTGGCTCTGACTCAACAGGAACTCTGGAAAAATAAAATATGGACAGCCGCACTCCCAAAACCTTGATGGTTGTGTTTATTTAAAAGTTTAACCACTTGACCACCGGGCCTATTTTGGGACTTCTCTCCTTCATGTAAAAATCTAAATTTTTTGCTAGAAAATTTATCAGAATCCCCAAACATTATAAATATTTTTTTAGCAGACACCCTATGGAATAAAATGGCGGTCATTGCAACTTTTTTTCTCGCACGGTATTTGCGCAATCATTTTTCAAATGTATTTTTTTGGGAAAAAAAAACGGTTTCATGAATTAAAAAATAACAAAACAGTAAAGTTGTCCCAATTTTTTTGTATAATGTAAAAGATGAAGTCACACCGAGTAAACAGATACCTAACATGTCACGCTTTAAAATTGCGCACACTCATGGAATGGCGCCAAACTACGGTACTTAAAAATCTCCATAGGCGACACTTTAAAATTTTTTACAGGTTACTATTTTCGAGTTACAAAGGAGGTCTAGTGCTGGAATTGTTGCACACGCTCTAACGCACGCGACGATACCGCACATGTGGGGTTTGAACAGCGTTTAAATATGTGGGCGGGACTTGCATGCATGTTCGCTTTTGCGCACAAGATAACGGGGACAGGGGTGTTTTGAAAAAAATATATATATTTTTATTTTACTTATTTTTATTATTTTTACACTTTAAAAAAAAAAATATTTGATCACCTATTACAAGCAATGTAAACATCCCTTGTAATAGGAATCACTGTGACAGGTCCTCTTTATGGAGAGATGGGTCAATTAGACCCCACGGGGCAGATTCACGTAGATCGGCGCATTATCATTCCGGCGTAGCGCACCACTTTTCCGTTAGACTTGCGCAATCTAGCCGCGTAATCCGGCGATTCACGTAGCTTTTACGCAAGAGCTTGCGCAAACATAAGGTTTTTTCCGTAGGCGTAAGGAGGAGTAATACAAATTGGGAGGGACGTGGGCGTGTTACATTGAAATGAGCCATGACCCCATGCAAATGAAGGGCCGGCCGACTCGCGCATGCGCGCGTGAAGGAAACCATGTCAGCTCCGTTGTGCGCATGCTCACAACTCGGGAGCGGCGCAATCAGTGAAATTGGAAATGGACTAGGGCAATGTTGTGAACTACGCAGACAGCATAAATAGACACACACAAACGCCCTTCCATTGCAAAAGTACATCCCTTTGTGTCCCTTCCCATTGAATCAAGTGCTTTTGCTCTGTTGTTCGTTAGAGTGTGTTTTGTAGTTGTCAGATTAGTGTTCTGTGTGATCTTGTGCTTGTTGGTAGTTTTGTGAAAGTGTATTTTGATAAGTGTTTGAGACTGTTTGTTTGATTGATAGATTTCTGAGCGTTTGTTTTCTTGCTTTATTTTTTCATCTGATTTTTTTGTGTCTGTTTCTTGCAGAGTGCTAGTGTGATTTTTGGCTGTTCTTTTTCTCTTTGTGTGTGTTCTTGTCTGATTGGTTGTGCTTGTATTTGTGACAGATTTTTGGTGACTGCTAGTGAGTTTGTTTGGAAGTATGACTGAGAGAAAAAGAAAGCTCAATTTTACTGTGGGGGAAAAAAGAATTCTTGCCCGGGCCATTACCGACTATGGGCGTTTTCTCCACGGCCCGCAGAGTGCCACCACCACCCCGGCCAGGAGGAGGGAGATCTTGGATAGGATCACGGAGCAGGTGAATTCATCGGGGGAGGGGGAGACACGGACCCGCTCTGGGATAGAAAAGAAAATAAATGACCTCCGGCGTGAGGTGAAAAAAAAAACTGGCCGCAATAAATGCCCATGCCAGGGGCACAGGAGGGGGCCCACCATGCCGGGTTAGATTTTCAGAGACGGAGCGTGTGGTGGCCCTGACCTTTCACCGGCATGAAGTGGAGGGCCTGCCAGGCTTTGACACAAGTCCGGTCCCCGCGGTGCCAGGTAAGGTTTTTATTTCTCTCAGGTGTGTAGCATGTGTGGGGGAGGGGGTGAAAGGGAATATGTGGCAAGTGTGTGGATCCTCCAACCTGTGAATGTTTTGTGTCATCCACAGCTGTGCAGGAGGGTGCAGGGCCACCTGGACTGACCGCTCCAACCCCAGGACAGCAGCCTAATGAGGCCCCCCCAACAAGGCCAGAGTCCGCAGAGGAGGAACAAGAGGAGGGGGAGGATCATGCGGAGGACGATCATGAGGAGGAGCAGAATCATGAGGAGGAGGAGTCCATGGAAGGCACTGGCCCTTTGGTTTCTGCGGACTCTTCCCCTCTGGCTGCAAGAAGCCTGCCCTCCCTAAGGGTCAGCCCCCCCCCCTCCTCCCCCAACATGGCTCCCCTCACAAGGGCCTCCCCTTCTCCCCGGCCACAACCATCAGCTGGAGCCAGGAGGTCATCCCCAAGCACCAGGGGGGCGCCCAATCTCATGCCCGCCTGTCTGAGAAGGAACCTGGCCACCCAGACCCGCCTTCTGAGACAGCTCTGCCAGACTATGGGGCGGGTGGATCAGAGCCTGTCCTCCATTAATGATAGCCTGGGTAACCTGGACTCCCACTCCCGGGCCTCCACAACCTGCCTAAATGACCTGCAAACTACAGCAGCAGGCGTTGGGCAGGATGTGAGGGCCCTTACCCAGGCTATCCAGGGCAACACGGCAACACTTGGTGCTGCCCTGGACAGAATAGCCGTGGCCTTGGAGGGCAGGCCGCCAGGTGGGCAGATCTCAGGGGCTGCTCCTCCTTCCCCGGCTTTTCCCCTCCCCCATGCGTCTCCCCTGAGGGTCCGGGGCCGTGGCCGGGGGCGCCCCAGGCGTGGCTCAGGCAGAGGGCAATAATTTTTTTTTCCCCCTTTTGTTTGTTTTGAAAGCTTTTTTATTTTTGTTCTCTGCTTTTTTTTGTTTTTTCTAAGCATTTTTTTTTTCCTATGCATTTTTTGTTTCTATGCATTTTTGTTTGTTTGACTTTTTTGGCATATTTTGGGTTGTGAATGATGTTTGAATGTGGGGGTGACATTCCTGCTGGAAAAGGGGTGTCACCCTCAATTTTGGTGGAGAAGGGTTCCCCAGGACCAGGGAGAAGTGATTCCCAGGTCCGTGTGAATGGTGTATGAATGTACAGTGACATAATTGGAGCCTTGACGTGGCGTTACTGCTCACCAGTCTTGCATGGTGGACTGGTGCCAATCCAATTTGATGAGGATGTGGGGTGTGTGTGCTAGGGACCATAGTGGTGTGCATGCATGCATTCTCATTGTGCCATGATTAATGTGTGTGTTTAACGTGCAAAGATGCATAATGTGAGCTGGCATGAGATGGGGTCATGAGATGGGGTTCCAGTTCATATGCAGAGTCACCTTGAAGGGAAAAGACAGGTGGATGTTAGTCATGCATGTGCCACTTGTGAGGTGTGCATCACGGGAGGGGATAGTCATGCCTGACTCCCATGTCACTCACCAACCAGCCAGCTGTCCCCATACATGTTCTGTTCGCAATCTGTGGGGATGGGGCTCTGATTGTATATGTAGCTGTCATGGGTGTCATGGGTAGTGCCATGTGTTGGGCTGCTGATGTCCTCCTGCAAGGTTGTGGTAATTCCACGATGGCATGAGGGGTGAATCTGAAGATGCGAGACACCTCAGAATCTCTCATGCCAAAGATGTCTATGCGTGTGTGATATATCAAGTGAAGAGTGAGGGGCTTGTATCAGATAAGAATATTGTATTAGATTAGATTAA
This sequence comes from Rana kukunoris, assembly GCA_029574335.1. Taxonomy (NCBI): domain Eukaryota; kingdom Metazoa; phylum Chordata; class Amphibia; order Anura; family Ranidae; genus Rana; species Rana kukunoris. The sequence goes on along the minus strand of CM056054.1, from coordinate 13,944,917 downwards.
ATTGTAAATTTGATATAAGCCAAAAAAAAAAAAAAAAAAACATCTCCCGTGCCCTCCTTAGTGCCATCCTCCGTGCCCTCATCCTTCTTTGTTCATCTAAAGTCAGTAGTATAGCTATGCGCGACGATGCCCCTGGCATGTTGGCATACAGATTGTTGGGCAACACGTGTGACTGCTGAACTCCTCACTAACAGTGTTGCTTTATCTGACAATTAGACTTTTTTTCAAAATTTAGACCAGCTTTTAGGTCCTCTAACTTTAGACAGAACATTTTGCAGTTGCGCACATCGCGTAGCCTGCGCAGCAACTGCGTTTTTTTGTGAATCCCCGTAACTCCCTCATTAGCATATTTGACTAGCAAATCAATGGTGTGTCTAGCGCAGTTTTGCGCGAAGGCAAGCGAAGGTCTAATTCAATTACGCCGGACCAAAAAACGTAGATTTCTGGCGTATATTGTTTTGTGAATCGCGTCCAACTATACGCACGCGCACATTTAGACTTACGCACGCGCAACAGCAGTTGCGCAGGCGTAATCGCTCTGTGAATCTGGGCCCACATCTCTCCTCCAGACTTACAACATGAAATGGGTGAAAAAAAAAATCACCGATCTCATGCCGACAGCCGCGGTTGCGGAATTGTTTACTTCCGGGTACCAGGCGTGACGTCATTACGTCGCGCTTGGTCCTCCGACGGTCATAGAGATCACCAGTCACCAGTCATCTCTATGGTTCTTCAGCGAGCGTCGGCTGATTTGCTCTCCGGGCCCCCGATGGCACGGGAGAGCCCGGAGAAGCACCGGGAAGGGGGAGACGTCCCCTCCCGCTGCCTATAAGAACGATCAAGCGACTGAACCGCCGCTTTAATCTTTCTTATCGTGCACAGAATCGGCGGCTGAAGACGGCGATATCGGAGTGATTCCTGTAGCTCCACCCATCATTAAGATATCACCGCACAAAGTGCAGGACGTCAGATGACGTCCTCCAGTGGACAAGTGGTTAAAAAAGAAAAATGCACTACAAGTCACAGCACACAACACGGGAGTAAAATAGCTGACGCGTTTCGCACTATAAATGAATGTACTAATTTATATTGAGAAACGCGAAACAGAATAGACTTCACATAGGCTCCACATTTTAGACTTCTGTCCCATGCACTCCACATTATACACTCCTGACCACTTCACTCCACATTATACACTCCTGACCCCTACACTCCACATTATACACTCCTGACGCCTGCACTCCACATTATACACTCGTGACCCCTGCTATCCACATTATACACTCCTGACTCCTACACTCCACATTATACACTCCTGACTCCTACACTCCACATTATACACTCCTGACTCCTACACTCCACATTATACACTCCTGACCACTTCACCCTGCATTATAGACTTTTGTCCTCTGCACTCCGCATTATACACTCATGACCCCTACACTCCACATTATACACTCCTGACTCCTACACTCCACATTATACACTCCTGACTCCTACACTCCACATTATACACTCCTGACTCCTACACTCCACATTATACACTCCTGACTCCTACACTCCACATTATACACTCCTGACTCCTACACTTCACATTATACACTCCTGACTCCTACACTCCACATTATACACTCATGACTCCTACACTCCACATTATACACTCCTGACTCCTACACTCCACATTATACACTCCTGACTCCTACACTCCACATTATAGACTTCTGTCCTCTGCACTCCCCGCATTATACGCTCCTGACCCCTACTCTCCGCATTAAACACTCCTGACCGCTACACTCTGCATTATACACTCCTGACCCCTACACTGGGGAAATGCTTGTTTACATTAGCATCTTCCCGTTCTTCCTCACTGTGACACCATCACGGTTATGCCCACGGGCATTGAGTCCATCTGACCTGCGGTCGGAGTCACAGAGCTCGCGGCGGGCGCGCGTCCACAATGCCGTTTCTTAAAGAGGACGTATATATACACACATCCATTTGCCTGTCTGTGCCATTCTGCTGACGTATATCTGCATGCGGCGGTCAGCAAGCGGTTAAGGAGGAGCAATTGGGGGTGATAAAAACATAGCTCTACTGTGCGGTTTTATACCCCCCCCCCCCAACTACAAGTGTAAATAAGGCCTTACTATATAACAATTGCTCTTAGTTACTCACAACAATTGCAAGAGTTGAGGGTACCGGTGGGACTTGGTGCCCCATAATGCACAAGGTACTGAATTTACAAATCTAACATGGCAATCATTTAAAAGCGCATTGTTACAGTCTGCCCATAAGAGATGAGAGAATACGGATGGCTTCAGAAGGAGTACAGATTTTTTTACTTTCACATTAACTGTCCAATCACATGCAAGCAAAAAACGTCATCTTTTCGTCTTTTCATTTTCCCTGCAAATGTCTATATTTACAAAGTTACATCCTTTTCAATAACTTGAGTAAACTTTCACTTTTGGTAATGATGATGATTAGCAAGTCACCTCAGTCTGAAATATTTCACATTACATGGGAATTCACTGCTGGCAGTCAGGAATATGTTGGTGGCTTGGTGTTGCCCCTGGCACTCCACTGTAGTGGGACACTGCCAATAGTGGCGTATCTAGGGTATGGCAGCCATGGCAAGTGCCATGGGTGCCATATGAAGAGGGGGGTTTTGAGTGGCTCAGCAGCAAGGCACTTACCAGGGTCTGAGGGTCCCTTTTATAAAAAAAAAAGGGGGGGGGGGTTACCATCCAGGGCCCTGGGGACCTCCGGGCCCCTTCCAGGTGTACTGCCTGTACCCCCCTGATGGCGGCCCTGCTCCCATTCCATCTGGTCAGATTGGCAGCACACAAAGAAGAAGGAGGAACATTAGTTTCTTGCTCTCCTCTGTGAAAACTGAGGCCTTAAGTGATGAAGATTTCATTACTTCCAGTATTGATTCTGCATTTACCTGGCTTTGGAGGGCAGAGGAGGGATCAGGGGTCTAATAAACCCCACATTTCACTTTCAGATGATTATTGGAAATAAACTTCTGTAATGTTTCCTTATCAGTTTGATCCAAAGGTATTTTTTCCGATCCAGATAGTTTATAAAAACACCCTGTATAAAACACAAATGAGAAATGAACTATGTAGATGACCAATAAACCCAACATACAGTACAACTTGTCTTCATAACAGATTACCAATACCATAATAATACTTCTCTGTGTGGTCCTCGTCCTCGACTTTTAGAATGAGGTAACAGATTAACACAAAGGTTACTTACTTTAGAGGTCAGTTAGAGAACGCAAAGAGCTGTATAAGTCTTTAGAGGAAGGTCACAGGCTTTAAAGGGGGATAGTAGACTTAGGCCTCGTACACACGACCGAGAATCTCGTCAAGAAAAACCCATCGTTTTCCCTGACGAGATTCTTGGCAACAAACTCTTGCCGCCCGAGTGTACAGACTTTCATTTCAAAAGAACCGCAACAACACAATGACGTCATTGCGTACGAAGAGCATGTGCTCGTCACATTCGATGCCATCGCCGCCATCTTGCTTTACCCTACCTATGCCATGGAAGCTACCGCGCATGCGTCAAAGTCATTTTGAGCACTTCCACGGCGACAGGTAAGTATAACACTCTCGGGTTTCTCATCGGGAAACAGGCCGACAGGAATATCGATGAGAAAAAGAGAGCAGGTTTTCTTTTTTTTTTCGTCAAGATTGTGGCCAGATTTCCTAACGAGAAACCTGAAAGCCTCGTACACACGAACGGCTATCTCAGCAAGAAGCAGTTTGTTTTCTTGCTGGTTTTTGCTGAGAAAACCGGTTGTGTGTACGAGGCCTTAGAGCAAGGTCATAGATTTGAGATGGGCCATAGACTTTACAGGGTGGGCACAGACTATAAAGCAAATTTATATACTTAAGAAGAAGGAAAAGGAAGGGAAGTCAAAGTTTTTAGGGAGGAGGCAAAATTGACCATCACTTAGTCCCTACTCTTTCTTCTCCACCTTCTTCTTGTGGGTTACGACAACTTGGATGACATACTGAAAGGGACTGGACCTGGAATTCTGTATTGTGGTGCATATGACCTACGATGTGTTAATAGACATATCTTGGATGTTTTGCTTTCAATGGCCTTATAAGGACCAGTGACATATACATCTGCAACTCTCTACTGCCCTCTTACTTTGTGGCTTAAAGGGGTTGTAAACGTACAATTTTGTTTTCCTAAATATCTTCCTTTGCCTTAGTGCAGTCCTCCTTCACTTACCTCATCCTCCCATTTTTAAATGTCCTTATTTCTCCTGAGAAATCGTCACTTCCTGTTCTTCTGCCTGTAACTCCACACAGTAATGCGAGGCTTTCTCCCTGGTGTGGAGTGTCGTGCTCACCCACTTACACACAGCTACTTTCATTATCTGCAACGTAGAGAGCGTCCTGACTCTCCTGTAGTCAAATCAAAATCTATTTTCGAGTTACAGAGGAGGTCTAATGCTAGAATTGTTTCTCACGCTCTAACGCATGCAGTGATACCTCACATGTGGGGTTTGAACGGCTTTTACATACGTGGGCAGGACTTACATGCGTGTTCGCTTCTGAGCACAAGCTACTGTGGACAGGGGCATTTTAAAAAATGTATTTTATTTTTATTTTACTTAATTTTTCTATTTTTACACTTAAAAAAAAAAAAAAAATTATCACTTTTATTCCTATTACAAGGAATGTAAACATCCCTTGTAATAGGAATTTACTGTGACAGGTCCTCTTTATGGAGAGATGTGGGGTCAATAAGACCCCACATCTCTCCTCCAGGCTGGAAAGCATGAGATCATGAAAAAAAAATCGATCTCATGCCGACAGCCGTGATTGCGGCTTTGTTTACTCTCGGGTACCCACTCATCTCTCTCATCACGAGCCAGCACCGGCCGATTTGTTCTCAGGGCCCCCGATGGCGCGGGAGAGCCCGGAGAAGCACCGGATGGTGACGGGAGGGGGGGATGTCCTCTCCCGCTGCTTATAAGAACGATCAAGTGGCGGAACTGCCGCTATGATCATTCTTATGGTGCACAGAATCGGTGGCTGAAGACGGTGATATCTGAATGGTGCCTCTAGCTGCACCCATCATTCAGATATCACTGTACAAAGTCTAGGACGTCCTCGGTAGGCAAGTGGTTAATATTAGATTATATTTGCATTATACACCAATGGTTCTGCATGTGCATCTGACCATTGGGTTGCAAAGTTATTATTTGTATGGTACTGTTTACTGTCCTGAAATGGGGAATAATTCCTTCTATTTTTGGGATATGTGATGGAATAAGAAATGTGAAGACCTTTAGTTCCAAAGAAGACTTTATGGTGCCACACAGAAATATATATATATAAAAAAAAGATCTCGCCTTACCTTTGCTCCGTAAGAAGTAAATATTTTTGGCAGACTCCAGAGCTCCATGTTCAATGGTGGCTTTAATATATTTGTCCTTTGGGTTGGCAAGACCAGTCAGTGTTAGGGCCTCACAGATGCTGGTGAGATTGTAGCCGCCATCACTGATCTCTCTTCTAATATTCTGGATGCGTTTCTCCTCATATCTTGTATATTGGCCATTTTGATTGTATGATTGTTCCCAGGTCACCACAGGATCTTGCATATAAAAGCCATCAACTTTCAGTATAATATATCGACCATCAGATGAAACCCGCCTTATGACTGGGTTTTCTGGAATGTTTAAAAAATCATCAAGTCAAAAAAGATTATTTGCTTTAATTTCCCAGAAAGATCAGCCAGGCACTTTTTATCACAGAAGGTGATGCTCTACCCCTAGGGGTCCTCTGTGAGCCCTAACTCTAGTCCTCCTTGTCCTTACACTAACCTTTCCTGTAACACCAACTCCTTTTCATCATACAAAGCCTCCCTGAAACCCTAAGGCCGCGTACACACGATAGGTTGAACCGATGAGAACAGTCTGATGGACCGTTTTCATCGGACCAAACCGATCGTGTGTGGGCGCCATCGGTTAGTTATCAATCGGTTAAAAAAAAAAGCCAACTTGTTTTAAATTTAACCGATGGATACCAAACCGATAGGTCAAAACCGATCGTTAGTACGCACGACCATCGGTTAAAAATCCACGCATGCCCAGATTCAAGTCGATGCATGCTTGGAAGCATTGAACTTCATTTTTTTCAGCACGTTGTTGTGTTTTACGTCACCACGTTCTGACCCGATCGTTTTTTTAACCGATGGTGTGTAGGCACGATGGACCATCAGTCAGCTTCATCGGTTAACCGATGGAACCGGTCCATCAGACCATTCTCATTGGATGGACTGATCGTGTGTATGCGGCTTAACACTGACCTTAATACTAACCATCTCTTTACATTTTTAGACGTGCACTGCCGAAAAAATTTGTTGTTTTTGTTTCATTTGTTTTTTTGCTTTTTACGGAAATTTGGGAAATTCTAAAATTCGGAATTCGGAAATTCTAAAATTCTATCAATTCGAAGTTCGGAAATTCCAAATTAACAAATTTGTCAAAAGTCATTAAAAAACTAATTTCGGAACTAAACGAATTACACATATCTATTTAATTTTAAAGTACCTGTAGGCCCTTACATATACCCAGTGAAGTGACTATCCTCCGGTGATACACAGAGATGACACACAAAGCAGGGGGCGGGGAGCTGCAGTTGCACACTGTACAAGAGCTCTGAGAGCTGATTGGAGGAAAGGGACATTTTGGCACGTTTGTATGCGTGATTTTGGTGCGGTTATATGCGCAAGTTGAGCGTGTCTTTGAGCTTTGCCTTTTTTATTAGCCCATATAGAAAACCATCATCTGTTGCATCATTTGTTACTAGGTATTTCAGCTTTTTCCTTAGCTTTTATTTCTTTTATAATTATTATTCATTCATAATTTTTATTTTTTTTGTTGGGGTAAGGGGTTAGAGTTAAGGTTACCGTATTTGCCGGTGTATAAGGCGACCGGGCTTATAAGACAACCCCCTAATTTTACAGCTTTTTTACGATTTTTTGCCTCTACTCACCGTATAAGATGACCTCCCTTATGAGGCTTTATGACGCTTCATATTTTTACCTTCTGGAGTCATATCCTTCTTCATTCTTGTTGGAGCTGGAGCCATATTCTTCTTCCTTCTTGCTGGAGCTGGAGCCAATCACGGCGAGCGAAGTATTCTATTAATGAATACAAAGCCTGCTTGGATTGGCAGAGGCTGTAACATCATCAGCCCACACTTCTCTGACTCTCAAAGCCAATTCGAGCAGGCTACTGTATGTAGCCTGCTCGGATTGGCAGAGGTTGTTACTCCAATCTGAGCAGAAGTCTGTCCGGAGGCACTTCACCCACTCTGGCTAGAGTGGTGACGTATTGGTACATTGCTTCTGAAAACAGGCTTGCTTTATTCATCATCCAGGGCCTGATACCCCATTTGTTCTTCTGCTTCATCAACCTTTCCTATCCTACCTCATGTTGATGTTGGCCGTGTTGGGCCTTGGAATAAAGCATTTAGAAAACCCATTGGATGACTGGACATTCGCTCACTGCTACTACTCACTGCTACTACCCCTAGACACACTACAAGGTAACTTAAATACCCAATCCCAAAAACAACCAGCGGCTCCTGAATGGGGTAGCGCTACACAAGGTTCTTGCACAACTTCGGGGGCGGCTCTGGGTGACCTGCATTGACTATACAGAAGTAATTTTGCTAATCGCCTCTGATGTCGTCTTCAGGACGACTTGCAGAGTCGCCCCCGAAGTCGTGCCGCCGCAGTGTGAACCGACTCTTAGCCTAACATAAAATAAATAATTACCATCATTATTGTTATTCATTTATTTATTTTTGTTTGGGTGTTTATTACTATTTATAATAATGTATTTAATATTTAACGTTGTGGGTAAATTGTTTATTTATTTATTAAAATTCTTAAAAGTACGAAAAAAGTACAAAACACAGTCAGTTATGCGCCAAGAACAACAATGCAGCAACAACCAAAGAACATCAAGCAGCGGAACAGATCAAAATTAAAAAAGGGTTAGTAGACTAAAGAACTAAAAAAGCCTATTGTTTTGATTATCATTTATGTAAGTTATTTTATTTAGTTATGATGATTTTTAGTTAATTGTGATATTGGTTTACATTTATTTATTCATATACTGTTGCACATTTTATGTTGTACAATTTTTAATTAGAGCAGAAAATAGCACACAATGCGTGAATGCACACATAGGGCGAGATTCAGGTAGAGTTAGGCTGGAGTATCAGTGATACTCCAGCCTAACTGTCACTTTAAGCCAGCGTTTCTGTTTTCTGTAACCAGAAAACAAGAAACACCGGGTTGGAGTTCCGATGCGATCGGCGCAATTGAATTTCGCCATCGCATCGCAACTTTAATTTAAAAATGGCGTTCCCGCTGATTTACGCCGAAAAAATATGTTAATCAGCGGGAATCGGCAATTCACGATCGTATTCGGGCGCGACGCAGTGACTTTCCGACGTTTCCGTAAGAGATACGCGGCGTAAAGATAAAGCAGCCCCCTGTTGGAATATCCTATGTTAAGTATAGCCGTCGTCATTGCGTCGAAAAAAATAATAATCGCATCGCTTGCGTAAAACGTCCATGAATGGGGATTTGACGTCATTGACGTTCACTGACAGAATTTGGAGCATGTGCACTGGGATTCATTGACAGTCGACGCATGCGCAGTACGTTCGCCGCGGGATCGCGCTTAGTTTAAATAATACACGCCCCGTACCCGCCCAATTTGAATTCCGCCGGCTCATTTGCGATGCGCTGCCGCAACTTTAGGAGCAAGTGCTTCATGAATAACAGCACTTGCTCCTAAAATTTCGCCAGAGTAACGTAAATGAGAAATGTTACTCCAGAGCAAAGATGCTCCCATCTACCTGAATCTGGCCCAAACACGCGAATAGCACTTTTCTGTTAATTTTAATGGGAATAAAAAAAATGCCCAAATCAGCCGATTCGAGTTACAAAGCTTCAGAACTTTTTAGAGCTTCAGGCGTTTGGCTTTAGGCGACTTGCAGTGGTGATGTGAACCATCTCCATGGAGAAAATTGATTTTTGCTCCTCCAGCATTTTGAAGCTCCAAAATGCTGAGGTGTGAATGGGGCCTTAGTTTTGTCCGCCTGAATCAGTAAGTGCTGCTACTGCCAAGATCTCCAGGTGAGAAACTTTGCCTTTTAAAGTGCAGTTTGAAATCAATAGTTTTATTTTCCATTAACAAAGAAGTGTAACTGAACAGGATTATGATAAGAAGGATTTATGGTAGGTTCACATTAGTGCACCTGTGATTTGATCTGATTTTCAATGTGATTATGTAGTGCGACTTGGCTCATTTTTATGAGTTTTTCATGCTACCACATTGTTTTGACTCATCCCTGCTGCAAGCCAGGGGATTCCCGGCTGACAGCAGAAAAATTGGTGAGAGCCAACAAATGTCATGCTTGTATACCTACCTTTCACTGTAAGATCTCCCGTCCTCTTCTCTGAGGCTCCCTCCAGACTTGGATGGGTCACCCGACAGATAAATTCTGCCCCTTGCTCTGTTTTGGCTGATATGGATACGAGGAGACTGGTGGTACATGTGTAAGTGTTATTGGGCTCCTGTGTGATCTCCATTATTAGAATCTTATATTTATCATTGGCAGACACTTCATACAGCTCCGGCTTGCCTGCTTCTCTCCGTAACCACTTCACCTTCAGATTATCGGGAAAATACCCCCGGATCACACACTGCACCCTGGCCTCTGTGCCATGTACTAAAGGTGGGACTGTTATCTCTCCTATCACTGGACGCCACGGAAGGTCTGTAAATAAAAATGCAATATCTTAGGGTTTCATATTTCAGAATTTTATTACAATTATTAACCTATACATGGTTAAGTAGTCATCAAATGTTTTTAAGGATATTACCCTTTGAAGACACTTCCTGGCTCTCCGGCTGGTCCAGAGACATATGTGTCCATGTCACTCGTACTCTGAACCCCGGATCCTGAAAGAGATGTTTGGGAACACGACATTCACTTTTGCAGTTAAATGTATTTTTTGAAAAAAATGTCACTGTTCCTGTTTTAACATTGTCCAGTTCCTGGTAATTTCCAACTCCACAACTCCATTTTATCTGGATACCTTCAGGTTGGAACTTCTCTAGAGCCACAGAACACACAACATCTCCGGAGTTATCCAGGGAAAAAGTCATTGGAGCAGAGAGATGAGGTCTCACTGGAGGAAAATTACAGAACAATTGGCAGCAGAAATATACCAATGTGATGGGGTGGTAATCCCCCAAAAAAATCGTTACAGATGTATATTTATTTGACTTTACAAATGCATATAAAAATATATATAGATATAAAAAGAGAAGAAAATTGGCATGTTCCATGCTAAAAATAAATGAGGCATTGTCGTGTTCAAACATGGGGAAAGTCCTTGGCATACAGAGCAGCATAATTTTCACATGCAGTATCTATTCTATGGAAGCCTTCTAATGCCCTGTACACACGATCAGAGTTTCCGTCGGAATAAACTCCAACAGGTTCTTCCAACGGAATTCCATTCAAGCTGTCTTGCATACACACGAACACACCAAATTCCGGCCATCAAAAATGCGGTGAAGTACAACACTACCACAAGTCTAGAAAAATTAAGTTCAATGCTTCCGAGCATGCGTCGAATTGTTTCCGAGCATATGTGGTTTTCTCTCTATCGGAGTTCCATACAGACGAACAGAATTTCCATCCATGTTCTCTTTCTAACTCCGTCGGAATTTCCAACGGAAAAGTCAGATGGGGCCCACACACATGGTCGGAATATTCAATGAAAAAATTCCGTCAGACTTTTTCCATCGGAAATTCCAATCGTGTGTACAAGGCATAAGATGTATCCACATTTTCTGACGGCAACCGAGAGGCACCTCACTTATTTCTACATTCTTGTCACTCATGTCATGTCAGCTGTTACAGGCATGTCCAACCTCTCCATAAAATCCCACAGTTTGTGTATAGTTAGTCAAGTGTAATGTCGCTATAAAGTGAATTAAACATGAGGAGATAACTGTGCCACGAAGTTCTGCTCGCTTCAAGACCGATTGCGAAACGCGTAGACTTCTGGGTAACGCCAACATCACTTCTTGCCATAACCTGCACGAAATCGAGGCTTGGACCGCATGCCAGCCATGGGGGAACGAACGTTGCATATCAACCCCATAAGCACTGCTGGAAAGACTCCGTGCCAGTCTTCAGGCACTGAAACTTGTGAGTGATGATTTTTTTACCCTTTTTATTAAATAAACTGGAAATATACTGCACAATGATGGCTATTTAGTTTTTAAGAGATCCTGAGATAAACCGGTACAGATGTTTATGAAGTGATTATTCGCATACCGATTGGAAAATCTTCTGATTGATTCTTATGCCTTGTACACACAGTCGGAAGTCCGACGGAAAGGTAGAAAACAGGTTATTTATCTAAGGTCGATCGGACTTCCGACAAAAAAAGTCAGATGGAGGCTACACATGTCCGGACTTTCTGAGAAAAAAGCCTGTCAGACTTTATTTCTCTGAAAGTCCAGCCGTGTGTACAAGACATTATGGGTGGAGTGGTTAACCCTGAGATAAACCAAAGGCGCATATGTAGCCTTGTTTTTGGTGAGTAACCATTTCAGAAGGTGGTGGTGTCTTCACTGGTTGGTGGATAAAAAGATTTGTTCAGTCACGGATGTGGATTTGAGCACATGCTCTCCCTCTCCTATTAATCTCATCATCAGAGAGGCTGTGTGTGTGGCTCCACACTTGCATGTCCCCACTTCCCCCTTTTATTCAGACTGGCAGTGAGGAGAGGAGCTGCAGCACAGCGGGAGGGAGTACAATCCAGCGCTGAGATCCACACAACTGCACAGCCATTGACACCATAGCACAGCGCACACTGACACCGCACAGAACACATTGAGACCAGTCTGTTTGCAGTGTTCAGGCTGAACTGTTGGACACTTACATAGAGCACAAGGAGAAGAAAACTGCACAAACTGGAAGGCTGCCGCTCTCATGTCAGGGCAACTTTCAGTGAGCGCTGCACCGGAGTAGTAATTTTCGCAATCCTCCACCTCACTCATTACTTTCTGCTCTCAAACTACATTGGTCGGAGGGAGGGGGGCAGGCTCAGAGAGGTCATACTGTTAGGTCCCATGGCTTAATGAGAATTGTAAGGAGAGCTCCTGTGTACTGCTCTGCCTGTGCGCAGCTCACCAGACTACTTTTCCCGAGCATGCACCTTTCCTCTTCGGCCACCAATCTCATCGGGACTCTAAGTGTAGGCACAGATTGGAGGGAGATTGGTCATGCAGCCCTGTCATCACTCGCCCCCAGCTTAAATCCACTCGCCAAATGCTAGTAGGCGAGTGGAAATTTTGAGGGCTGAACAAATGATGATTTTATTTCTCAGTCTGCTGCAGTGTGTCAGCTTGTATTTATACTGGCCGCTCTGTATGTAGCTTCTGACAGGCTGTGCAAGCAGGTCCGTATCTCTGGAACCATAAATGATAGCCATCCCATATTTTGACCGGTTATGGGGTAGGTCTTCAACTGCCTACCCCCCAAATGTGGGGTTTCTGTGACCTCTGGTCGTCGAGCTACAACCCCCGAAGTCGATCTTTTTTTTTTTAATTTTATTTATTTCGATTTTTTTTTTTTTTGGGCAAATGGGCCTATCTTGAGAAAGGGGCCTGGAGCTGCAGCTCCCTCAGCCCCTCTGTTAATCCGGCCCTGGCTCTTAGATCTAATTAAAGGAACACTAAAGTCAGGATTTTTTATAAAAATAACAAACATGTTATACTTACCTCCACTGTGCGGCTCGATTTGCCGAGAGTGTCCCCGAAAGCTGTCTTCTAGGGTCCCTCGGCGGCTGTCTCGGCTCCTCCTCGCAAAAGCTTTCTACCTTCATGCGAGAGAGCTCACATGGTGGAAAGCTTTTGCGAGCGTGCTCCTGTGCCATAGCCGCCGACTTTATCACTCGTCCCCACCCCCCCCGGCGCGCCACGTCATCCGCTGTGATTGACAGCAGCGCCAGCCAATGGCTGCGCTGCTATCAATCCGCCCAGCCTAGCTAATCAACGGCCAGGCTGGGAACCGAAGAGGATGACGTGGTCGCGTCCGGGAATTCCGAACGGTCAGGTAAGTAAAACAGGGGCTCGGGGGCGGGGGGGGGGCGGTGCTGTCAGATGTTTTTTTTCCTTAATGCATAGGATGCATTAACCACTTGCGTACTGGGCACATATACCCCCCTCCTGCCCAGGTGAAATTTCAGCTTCCGGCACTGCGTAAATTTAACTGACAATTGCGCGGTCGTGCGACGCGGCTCCCAAACAAAATTGATGTCCTTTTTTGCCCCACAAGTAGAGCTTTCTTTTGGTGGTATTTGATCGCCTGTGCGGTTTTAATTTTTTGCGCTATAAACAAAAAAGAGCGACAATTTTGAAAAAAAAAAATACAATATTTTTGTTGCTATAATAAATATCCCAATTAAAAAAAAAATAATCTTTTTTTTTTCTCAGTTTAGGCCGATACGTATTCTTCTACATATTTTTGGTAAAAAAAAAAATCGCAATAAGCGACTGGTTTGCGCAAAAGTTATAGCGCTTACAAAATAGGGGAGAGAATTATTATTTTTTATTATTTATTTTTTTACTAGAAATGGCGGCGATCTTCGATTTTTATTGGGACTGCGACGTTATGGCGGACACTTCGGAGACTTTTGACACATTTTTGGCGCCATTCACATTTATACTGCGATCAGTGCTATAAATATGCACTAATTACTGTATAAATGTGACTGGCATTGAAGGGGTTAACACTAGGGGGTGAGGAAGGGGTTAAATGTATTTCCTACATAGGGCCAGATTCAGGTAGAAGTTACGCGGCTTATCTGTAGATACGCCGCGTAACTTCTAACCTACGCAGTCGTATCTGGTTTCTGTATTCAGAAAACAAGATACGCCGGGATTGAGTTCATATACGTATACATATATGTATTTCGCCATCGTATCGGAACTGCATTTTTAAAATGGCCGCTCGGGGCGTTCCCGCTGATTTACGCAGAGAATATGTAAATCATATGTAAATCAGCGAGATACGGCAATTCACGAACGTACGCGGGCCCGACGCAGTGACTTTCCGACGTTTCCGTAAGAGATACGCGGCGTAAAGAAAAACATGCCCCCTAGGTGGCGTATCCTATGTAAAGTATGGCCGTCGTGATCGCGTCAAATTAAAAAAGTTTAACGTCGTTTGCGTAACCCGTCCGTGAATGGGGATTGACGTCATTGACGTTCACTGACAGAATTTGGAGCATGCACACTGGGATACATTGACAGTCGACGCATGCGCCTAGTTTAAATACTACATGCCCCCTACCTGCCCAATTTGAATTCCGCCGGCTCATTTTCGCTACGCCGCCGCAACTTTAGGAGCAAGTGCTTTGTGAATACAGTACTTGCTCCTAAAGTTTCGGCGGAGTAACGTAAATGACGAACGTTACGCCAGAATAAAGATCCGCTCTCCTACCTGAATCTGGCCCATAGTGTTCTAACTGTGGGGGGAGGGGGGGTGACCGATGCTGTGTCCCTATGTACAAGGAACACAGATCGGTCTCCTCCTCTCCAGAGACAGGACGCTGTCTCTGTGTAAAACGGCAATGAGAGATGATCTATATGAGATCATCTCTCATTCGCCGCACAGATCGCATCGCAAACGGCCACTCTGATTGGCCATTCGCCGCGATCTGTGATTGGCTGTGTCCAAGGGACACGGCCAACACAGAGCTTCCCCGCCGTGCACTCTGGAGCGCACTCTGGGAACACCCAAAGGGGCGGCCGTCAAAAGACGGCGGGTTGGATATTCAGACCCGCGCTGTAGCCGTCATTCGGCTATAGCGCGGGTCTGAAGTGGTTAAGGTAAAAACATTTTTTACCTTTACAACCCCTTTAAATGCGGCAGGCAGAAAACACAGTAATTGTATTACGCCATCGTATCTTAACTGCATTTTTAAAATGGCCGCTAGGGGCGTTCCCGCTGATTTACGCCTAGAGGGCCAGATTCTGGTACAATCCGCGTCAGCGTAGCGTAAGCCATTTACACTACGCCGCCGCAACTTACTGAAGCAAGTGCCGTATTCTCAAAGCACTTGCTCCGTAAGTTGCGGCGGCGTAGTTTAAATGGCCCGGCGTATCCCCCGCGTAAATGAAAGCGGGCGGCTTGTATTTAAATTAAGCGCGCCCACGCGTCGATCGAACTGCGCATGCGCCGGCCGTGAAAAAAGCCCAGTGCGCATGCTCCAGCTCACATCGGAAAACGTTGTTAAAACCGACGTGATCGTCACTTACGCAATTCCCTATTCGCGAACGACTTAGTTAAACTACGTAACCGACTGAAAATTACGACGCTGTCCCGACGCCATACTTAACATGGCATACGATGGACCTTCGTAAACTTACTCCTCATATAGCAGGGGTAAGTTTACGCTTACGGAAACAACGTAAATGATGACGAGGCGGCGCAAAAACATTTCGGGAATCGGCGTATCAGGCTCATTTGCATAGGCACATGAGAAAACGACGTAAAAGCCACCTAGCGGCCGGCGTAACATTATATTTAAGATCTGACGGTGTAATTGCCTTACGCCAGTCGGATCTTAGTGTAAAACCGGCGTATCTTGTTTTGTGAATACAAAACAATGATACGCCGGCGGGATTTTCGAATTACGCCGGTGTATGTGTAGATACACCGGCGTAATTCCTTTGAGAATCTGGCCCAGAATATGTAAATCAGTGAGATACGCCTATTCACGAACTTACGTCCGGCCGACGCAGCGACTTTACGCCGTTTACGCAAGGCGTTTCCCCGGCGTAAAGATGAAGCACCAAAAAGATGGCGCATCCTATGTTAAAGCGGGGGTTCACCCTTAAAAAAATTCTAACATTACATCGAGGATCCTAAAGACATTTGCAGTATGCATATCTTTTATATTTAATCGCCGTACATACCGATATTTGTGAATTTCTACCCGGCTTCCGGGTTCAGATTCCCACAGGACTGGGCGTTCCTATACCTGGGTTAGATGATTGACGTGGTTCCAATGTCCAATGCAGGCGCCGTGTAGAGCTGACTGTGCAGGCGACGTATAGCGTAAAATTTTAAAAATGTTACATCGTTTGCATAACTCATCCGTGAATGGGGATTTACGTCAATTCCGTTCACGTCGAAAACAATGCGTCGTAGCGTCATAATTTGGAGCATGCGCACTGGGATACCTCCATGGACGACGCATGCGCAGTACGTTCGCCGCGGGGACGCGCTTAATTTAAATACATGACGGCCCCTACCTGCCCGATTTGATTTACGCCGGGCCATTTACGTTACGCCGATGCAACTTACGGAGCAAGTGCTTTGTGAATACAGCACTTGCCTGTAAAAGTTGCGGCGGCGTAACGTAAATCTGATACGTTACGCCGGCACAAAGATCCGCTCTCCATCCTGAATCTGGCCCAAAGTCATTAGTAAAAGTTGCTATACTTCAGATGTCTCGAGTTTACAAGCTGAAGACCCTTTTATTATCCTTTGTACCTCTTTCCTCTTCATGTGTTTTATATCGGTCCTTTACTGCTCTAGAGGAAGCAGAGCCGATGCTTTCTGTATAGAATCGCCTCCTGTCACATGGGAAGGGGAGGGAATATGGGGTGGAGTCAGGGGGGAGCCAATGGGGGCGGCAAACTGAGGTTTCGCCTAGGGCAGGGATCCTCAAACTACGGCCCTCCAGCTGTGTCGGAACTACAAGTCCCATGAGGCATTGTAAAACTCTGACATTCACAGACATGACTAGGCATGATGGGAATTGTAGTTCCTGAACATCTGGAGGGCCGTAGTTTGAGGACCCATGGCCTAGGGCAGGCATGTCCAAAGTCCGGCCCGGGGGCCAATTGCGGCCCTCGTTCCAGTTTAATGTGGCCCCCCTGGAAATTTGGATATATACTGTATTTATCCGCGTGACTTGAAGGGGACCGGGAAGGGAGAATGAGTGCTGTCAAATTACATACAGGAGAATCTAATTTTTACTCGGCGGCATCTGTAATAGAAAGTCCCTTCTCCTGGGCTGCCATTGGACGACTCCTCTGTCTATCATAGGACTTGGGACATTGTATTAAAGAGGCTGCTGTGTAAACAGGAGATTCTCCTGTATGTAATCTGTTGGCACTCGTCCCGCCCCCCCCCCTCCGAGGCTGCAGATGGGCATCGATCAGGCTGCATTCATGGCAATGGAGAGGCTGCATTCATGGCAATGGAGAGGCTGCAGATGGGCACTGATTAGGCTACATTGATGGGCAACGACCCTTATTTTGCTTCACAGTTCTTTATTTACATATTTTTTCCCTGAAACTTCCCTCCTCAAGTGAAGGTGCGTGTTATACGCCAATAAATATGGTATATCCAAATAACACGCCCAAGCTCATCCCTTCACTACACACAGCCACAAAGGCAAGAAAATTCTTGTCGGGCCGTGTATAAGTGCTCGGGAAAACACTTAGACCAAATTTTAATGGTTCACAGAATGTGAGGCAAAATGGTCGGCCCTTACGCATGTTCACTTCATCAAATCCGGCCCTCTTTGAAAAAAGTTTGGACACCCCTGCCCTAGCGCATGCCTGCAACCAATATGCGCCGCTCCAAACAAATGGAAGTAAGAGAGAAAGGGCGAGGTTTGTGAGATCCATGGAGGATCTTAACCACTTAGCGACTGCCTCACATAGATATATGTTGGCAGAATGGCACGGGCAGGCAAAGCAACGTATATATATGTGAACCTGCCCCCGCCCGCGGGACCTGCAGACTCAATGTCCGGCCGGTGCCCCGCGATCGAGTTACGGAACGGCAGAAGGGGGGTGCCTTTGTAAACACATCATTGATCGTCTGCTTCCTCTCATCTCAAATGGTGCCAAGTGAGGAAAAGCCTTGAGGCGATGCAGTTCGCAATTGTTGCGCTATGCAAGTTATTCACTCACTCAATTACAAGCAATGTAAACATCCCTTGTAATAGAAAAAAAGCATGACAGGTCCTCTTAAATATTAGATCTGGGGGTCAAAAAGACGTCACATCTCATATTTACACTAAAATACTATAAAACATTTTTTTAAAAGTAATTTGATGTCGCTCCCACCCTGCAATGATATGGGGAAGGGTGGGGGCCATCTTCATCTCATTTATCTCCATACCAAGCCAGGGAGAGGACTCGATTGCCTCCGCCGTTGTTACGGAGCGGCTCCGGTAAGCGGCGGAGGGCACCAGAATGCGGCAGGAGGGGGGGCCCTCTCCCGCTGACGATTCAAAGTGATTTTGCAGCGAATCCGCTGCAGAGACCACTTTTATCTTGAAGCGGACCGCCCGCTGAAGTAGAGGACATCAGGGTTATGGTAGCTAGCTGCTGCCATAACAACGATATCCCTTCCAAAGAAGCCACGGCCCTTTACAGAATTCGGGGTCGCGCCGTGTCCTAGCAACACCCAGAATGAGAGCCCCACCGTCCCTTCGTCGATTCGATTTGAGCAATTAAAGTGGTTGTAAACTCTGTCACACCTCTGTTACCTACTAGAGAGTCTCCAATAAGACTCACCTGTAGGTACCATGATTATCTTCTAAACTTGCACAGTGTAGGAGATATCCACTGTATCAGCATGTGACAACGTCTTCGGCACGTGTGCACTGAAAGAAACGGGACGCTCAGTAGCCGTACTGTGACCGGCGTCTCCCGCGTGCATGCGCGACATCATCGTTGGTTTCAGCCAATCACAGCACTGGAGCCCTCGAACGTGGAAATGACTCTAGGAGACATGTCACCCTTCACAGCCGGGGGACCGCTGCGGAGGCGTCTATCTAAGGTGAGTATTTTATAATGAGCTAGTATGTGATTCATACTAGCTCATTATGTCTTTGTCTTACAGGTTTTTCTGGGGGGGGTTTGTGTTTTTTTTTTTTACGGACTATACAACCCCTATAAACGATACTCAGTTGGTACTAACGGGCCCAAAGTGTGCCAAGAAAATATCCCCCACACCATTACACCCCCACCACCAGCCTGAACCGGTGATACAAGGCAGGATGGATCCATGCTTTCATGTTGTTTACACCAAATTCTGACCCGACCATCTGAATGTCGCAGCGGAAATCGAGACTCATCAGACCAGGGAACGTTTTTCCAATCTTCTATTGTGCAATTTTGGTGATCCTGTGCGAATTGTAGCCATGGAGGCTACCAGCGAGAAAACCAGCGAGAAAACCAGCGAGAACCTCGCTGGAATGCACATTCCAGCGAGGACCTCGGCCGTGTGTACACTCTCGGCGAGCTTCCCGTCGGGAAGCCCGTCGAGCAGAAATAGAGAGCACGCTCTGTATTTGCTCGACGGCCCGCCTGGATGAATGGCTGGTTGCCATTCCCGACGGGCGGGTCACCGATTTCGACGGCCGGCAGAGAGCCTCGATGGGCGGAACGATGTGTTCTGCCCGTCGAGGTTCTCTGCCGTGTGTACACGGCCTGATGCTTGGTTTGAACTTCAGCAAGTCGTCTTCACCACGTCTAAATGCCTAAATGCATGGAGTTCCTGCCATGTGATTGGCTGATTAGCAGTTTGTGTTACCAAGCAACTGAACAGCTGTACCTAATAAAGTGGCCGATGTGTGTGTGTGTATATATATATATATATATATATATACAGTATATATAGCAAAACAGTGTATTCCCAAGGCCTATAATACACTCCTCAGCGCCAAACAGACAATACCCTTTAAGGAAAGATAGAGCACAATATATTTAGAAAACAAGGGACTGGGGAGGAAGGAATGCGCAAGTTATTCCACTAATAAACAGGCGTGGAGTAGCCACCGCCTATATAGATCTAATACCTGACTAGGTAGTGCTGCTGTAACCAAAAATCTAGTATTTGAACAAGAGGGGAAGGAAAAAGGAGACGGGATAGTCGACCCACCAGGGGCCTAAAGGGGTTACTTTAAGCAGCACAAGATTGATCTGAAAGATGATAATGATACACCATATAATTATTCATTATATAATATGGTTATTAAACGAATATTGATTACCATATATACAAAAAGAAAAACACATAACATTTAAACAAAACAGGAACACACACAGACATAGACAAAAAGCATGGTCCGGACACTTTTGTATTCAGCCTGCACGAATGGCAACACTTAAATCTATAGTGATGCGACTAACCATATAGTGATGGCAGGCGGGATCAGAGGTATCCACTACCAATAGCCGCAATTGACCAATCGGTGTTAGCGATATGTGGAGGCTGGATACAAGCTCGTTGTGAGGTGGGGGGGGGAGGGAAGGGGGAAGGAAAAATTATGGGAGGGATATGCCTTGGTCGTGATAATGGATCCACTGTTCGTTAACCAAGGTGTATATGATTTGGATGTTTACTTGCATGAATGACTTGGTATATATTAAGTACTGACATAGTCCAGGTAGTAACAAGCAAGTTGGTAATTGAACAGTCCTGAATGTCCTGGTAATGGGTTGCGTATCACAATAAGACTTTTAGATGATGGTTAGTACTGGACTCATGTTGTTAAGTATGTTTAGATTAATTAAACATCTAAGCTAGAGTCCATAGTCATTCACATGGGACCATGTAATCAGCACATGACAAGCCTTGGTGTTTATTAATAAATGAGAGCTAAGTTCCGTTTGAGGCTCTCTGCGTAGTATCAATAGGAAATAAAACACCCTTAGATAGATATACGTTACCACCTTGGTAGCCGTCGTATGGAATGCAGATCTTTATTCACTGCTGGTCAAATTTGTGCGCGCTGTTCAGTTACCCCGTTGTGGCGCTGTCTGGTATAACATCAATTTCCACTATAAAGTCCAGTATAGAACAAGGGACTGGTTCAGCGCGCGGGTATGATCGACATCAAACATCCTTCAAGGATTGTGAGTAGTTTTGACCATCCTGCATATACCTCGCTGCAGTCGTTTTTAAATTTTGGCGTCTGCTGCCGCTATCCCTCCGTCCTCCACACGAGCTGCTGGTGTCACGGAATCACGTTAGGTGATGACTTAACCACTTCATTACCGAGCCTGTTTTTCAGATTCGGTGCTTACGAGACTAAAACAGTTTTTTTTGCTAGAAAATTATTTAAAACCCCCAAACATTATATATATTTTTTTTTCTAACACCCTAGAGAATAAAATGGCGGTCATTGCAATACTTTTTCTCACACCGTATTTGCGCAGCGGTCTTACAAGCGCACTTTTTTTGGAAAAAATTCACTTTCTTGAATTAAAAAATAAGACAACAATAAATTTGGCCCAATTTTTTTATATATTGTGAAAGATAATGTTACGCCGAGTAAAATGATACCCAACATGTCACGCATAAAAATTGCGCCCGCTCGTGGCATGGCGTCAAACTTTTACCCTTAAAAATCTCGATATGCGACGTTTAAAAAATTCTACAGGTTGCATTTTTTGAGATGACGAGGAGGTCTAGGGCTAGAATTATTGCTCTCGCTCTAACGATCGCGGCAATACCTCACTTGTGTGGTTTGAACACCGTTTTCATATGCGGGCGCTACTCGCGTATGCGTTTGCTTCTGCGCGCGAGCTCGTCGGGACGGGGCACTTTAAAAAAATTTTTTTTTGGTTTTGGTTTTTATTTTTATTTATTTTATAATTTTTAACACTGAAAAAAAAAAAAAAAAAAATTATCACTTTTATTCCTATTACAAGGAATGTAAACATCCCTTGTAATAGAAAAAAGCATGACAGGTCCCCTTATATATGAGATCTGGGGTCAAAAAGACCTCAGATCTCATATTCAGGCTTAAATGCAAAAAAAAAAAAAATAAAAAAAAAAAAAAATAAGTCAAAATGTAAACATATTAAATGTCTCTTTAAGACGCTGGGCGGAAATGACGTTTTGACGTCACTTCCGCCCAGCAGAGAGAGGGGGACGGCTGAGGGACATTTTTTCCCTCAGTCACATCCCCGGACAGACAACGAGCGGACCCGATCGCCTCCGCCGCTACCGACGGCTACGGTAAGCGGCGGAGGGCGCGGGAGAGCGGCGGGAGGGGGGGGCACCCTCTCCCGCCGCCGGTAACGGCGATCTCGCGGCGAATCCGCCGCGATGACCGCCGTTATCGTTAACAGGACCGCCCCACGAAGAGATGGATATCTCGGTTGTGGCAGCAGCTGCTGCCGTTACCGAGATATCCATCTTCAAAAACGTGACGTCTTTGGACGTGGGGCCGGTCACAAGTGGTTAATATATACCAAGTCATTCATGCAAGTAAACATCCAAATCATATACACCTTGGTTAACGAACAGTGGATCCATTATCACGACCAAGGCATATCCCTCCCATAATTTTTCCTTCCCCCTTCCCTCCCCCCCCCACCTCACAACGAGCTTGTATCCAGCCTCCACATATCGCTAACACCGATTGGTCAATTGCGGCTATTGGTAGTGGATACCTCTGATCCCGCCTGCCATCACTATATGGTTAGTCGCATCACTATAGATTTAAGTGTTGCCATTCGTGCAGGCTGAATACAAAAGTGTCCGGACCATGCTTTTTGTCTATGTCTGTGTGTGTTCCTGTTTTGTTTAAATGTTATGTGTTTTTCTTTTTGTATATATGGTAATCAATATTCGTTTAATAACCATACGGTCAGTCTAATTTTTATACTATTGTGCTCAAACATCTTTTAAATTTTGATACTATTAATAAATGAATAATTATATGGTGTATCATTATCATCTTTCAGAGCACAATATATACCTCTAAACCAAGATATATAAATTGTATATATAAAAGCAGCTGTTAAAAAATGTGTCAAAGATAACAAAAAAGCATTCAACGGTCGACGCTCTCCGTTATAGTCACATACTGACGAAACTAGTCAGAGTGATAGCTGCACGCTGCACGCTGCGCCTGGTAGGACATCCACGCCACACCAAAGGAACCAGGAAAGGATAATCTGCTGGGTTACCTCACGTTGATTGCGTTGGAGGACGCTATCCTGTTCATCTGTGACTGGTGATGTGATGTGTACATTGTTCATTACAAACTGATTTTCTGTACGTAGGATTCTTGGGATACTTGCTGGAAGGGTTTTTTTAATAAATTGAGTTACGCTATGATTTGCTTCCTCTTTTTGTTTATTATCCCACCCATTTGAGGCTGATTCCTTGCAAGTGACCCCCATTAGATGGAAATTCGATCAGTGACCTACTAATCTTATATGAAGTGCCTGATAATACTGCATGTCTGGTGAGTTTGAACCCCAGCGGGGATTTTGATTGCAACACGTGGTGGATTGAGAGTGGGCAGGCTGGTGCACACTTCCTTTTCCCTATCTGACACTACTTTTGGATAACGCACAGACTGTGGATGTTTTCTAACATCAAGAATTTCCGTCTTTTTGCCTACTTTATGGTGGAGTTGGACACCTATATCCATCTTCAGCGCTGTTTTGCATTTATTACTTAATGACTCATTTTGGACTTTGAATGCTTTTTTGTTATATATATATATATCACACACATACACACATACATAAAAAATATTATAATTATATATATATGCCATCAGGTGCCCCCAGCAGAGCCCCTCCTTACATCAGGCGCAGGGCCGCCATCAGGAATTATGGGGCCCCTTACACAGCTTCAGGCATGGACCCCCCGGAGCAGAGAAACAACCGGTGGGGTGCTGCCGCCTAAAATTGAGAAGTGGGGGGCTCATTTACAAAAAAAGAAGAAATTAAGAAAAATATATATTTAAAAAACGGGGGGTAGCCATCCGGGGCCCTGGGGACCTCTAGGCCCTTTAATTTTTTTTTTTTTTAAAGAAATTACAAAAAAAGGGGGCTTTCCATCCGGGACCTCTGGGCCCTTTAATAAAAAGAAACCTCTGAGCCCTTTAATAAAAAAGGAACAATATATATATATATATATATATATATATATATATATATATATATATATATATATATAAAAATAAAATAAATACACATTTATATAAAAAAGGGGGGGTGCCTTCCAGGGCCCTGGGACCTCTGGGCCCTTTAATAAAAAAAATATATAAACAAAAATAAAAAATAAACATTTATAAAAAAAAGGGGGGGTTTGACACATGGGGCCCTGGGGACCTCTAAGCCCTTTAATAAAAAAAAAAATATATATATATATACACACACACACACACACACACATTATATGTATGGGACCTCTGGGCCCTTTAATAATATTATATATATATATATATATATATATATATATATATATATATATATATATATATATAATTTTTTTTTATAAAAAATATGTTTTTTATAAAAAAAAAGGGGGGTTGTCATCTGGGGCCCTGGGGTTCTCTGTGCCCCTGGGGACCTCCAGACCCCTAAAAATAAAAATGTTCCTTTAATAAAAAATAAAATAAAAATATATTAAAAAACTATATTTTTTATAAAAAAATAAATAAAAAAACAGGGGGTTGCCATATGGGGCCTAGGGGACCCCCGGGCCCCATACAGGTGTACTGCCTGTACACCCCTGATGGCGGCCCTGATCAGGCGTCCCCAGCTATATATATATATATATGTGTGTGTGTGTGTATATATACTCTGATTAAACCAAGAGTCCTTTGGTAAATTCAATTGGCCAGAAGTGAAGATCTAGTGATCCTCTCGCCCATTCGCTGACACACTTTTGACCAAGAGATTCCAAGCCTGCCCACCACGGCAAGGTAGACTCTTCTAGGGCAGGACCTACACTAAACTACACTAAGCTACCCTACTGGATGCTAGTCATCCTTTTTCTAATGTTGGGTGTATGTTTGTAGTACCGCCTCATCCTATATTCTGAGTGTGCGATCTACTCTCTCCTAATTTGGTTGTCTGTCTGTGTGCGGATCTATCTAAAGCATGGAGCGGTCAGTTTATGTACATCTGGACGTCCTCTGTTGATGTCAGTCAGTGCATGCCAGTCGTTGTATGTTGATCAGTGTGTGTCAGTAAATAAATGTAAGTCCTGATTTTATCTATGCACGTAGCCAAACTCATGAAATGCCCAGATAGCACAAAAAAATCCCTTTCTTTCTTAATTTTCCAAAACAAACAAGATCTGCAAAATGAAAAAGTGTGAGTATGGCCTCACTTAGGACTAGTTAATAGGGTAATAGAGTACCATCATCCAAGTATTGATGAAAAAGAGGGGGGGGGGTGGGAATGGGGGAATAGTTGCTGAAGCTAGACCCAACACATACCCGCCCAGTTGAGGTGTGGACTATCTCGGTACAAAATAGGTCAGGATAAACAATATAATAAATAAGAAATTAATTTATTAAATGAAACTGTTGCATTAAAAACAATAGTGTACATCAAAAGATTGGTCGATTCTCTACTAGTTTCGCGGGATGTCCGCTTCTTCAGGAGTACCAATCTGAAGGACAATAATGCAATAAAATGATGTAAAATACAGATAATACAGTTCAGCAGTGAGTTAAGAATTAAATAGACATAGAGTTTTTACCCAAAGTGTAACGAAGCAGGCGCGGAGCCAGGTCTGCCCAATAGGTGATCCCCCTGCAGCGAACGTGGGGGATGGTAAGTGGGTCTCTGAAAAATTGGCATACATTAGGTTGTAGGAGGAGGCCCAGGACATGGATAGTGGTAATGGTGGGGGTGGGTCAGGGGAGAGGGGGAGTAGGAATATAGGAAAGGTTGAAGCGGGGGGGGGATGGAGTTGGGGGGGGGGCGAGAGAAAAAGGAAAGAGAGAGGATGGGAAGAATAGGGAGGGGAGGGAGGGGAACAAAAAAGGGGGGGAGAGGTGGAAGGGTAGGAAGAGGAAGGGAGGGGATGGGGGAGGGGAAGGCAGGAGGAGGGAGGGGATGGGGGAGGGGAAGGCAGGAGGGGGGAAAGAGCGAGGTAGGGGTACAGCCAGGTAGGGGAAGAGGGGGAGGAAAGGGAAAAGAAGAAGGAGGGCAGGGGGAGGAAAGAGAAAAGGAACAGGGGTAGAGGGAAAGGGAAGGGGTAGGGAGGAGAAGGAGTGAGGAAAAGCAGGAGGAAGGAGGAAAGAGAAGGGAATGTGGACAGATTTGACCCTAAGAAGGGGTCAGGGATGAAGACTCACCACAACCGATCGTATCCATGGATGCATGGGGGGCCAGCAGCCAAGGTGGTGGCAAAGAGTAGGTCCCGATGGTGGGTGGGAAACAACTGGGTTGGCTGAGGACAAGGCATGGAGCTGGTGCAGGCATATGAGCGGGGCCAAGTACGGGGACAGGGTCCAGTGTAACTGGTGCGTGGCCAGTAAACTGTCACTCATGGAGGTATCCATGGACGTGGCAATGCACGGTAGTGCATGGACAATTCTAGCTCCCGTACGGATCCCCGCTGTGCCGTGGGCAGCAGCCTAGCTGTGTCACTCACATGAGCCAGCCTGTGCGAGATCCGCACTGGCTCATCCAACGGGCCAGAGACCATTAAATGAGCATCCCCAACCGGGACACGCCTCAACGCCGTCGGAACGGCGGCGTCTGACGTCACCCGGTCAGCTTCCCCACACTGCGCAGATGCGGGATCCGCAATGCTGCGCATGTGCGGTCGAACCAGGCCAAGGGGCGGGGAGCCCCAAGCCTGGACGAGCAAGTGGGGATGGGCTAAGGCTCATCCCTGCCAGGGGAAGCACACGTCCGCTGCTAAGGGGGGAGGGGGGCACCATGGGCAGGCATGCGACGTGAAACTGGAGGGAAATACATTTACGAAAAAGGAAACATAAAATTAAATTAACATAGTTAGAATGTACATTACAATCATGTAATAAGTGAGAAGATAATTCCCACAGTTAGATTACTATTTAGTGGTAACTTGTGGCATGGCAGATTGCATTGACAACTGCAAGGTCTCAGGGAAGGCTACGGAGGAGGTGGTGGTGAGAGGGAAGGGGGGGGGGGTTGTTGTATTGTTCCCCCAGGTTATATAAATATACTGATAAAACTGAATAACAGGATAAGCGGTGAAGGTAAAAATAAAAAATAAAAATAAATATAGAAATAAAATAAAAATAAAATTAGTAATAAAAATGGAAAATAATAATTAAGGGGATGGATGAATGAACAGAGTAGATGTATATAAGGAGGGTGACAAAGGGCGAGCAGTGTAACATCGCAGGCCTACCTGGGCTATGATAAAAATGTGGCATAAATGAAAAACAAACACTGGCAAGTGCTTGGCCTATGTGTGAAAATGGGGAAAGGGGTTATATAGGGGAAAAATAAATGGTAAAAGGTGATGAGATATGGGTGATCTGATCAAAGACTACTCCACGGGCCTGATAAAGTGGAGTGGGGGTAGTGCCAAGGGGTGTAATAATACTAGTTGCAGAGTACCCCTATGTCATATGAACTGAAATGGGTGTCTAATTGTATATATGATTGTGAAAAAAAGAGCGATGTTGTTGATGATGATAATGTAGTTATGAGCACAGCCGTAGGTCGGGGTGCCATAAAGCAAAGAGGGGGGCACCAAAATGGGTGCAGCTGCAGTAGATAATAGGAAGTGTGGGTAACACAAAATTCCTAGACGGTCTGGAGCATATCCATACCGTTGTCTCATCAATGGCCTTGAGTAGGGGTCAAGTGAGGGCTGAAGCTTTCCTCTTATTAACATACAGAATAATACATGTATATATCAATATATAGACATAAGACATCAAGAAAAAAAAGAAATAACAGATTAGTTGGCAAAAACAACAATAGAAAGATCTGCCGGATCCGTATCGAGATATTCCCAGGTCAATGCAGAGTATAAGGCAATGTCATGGCCAAGTCACATAGTAATGGAAAGGGTTAAATAAAAGATAAATTGGGATTTACAAGTTAGAGGCACTCAGGGAAGAGAGAAACGGGTGTGTTATCCACCCAATTATAATGAAAAAGTGCGAGTATGGCCTCACTTAGGACTAGTTAATAGGGTAATAGAGTACCATCATCCAAGTATTGATGAAAAAGAGGGGGGGGGGTGGGAATGGGGGAATAGTTGCTGAAGCTAGACCCAACACATACCCGCCCAGTTGAGGTGTGGACTATCTCGGTACAAAATAGGTCAGGATAAACAATATAATAAATAAGAAATTAATTTATTAAATGAAACTGTTGCATTAAAAACAATAGTGTACATCAAAAGATTGGTCGATTCTCTACTAGTTTCGCGGGATGTCCGCTTCTTCAGGAGAACCAATCTGAAGGACAATAATGCAATAAAATGATGTAAAATACAGATAATACAGTTCAGCAGTGAGTTAAAAATTAAATAGACAGTTTTTACCCAAAGTGTAACGAAGCAGGCGCGGAGCCAGGTCTGCCCAATAGGTGATCCCCCTGCAGCGAACGTGGGGGATGGTAAGTGGGTCTCTGAAAAATTGGCATACATTAGGTTGTAGGAGGAGGCCCTGTTCCTTTTCTCTTTCCTCCCCCTGCCCTCCTTCTTCTTTTCCCTTTCCTCCCCCTCTTCCCCTACCTGGCTGTACCCCTACCTCGCTCTTTCCCCCCTCCTGCCTTCCCCTCCCTCCTCCTGCCTTCCCCTCCCCCATCCCCTCCCTTCCTCTTCCTACCCTTCCACCTCTCCCCCCCCTTTTTTGTTCCCCTCCCTCCCCTCCCTATTCTTCCCATCCTCTCTCTTTCCTTTTTCTCTCTTTCTCTCGCCCCCCCCCCCCAACTCCATCCCCCCCCCCTGCTTCAACCTTTCCTATATTCCTACTCCCCCTCTCCCCTGACCCACCCCCACCATTACCACTATCCATGTCCTGGGCCTCCTCCTACAACCTAATGTATGCCAATTTTTCACGGTTTTAGTTTTGACGGTTATAGTTTTGACATTTTTTTAACATAGTAAAAATGACCGTGTATTATGGTATTAGACGACAGACTTTTAGACTAGATCATCATACATTTGTATGATGGATCCATCACTAATTTTTGCACCATGGTCAGAAACTGACCGGTTATAGTTTTGCCATTTTTAACATAGTGAAAATGACCGTTCATTATGGCACTAGACCACTGACTTTACACTAGATCATCATACATTTGTATGACGGATCTATCACTAATGTTTGCACCATGGTCACAAATGTCCCTTTTTTTTTTTTGCGACTTAGAAGCCGTAGGCTTAATCCCTTTCACGTAGCCACCATGGGCAATTTTTGCCACACTTCACACGGACAGCATCACTTACTACTATTAATTAACTATTATAATTCTAGATTTTCCTAGCTTGTGACGGAAAATATTGATTATATGAAGACAGGAGGCGAGTATCTTATGCATGATCTTTCTTTATTCATGCTCACAGCAGAAAACCAACTTTAGTGAAAAACTATAGAAACTGTTTCTTAAAACTGTAAACAAGAAAAACTACGCCCCCAGCAGCCCTCTAGGTGGGTCTGCCAATCACAGGGCAGTCCAGTCAGTACATAAAAGGCTGTCTCTTTAGGAACCTCCTCTTTCTTGAAGCGAACTGTGGAAAAAAACTTCAACCTCCAACTCTGGAACTGGGCTTCTGGAACCGAAGACAATTGACAGCCGGTCACCTGGGTGCAGTGAGATTCCCCATCTCCGATCCGCGAGGACGAACGGTCTAAGAGTTGAATCAGGGAAAAAACAAGATCGATCCCAACAGGAGATCAAACGGGACGTGCTGGGGTAGTCAGCCACCGAACTGGAAGATGCGTGGATCAATAACCTAAAATAAATGAGAGATAATATCGTGAAAGGGATGGGTAGGGAGGGAAGATACTCGCCTCCTGTCTTCATATAATCAATATTTTTCGTCACAAGCTAGGAAAATCTAGAATTATATATCAGACAGGAGGCTCATATCTTATGCAAGTTTAAAGCTATAACAAGCATACATGAAAAAAATACGTGAGGCACAATTACAACACTGACATAGATACGTGTTCCTCCGGTCTAAAATAAAATTGACGGAATGTGGTCGCCGAAGACCAGTCTGCTGCCAACAATAGGTTCGACAGGGAACCTCCCGAGGTGATGACCTTGGTAGTCATCGCTCCCCTGGAGGAGTGAGAGCCAAACAAGGACGTGTCAATCCCTGCCATGTCCATGACAGAGTGTACCCACCTGGCTAACGTGGCCGAGGAAACTGGAAGGTGAGGCTTGACATAAGAAATAAGAAGTTGAGAAGAAAGTACGGATCGTACTGGGGACGTCATAGACTCATAAGCAGTGCTTTAACTGGGCCGGAACGCGGCGGTACTCAGTACCGCCACTTCCAAAAATGGCCCTGGAGAGTACCAGCACCTCTCAGTGCCCCCAGTACGTGCGTTTCCCGTACCGGAACGCAGCACCAGGCGGCACTTTCAGGGGAGCGGCAGCCCGCGGCCATGGAAAAAAAAGGGCACGCCGCGCTGTGATACATGTCCCGCCCTCCTCCTCCTCCTAGCTCGTGTGATAGAGCCAGTGTGCTGTCTGTCACACAAGCTGGACTAGAGGAGGGGGGCGGGACATGTATCAGCGCGCGCGCCAGAACTGTTACCGTGGAGAGAGGAGAGGAGAGGAAGAACTGCCTTCAGAATCAGAACTGCCTTCAGAACTGTGAGTACTACTGCAATGAGTACACACTACACTGTACACGTGTGAGGGGGAGGAGAGGGAAGACAGGGAAGAGGGCTGCTGATGGGGACACACACTCTGGTCTGATGTAAGGAGGTGCTGATGGGGGACACTCTGATGTAAGGAGGTGCTGATGGGGACACTCTGATGTAAGGAGGTGCTGATGGGGACACTGATGTAAGGAGGTGCTGATGGCGGACACTCTGATGTAAGGAGGTGCTGATGGGGGACACTCTGATGTAAGGAGGTGCTGATGGGGGACACTCTGATGTAAGGAGGTGCTGATGGGGACACTCTGATGTAAGGAGGTGCTGATGGGGGACACTCTGATGTAAGGAGGTGCTGATGGCGGACACTCTGATGTAAGGAGGTGCTGATGGCGGACACTCTGATGTAAGGAGGTGCTGATGGCGGACACTCTGATGTAAGGAGGTGCTGATGGCGGACACTCTGATGATCAGAGTGTCCGCCATCAGCACCTCCTTACATCAGAGTGTCTGCCATCAGCACCTCCTTACATCAGAGTGTCCCCATCAGCACCTCCTTACATCAGAGTGTCCCCCATCAGCACCTCCTTACATCAGAGTGTCCGCCATCAGCACCTCCTTACATCAGAGTGTCCCCCATCAGCACCTCCTTACATCAGAGTGTCCCCATCAGCACCTCCTTACATCAGAGTGTCCCCCATCAGCACCTCCTTACATCAGAGTGTCCGCCATCAGCACCCATCCACCTCAGAGCCTTATTGTATGTATAACCTGCTGGGACTTGTAGTTCTCCAATCTCCATGAGCCCCAGGAGAAGATTGAGAACTACAAGTCCCAGCAGTCTTACTAAAATGACAGGCTCTGAGGTGGATAGATGTCTGGACAGTGACAATTGGTGACACAGTGGTGACAATTGGTGGCACAGTGGTGACAATTGGCATGGTACAGTGACTGCATTTAAAGGCATGGCACAGTGGTTGCGTTTGTTGGCATGGCACAGTGGTGACAATTGATGACACAGTGGCTGCATTTGATGGCATGGCGCCCTGTAATTGGGCATATGTGTTCATGCGTTAGAGCGGGGGGGGGGGGGGCGAAAAAAAACGTTCTGCCCCGCGGGGGGGGGGGGGGAACCGGCGCCTAATAGAGTACCGGCACCTCTTTTGGTCCACTTAAAGCACTGCTCATAAGCTTGTAGGCAGCGCACCACACAAAGGCGTGGGTGAGAGGGGAAGAAAGGGTAGAAGACCGATTGAAGGCCCGTCTTAGTTCGACGTACGACCGAAAATTTCACCCCAAGCGGGGAGAACTGGCATCTAGAAATGTCCAGAGCTCTGACGTCTGACACCCGTTTGATAGAAATCAGACATAACAGGACCGTCAATTTGAAAGACAGTAATTTCAAAGACAGGGCGTCTTTGTCGCCCCAGTCTGAGAACATGGAAAGGACCTTGGTTACGTCCCAAGTATGTTGTTACCTGGGTCGTGGGGGTCGTTGAAACTTAACACCTCTTAATAGGCGACATACCAAAGGGTGTTTACCCACCGGAAGCGAGTCAACAGGAGAATGGTAGGCTGAAATCGCTGAACGATGTACATTAAGGGAATTATAGGATTTCCCGGCTTCATAGGCATCCGCCAGGTAGTTGACCACTAGGGACACAGGTGCTTGAACGGGATCAACCTGCCGTTGATCACACCAACGAACCCAAAGTCGCCAGGCTGATCGGTATGCCGATCTAGTCCCGGGGGCCCAGGCCATGGCGATGAGATTCCTAGCTGCCCCTGAAAGGACGCTGCCTGCAGCGGGCATCCCGAGACCAGCCACGCAAGGAGAGGAAGGGTGTGGTCCGTGATCAAGGGATGCAGATCCCCGCTCGGACCGGTGAGGAGATGAGGAGAATGAGGGAGGAGTCTGGGGAGATCCAACGTCATTCCCAGGAGGAGAGGAAACCACGGTTGCGTCGGCCACCACGGGGTGATCAGCACCACCGACGCTCTCAGATTCGTAATGTGAAGGAGGACCCTGAGAATCAATGAGAAAGGGGGAAACGCATAGTGCGTCCCTAGGGGCCAAGTCTGGCGCAGGGCGTCTACCGCCTGCGCCTCCGGATCCGGTCTCCAACTGTAAGTGCGGGAGCTGACGATTGAGACGGGACGCGAAAAGGTCGAAGGTTAAGGGACCCCACAAGCGAGCGAGAGCTAGGAATACCGACTGATCCAGCCGCCAATCGCTGGAATCGGCCAGGTAACGGGAGTTCCAGTCCGCTACCATATTGGACACACCCGGAATATATTCCGCGATCGGAACGATGTTGCGTTCCAGGCAGAAATGCCAGAATTACTTCGCAAGGTCTGCTAGGATTTTGGATTTGGAGCCCCCCAGACGGTTGACGTATTGGACAGCGGAGACATTGTCCATGCGAATTAAAACACAACAGTTGGACGCGTGAGGAAGAAGACTCCTGATGGCAAAGAAGGCCGCCAGGAGTTCCAACGCGTTGATGTGAAGTAGCGATTCCCCTGCGGACCACGTGCCTCCTGTGGAGGATGAACCGCATCGAGCGCCCCAGCCATGTCGGCTGGCATCTGACTCCAGAATAAAGTCCAGATTGGAACTGAATATGGTCTTGCCGTTCCACTCGACGGCATGACGCAACCACCATCGAAGCTCCCCTATGGCTTCCACGTCCAAATGAACCTTGTCTGCATAGCGGAGCCCATGGCGGAGATGAAGAGTTTTGAGCCTCTGAAGGGCTCGGTAATGAAGGGGGGCCGGAAAGATGGCTTGGATCGATGCAGACAGCAGACCGACGAGGCGGGCCAGTCCGCGTAAGGACACTCTCTGCTTGCTGAGTACGAGGTTGATTTCCTTCCGTATGGCAAGTAGTTTGGCTTTGGGTAGACGGAGGACCGCTAGTTTGGTGTCCACCAAGAACCCTAAAAATTCCATCTCCTGGGACGGGGCTAGGACCGACTTCTCGTGGTTTACGAGAAAACCCAGGTCCTGAAGTAGGGTAACAGTCCAGGATGCATGCACGTTTGCTAGATGGGGGGAACGTGCCATTATGAGTATGTCGTCTAAATAGATGATTAACCTCACACCTCTGCTTCGTAGGGCTGCAATCACCGGTTTCAATAATTTGGTTAAACACCATGGGGCTGAGGAGAGATCGAAGGGGAGGCAAGTGAACTGCCACACCCTGTCCCTCCACGCGAAACGGAGTAAGTGTTGGGAGGATGGATGGATGGGAACTGTAAGGTAGGCGTCTTTCAAGTCCACCTTGACTAGCCAATCTTCGGGGCGTAAAAGGTCCCTTAGGCAGTGAATGCCTTCCATCTTGAAATGTCGGTAAACGACATGTTGATTGAGGTTTCTCAAGTTTATCACCGGCCGGAAACCCCCGCCCTTCTTTCTGACTAGGAAAAGGTTGCTGCGAAAACCTTGGGAAAGTGGGTCCACTTCTATTACCGCTAGCTTGGACTGGAGGTCCTGTAATTCGTAGTCCATCAGAGTGGCGTTTGGGATAGAAAACCGAATGGGGTGAGGGGTTCGGTCCATCACTGGTGGGGCATATAATTCTATCTGGTAGCCCATTACAGTATTGAGTATCCACGAGTCAGCCATAATCGCAGACCAGGCGCGGATAAAATGCTTCAACCTTTCCCCTACAGGCATGTGGGAAAAAGGAAGAGGTCTGGAACAGGGGTATCCTCTACCTCCTCGGCCTCTCCATGGACGTCCCCGGGGGGGGGAAAGAATGGTGCCGGTTGTGCAACTGGTGTTGGGTAGGGCTGCGGAGACTGGTATTGTGCGGGAGCCCTTTGGTATGGCCTGGAAGAGGAGAAACGGCCGGCAGAGCGGCCTCTATATCTGCCGGCCTTGGGAAAAACTCTATTCTTAGCTCTTTTTAGTGATGTCTGGGCCTTATCCAGGCTGGAATAGAGGCCTACCATTTTGTTTATGTCCTTTATGAGGGAATCTCCGAACAACATGCCGTCGGCTGACGGGCCTGGTTCAGATTCGGCAAGGTGTGAAAGTTGGGGGTCAAGTCTCATGAGTATTGAGCGTCGGCGCTCCGTGGAACATGTAGTATTTGCTGAACCCAGGAGGCAAATCGCTCTCTGGGTCCATCCCCTAAGTTGGGATAAATCGACAGGTTGTCCAGAAGCGGAGGCCTGTTCGCTAAGATTTAGAATCTTTGTGACCGGACCAAACAGGTCCAAGACCCTGTCCTGAATCATTCTGAATGATCGTTCTATCCCCTTTTTTGAATATTTCCCATTTTTTGTGAGGTATCTCAGGAGAATGGGATCTACCTCAGGGGTGCTCACCACTTTTTTGGGGATACAAGGGCGGGGACATTCCGCGCGTAGCTTATTTCTGTTGGCTTTGTCGACTGACCTTCGAGCCCAGTGTTCAATATATTGAGACACCTCGGGTAGAGGGGTCCAGTCACCGGATCGGGGGTGACTAATGGCTTTGGGGTCAAAAAATGGTTCTCCATGGGAGTCCAATAAAACCTCACCCTGGGATACAGGGTTGGCGTCGTTCTTAGACTGCAAATGCCCACTGTTCTCATAATCTTCATCATCCTCATCTTCTCCAGACTCGTAGGCGTCGAACGCCTCGGACTCCGCGGACGATTCAGGAGAGGAGTCCACAAAGGAGTCCGGTTTTGTCCGCCTGGTGGATCGATGCCTCTGTGAATTTATCTCCCCGAGGCCCAGGGGTCGTATAGAGTCTGGGAGGACAGTGGGTCGACAGTCCTGGGATGGTACTGTCTGGGGCATGAGTATTACTTCCCCTGCCGGGGAGTCGTGAGCCACGTCAATGTGGCGGCGTTTCTGTGACGCCTTACCCTTCTTTAATGGCGGTATGCCGGTGTCGGTAGTTCCGGACACCTGGGGTATAGGTGGGGTAAATACCACTGAGGCCATGGCAGCCTGAACTGATTGATTAATTATCTCTTGTATCTGTGCTGCAGACAGAAACATAGGTGTATCCTGTGGGGGGTCTATAAGCCCTACAGGAGAGGTCATAGGGGAGAGATCCTTGCCCTCTGCCATTATAGTATTGTAGTGAATGACAGTCTAAGGGAAAATCAATATTAATATAGGATACTGTCGTTAATAGAAGGTACAAATGCAGCAGCAGACTAGAGGGAAGCTAGGGATGCTGAAGAGGCTATAGTCTGTAGTAGTATGGTGAGCGCAGCTGCAGCTCAAAACTAAGGGAAAGCACTAGGGAATAAATTCCCAGGATTAGCTACCTAAAGTCCGAGCTCCGCACTCCTCGCCGCTTGCCCAGATACTAATTGAGAGTGGCGGAGGAGCGGAGCCCGGAGAAGGAAGGCGAAGTCTCGCGAGACTCTAGCCTTCAGATGATAGGAGGGGAAGACGCGACACGCCTCCTCCCTGCAAGAGCGCGATGAGAGGGGGAAACCGAAGGCGCGAATGAATCGAAAATGGCGCCGACCTCTCGCGATGATAGGGAAGCAAAACACGCGCAACGTGAGTGAACCGGGACCGGTCAGAGCGCCCACAGGATGCGCGCTGACCGGAGCACAATCGAAAGGGTATCAAAAAAAAGAATAGCAAAGCGGATTCTGAGGAAAAGTTTTTCATTCATCAGATGGCCATACATTATTTAAAAAATACAGAAACATTACTAAGGCCAATAGGAGTATTTTCGGAATCATTGCAAGGCAATTACTATTACAAAGGGAATACCTAGAGCCCCAGGGGGGGCGAATTAACAGGAATCCAAGAAAAGCTTATAGTAAAGTAAATGACAATGTAAGATCTACTGAATTAGTCTACTTATCTGACTTCTGATCTGTGAGCAGAAAGAAAGAGGAGGTTCCTAAAGAGACAGCCCTTTATGTACTGACTGGACTGCCCTGCGATTGGCAGACCCACCTAGAGGGCTGCTGGGGGCGTAGTTTTTCTTGTTTACAGTTTTAAGAAACAGTTTCTATAGTTTTTCACTAAAGTTGGTTTTCTGCTGTGAGCATGAATAAAGAAAGATCATGCATAAGATATGAGCCTCCTGTCTGATATATAATTAATTTTTCACTCTATAGTCGGTCTATTGCTATAGTCTGTCTATGTCTCTACACAGTTTAGATTAATTCACTGGCCCTCTCAGCATAGTCATTATGGTTTCAATCATATAAGTGCTGGTTGGGTGTCACATTGAAACACTTGACAAAGTGAAAAATGTCGCACCATATTTGTTTAGTATATGCTTGCAAACTTTAGACACATGGATTGTGGCTTTAATTAAGATTTTATAGGGGTACTTGGATATATTTAGGTGTTCCTATACACAGTATATGTGTTTTATATGTTTTTTACTTAAAAGTGTTAATTTTGAGGGAGGCCTAACCCCCTTCAGCTGGTTTGATTTAGTGTTTAATTACTTAATCAATCTATTACTGCCATAGGCGGATCTTTTCCCATGTGATTATGTGTTTGAGTATATATGTCATTTTAGTGTGAACCTTTTTTAGCCATGACTAAGCACTGACTGCGAAACGCGTCGGCCATACTGTATTTTGTTGGTTGCAGTGACTGTGTGTACAGTTGAAAAATAAAAGGCAACTTATTTTAAGTGACTTCGGAGTGCGGCTGTCCAGTTTTCGTCCTTCTATTTGCTATCATTAGCATTGCCAGCACCTTGATGGTTCAACAACCCTTGATTGCACACGGGGCTCACCTGGAGCGGTGATAAATCTGTCAGATCCTAATGGCGGTGCTTGTTTTTTGGGATCCTGTACAGGGCTAATCGCCAAAAAAGTCCCACACATGTGGTATTCCCATACTCAGGAGAAGTAACAAAATGTATTTTGGGGTGTAATTCCACATATATCCACAGCATGTGAGAGAAAAATATCATTACGGTACAACCACTCATAACTACTCAATACCAGTACATCGCTGGTCCTTGTTGTAATGTTCTTTTTTTCATGCAGCCTGTGGGCTGAACGAAAAAAGAGATTGATCGGTGGGTATGCCCACCATTAGAATACCGCCCATTATCCACCCACTTCTAATGATGGGCATACATGCATGCTTTTTTTTAACTGTGGTGGTGAAATCACCTCCTACAGTGCTGGAGTCACTGATTTACGTATCGTGAGAGCAAACGATGTTGCCGTCAAGATAGATAAATCAGTGCGGCAGCTGAATGGCGTACCTGGTCCTTGTTGTAATGTTCTTTTTTCATGCAGCCTTTGGGCTGAACGAAAAAAGAGATTAAGTGGTGGGTATGCCCACCATTAGAATACCGCCCCTTCATCCACCCACTTCTAATGATGGGCATACATGCATGCTTTTTTTTTTAACTGTGGTGGTGAAATCACCTCCTACAGTGCTGGAGTCACTGATTTATATATCGTGAGAGCAAACGATGTTGCCATCAAGATAGATAAATCAGTGCGGCAGCTGAATGGCGTACCTGGTCCTTGTTGTAATGTTCTTTTTTCATGCAGCCTGTGGGCTGAACGAAAAAAGAGATTAATTGGTGGGTATGCCCACCATTAGAATACCGCCCTTCATCCACCCACTTCTAATGATGGGCATACATGCATGCTTTTTTTTTAACTGTGGTGGTGAAATCACCTCCTACAGTGCTGGAGTCACTGATTCACGTATCGTGAGAGCAAACGATGTTGCCGTCAAGATAGATAAATCAGTGCGGCAGCTGAATGGCGTACCTGGTCCTTGTTGTAATGTTCTTTTTTCATCCAGCCTGTGGGCTGAACGAAAAAAGAGATTGATCGGTGGGTATGCCCACCATTAGAATACCGCCCTTCATCCACCCACTTCTAATGATGGGCATGCCGTGGAGTTGGCGCTGCAGCTTCCCAGGTATTTGCAAATGCTTGCAACTAAACCTCTGCTTTTACTTACATCAGTTAGACAGATTAATTTGGTTTAGTGCTGTTTGGTTGACAACTCTGAGCCTGGTCACATGGTTATATATAATTTATTTTCCATGTTTATATTTAATTGCATATTGCCAAAATCGCATCTCATTTAAAGTCCCAACCTGTTCCAGTTTTTAACCATTTACAGGGATGGAGGCCTATGGCAAAATTGCTATATGCCTCATTCAAAGTCCCACCCCCCTTCTTTTTTTAAAATGATGGGCATACATGCATGCTTTTTTTTAACTGTGGTGGTGAAATCACCTGCTACAGTGCTGGAGTCACTGATTTACGTATCGTGA
Organism: Rana kukunoris; assembly: GCA_029574335.1. Lineage (NCBI taxonomy): Eukaryota > Metazoa > Chordata > Amphibia > Anura > Ranidae > Rana > Rana kukunoris. The sequence goes on along the minus strand of CM056054.1, from coordinate 13,905,961 downwards.
GAGCAAACGATGTTGCCGTCAAGATAGATAAATCAGTGCGGCAGCTGAATGGCATACCTGGTCCTTGTTGTAATGTTCTTTTAACATGCAACCTGTGGGCTGAACGAAAAAAGAGATTAATCGGTGGGTATGCCCACCATTAGAATGCCACCCTTCATCCACCCACTTCTAATGATGGGCATACATGCATGCTTTTTTTTAACTGTGGTGGTTAAATCACCTCCTACAGTGCTGGAGTCACTGATTTACGTATCATGAGAGCAAACGCTGTTGCCGTCAAGATAGATAAATCTGTGCGGCAGCTGAATGGCATACCTGGTCCTTGTTGTAATGTTTTTTTTTCATCCAGCCTGTGGGCTGAACGAAAAAAGAGATTGATCGGTGGGTATGCCCACCATTAGAATACCGCCCTTCATCCACCCACTTCTAATGATGGGCATGCCGTGGAGTTGGCGCTGCAGCTTCCCAGGTATTTGCAAATGCTTGCAACTAAACCTCTGTTTTTACTTACATCAGTTAGACAGATTCATTTGGTTTAGTGCTGTTTGGTTGACAACTCTGAGCCTGGTCACATGGTTACATATAATTTATTTTCCATGTTTATATTTAATTGCATATTGCTAAAATCGCATCTCATTTAAAGTCCCAACCTGTTCCAGTTTTTATCCATTTACAGGGATGGAGGCCTATGGCAAAATTGCAATATGCCTCATTCAAAGTCCCACCCCCCTTCTTTTTTTAAAATGATGGGCATACATGCATGCTTTTTTTTAACTGTGGTGGTGAAATCACCTGCTACAGTGCTGGAGTCACTGATTTACGTATCGTGAGAGCAAACGATGTTGCCGTCAAGATAGATAAATCAGTGCGGCAGCTGAATGGCGTACCTGGTCCTTGTTGTAATGTTCTTTTAACATGCAGCCTGTGGGCTGAACAAAAAAAGATTGATCGGTGGGTATGCCCACCATTAGAATGCCACCCTTCATCCACCCACTTCTAATGATGGGCATACATGCATGCTTTTTTTTATATGTGGTGGTGAAATCAACTCAATAACACAACAATCTGTTCCACAAAAAAAAAAAAAAAGTAAAAAATATATGCCAAAGCACAGGGGCAATCCGCCCCTCCACCCTGCCCCCATGCTTTGGTATACACGCTCTTTTTTCTTTTTTAATTGTGGTGGTGAAATCACATTGAATTAAATAAATCAGTGCTGCAACTGAATGGCATACCTGGTCCTTGTTGTAATGTTCTTTATTTTTCATGCAGCCTGTGGGCTGAACGAAAAAAAGAGATTGATCGGTGGGTATGCCCACCATTAGAATACCGCCTTTCATCCACCCACTTCTAAGGATGGGCATATATGCACCGTTTTTGGGTGCCAAAAAAAAAGTTAAAAAAAATATACCAAAGCATGGGGGCAATCTGCCCCTCCACCCCTGCCCCCATGCTTCGGTATGTATGCTTTTTCTTTTTCCCCCAAAACTAAAATGTACCTGAAGAAGTTTTATGCTTTTGCAATAGTAACGCCATTTTGTTCACTCTTCAGCTCCATTTTAGATATTTGCTTTTGCACGTCCTTGTCTGTGGAATGTGTTATCTGGAAATTGTGGCCTCAGCAGTTTCTCGAAAAACAACATGTATTTGTCTTCTTTCTTATGTTCCCTTGAAGCCAAGGTCACAACTCCTCTTTTCCCTTCATCTGTATCTGCCTATAGAATACTGACAATTTATCTTATGCAAATGTCTAATACATCCCCCCCGATTTGTGTATAAGAAACCCAGACGAGCCTAAATAAACGGAGAGCTCTGATTTCACTTGCTGCATGACTCTGTGTCCTTTTCTATGGTGAAATTGATCTCCCGGGTACCCTTGGGCACAACACGAGTCAACCGATAGTCAGGGACTATCTGAACGGAGGACGGTCCGGGTACCTATCTCCGAGGAACACCTACAGTTTGGGGGCTTCGTCCGGCATCGGAACGTCAACCCTACTCACCCACCCGGTAAGTTGAAATATTTTATTTTCCAACTATCCGGGAGGGGAGGGCTCTGACTAAGTTTCCGATCCCTGAACCTTAGAAACACACTCTGGGAGTGTGGACGCTCTGGAAGCGTGGACAAAACTATAAGAAACACAATCCGGGATTGTGAACACACTCAGGGAGTGTGAATGAAGTTATAACAAACACACTCAGGGAGTGTGAACAAAGTTATAACAAACACGCTCCGGGAGCGTGAACACTCTGGGAGTGTAAACAAAACTAATATTTCAGGGAAATATTAGCTTGTCTCAGGGAGACAAATTATTGACCCGTGTTGTGCCTAAAACTGCTTTGCTTCTCTTATCTGTCGCGTAGAAGTTTAAGATAATCTGTTTGTATGGTCCAATTGTCCGGTTGGTAAGTGTACGGACTGTGATCATTGATTGAATTTAAAGTAATAAGAGTCATTGAATGTTTACTTCAGTGTATGTCTAATGGTCAATCTATAGTGATGGTCAACAAGATACGGGCTGGCCCGAGCATGAGTCTGGTCTAGGCTGATTCCATCTAAAGATCAGGTTAACCTCGATTTTATTACCGAGGTTAAAACCAGTCAAGGGTGGAGTCGGCCATTGGGAGAATTTATTTAATAAAACTGAAAATCCTGGATGGCGCGCACGAGCACGTAGGGACGTGACGCGCCGCGCTGAGGGTGGGGCGGTGAGAAGCAGGTGAGAGGCGCTGAGCTGGAAGTGCCGGGACGGGACATTAGACACCCCCCGGGAATCATCCCCCGGGAAACAGACCTGAGACGCCGCGGAAGATACACGGAGGCCAGGGTGAATCGGGGATCCATCGCAGCTAGCAGCCTGCAGCTCCACGGTAGGAGAACCGCAATGATCCGGGAACCCGACGATTGCGGAACGAGCTGTGGTGCCGCGCGATATGCTCCCACAATAGGACAGACCACCACCAGTTCACCCCCCTCAATAAGAGTGGACGGCTCCGGGAAACCCCACAGGAGGTGACCTATATAGAACGAAAAAGACACACGGATACAGCCGACCCCAAGGGCATAAGCAGGTAGTATAAGCAAATGGATCCGGAAGGTAAACTGAACAGCCTAACATCTAAAAAAAATTAAAATCACCTCCTGGAAAATCAGATCGCTTTGTTCTATGACATGAAATGGATTGTGATACATAATGCATATAGTAAGAGAGGAGGTATAGAGTGAAAATTTTAAATGCAACTATTGGGTCTGTTGTTTATACTGGAAAAGTCGGGTTCACTGCAATGATTGGGGGAAAAAAAGAAAAATACCCCTTGGAAGATAATATGATGGATGAGGATGGTTACAAACTGTCAATCCTGAGACCCTTCATATGATAGTATAAACATTGCTCTTGAAACGCTGGAAGCCCGAAATAGGCAATCTCCATCGGAGGGAATCTTTCCTTTAGCTTTTCTCCCCTTGTTCTCTATTCTTTATTTTTTTTATTTTTTATTTTTCCATGGTGGTCCCCTTTTCTTTTTCCCTCCATCCCCTTTCCTTCCTGTAAACAATTTAAGGGGAACCCCTTAATGAACTTGTACAACTTTAAATCAGAGGTTATATGGATATAGTACTCTCGGGTTGATTGAGCTGATATAGAAGAAATATTTAGGGGACACAGAAAGGAATTATTTAGCTATTTAACCCCTGTGGTTCTCCCCTGAAAACAATCTCCAGAACATCAGGATAAAACAACATCTTGGCCACAATATACTAGACGCCAGAAGGTCGGGAAGAGATTGGCCACGCACCACAGGACTGTATACAATTATTTACATAGTAATTGATTCCAAATATCAACAGTGGGGCGTGGATGTTCCAGTGGGGGAAGCTTCAGTGACACATTTATATATAAACCCCTTCCTTTTCCCTCGGGCGACGTCCAACCCCTGCTCACTACCGGCGCAATTGTTATTCCTTTGAAATATATAGTTGACAAAACCTAGAAATTCCTAGATATTATAGAGAACAGAAGGAACCCCATAAAGAGTTTAGTAATAATAGCTTCAAAACCTCCTGAGACCTCTCCATAGGAGAGAGAGGAGCCCTCCCCTCAGGAAGGACAAGAACTTACCTCAGGGGATAAGAGAGATAAGGGGGGAACACCGTAAACTATAGGAAGACAGCTGAACCCACATAAACAAAACCGACGGCAGCAATTAAGGGGAAAATCCAGAGCTAGTGGCCGGAAGGAAGTAAATAGGTTGGCAACCTGGGGAAAAGAATTAGAAAAGTGAAGAATAGCATGTCCAGAATGTCAAGCAGATCAACAAAGGGAGTAACCCCAAAGACATCTGGGACCGCGGTAACATCAAGTACAATTCAACAATATATGTCTAAAGCAACAAACTCCAGAAATACAGGATCCCCAAAATCTTTACAAGGGAAAACAGAGAAAAAAATGGAGGAAAAAAAATTACAGAAATCAACCCAAGGGGATATATCTGGGGACTTAATAGAGGACCCTAGAGAGGAAGAGACCAGCGAGAGGGATGGAGAGATGAGCAGAAGGGAAGAAGAGAGACCTGAAGATCAAATCCCAACTATGGGAGACATGGAAAAGATGCTGATGCGACTTGAAAATGCTATAAAAGGAGAGATACACAGCTTAAAGACGGACTTGGGTCATCTCCTCTCAAGGGTCGAGATGTTGGAGGAACAACTAGAGAAACAAAAACAAGAGTCGATTGAGCTAAAGGAACAAAATGACCAGCTCCACCTCCAACACCGAAATATACTTTATAAACTGGAAGACCAGGAAAATAGATCCAGAAGACAGAACTTGAGGGTTAGAGCGGTACCAGAAAGAAAAGGGGAAGATTTGAGGAACATAATCGGGACAATCTTAAAACCAATATTAGGCAAAACAGCTGAAGACCCGATCGGAATTGAGAGAGCCCACCGGGTGGGAAGACCAAGTAGAAGCGACACAGAGCGGCCTCGAGATGTTGTGGTTAGATTTCACTCGCAGGAGGAGAAAGATCAGATTTGGAGGGCCTTAAGGGGATCCCCACCCCTCATGTTCGAGGGGTCTCCCCTCCAGGTCTATGCAGATCTGGCCCCTGAGACGTTGACCAGAAGAAGATTACTAAAACCCCTCCTAGAACAATTAGTGACTAAGAAAATTAAATATAATTGGAGATTCCCAGCGTGCTTGGTGGGCTTTAAAGAAGGGAAATCAGCTCTATTACGATTCCCCGAAGATCTGAATGAGTTCTGTAAAAGATTAGACCTACAGATACCAGATCTACCAGGATGGAGTGATTAGAGGGAGACGGCAGATAGTCAATGAAAGTTTTCCAGGGCGGTGCACTCTCCTGCCTTTTCCCCTCCGAAGGGGAGGGGGAGGGGGCCACATAATAGGGTGGCTCCATTAACCCATTGAAACTCAGCACCTCTCACTTATTTTTATCTTGTTACCCCCTTCTTAGTTAGAAGGGGAATGTGAAAATATGCCCCACCCCTGAGGGAAACTAGACCAGGGGTAAAATTGGTTTAGAGGCCTATATTCGGCCAGGGAGGGGAGGATTGGGGAAGGGGAGGAAGGGGGGGGGAGGGAGGCGAGGGAGGGAGAGAGGGATGGGGAGGGAGGGGGGGAGAGGGGGGGAGAGGGAGGGTGAGAGGTAGGGGGAGGGGAGGGGGAGGGAGGAGAGGAAGATACATCATACTTAAAAGATCGACAGAGAAAATTTATGATCCTAGGTCAAGGTTAAAATTTGAAACAAAGAAGAAGATCCCCAACACCAGACAATGCCGACAATAAAAATTGTATCGTATAACGTAAAAGGTTTAAATAGCCCCACAAATAGACACAAGGTTTTAAAAGAACTGAAGAGAATAAAAACCGATGTAGTTTATTTACAGGAGACTCATCTTACTAATGATTCAAATGTAAAATTAAACTCAACGGACTTCCCGACTTGGTACTATGGGGACACTATCTCAAAACGGGCAAGAGGAGTAGCCATTGGGTTTGCTAAGGGAGTGAGATTCCGGCTAATCGATAGATTGACCGACCCTGAGGGGAGATACCTTATATTAAAAGGGAAACTAGAAGAGACAGAATGTACCTTAGTAAATATCTATTCACCCAATAACCAACAGATAAAATTCCTAAACGATATGTTAGGGAAGATAAGGGACTTTAAAAAAGGTAGGGTTATACTGGCAGGTGATTTCAACTTCTGTATGGACCCAAAAGTGGACAAGACCTCTCAGGGAACAGAGATAAATATAAAACAACTTAGAAAACTAAAAAACAATCTCCACAGTAGCCAATTGATCGATACCTGGCGCGTGCTAAACCCGGCAACTCGAGACTATACTTTTTACTCCCCTGTACACAAGTGCTACTCCCGGATAGACCATATCCTGGTAGACCACTACCTACTAGAGGAGGTGGTGAAAGCAACCATAGAGCCCATGACTATATCCGACCATGCCCCAATCAGCGTGTCCATCAACATTACAGGCAACCCTAGGCCTACCCAAATTTGGAGACTCAACGAGGAACTATTAAAAGATGTAAACAGCCTAACCAGGGTTCAGAAGGAGCTAGAAGAATACCGTATTTTTCGGACCATAAGACGCACTTTTTTGCCGCAAAAATATGGTGGAAAATGTGCCTGCGTCTTATGGTCCAAATACTGAATGTCACCCCCCCCCCCCCCCCCGACTTTGCCTTTTAACATACCCGTGTCCACAGAGAGCAGGCAGGCAGCCAGTACGATCAGCTTGAGCTCACGGGGGGGGAATGTGTGAGACTAGTTGCATCTTTTTCCCAGCAGTATTATGGGGACAGGGGGCGGCCATTGTCACCATCAGGAAGCTTTGCAGAGCGTGGATGCACGCCCACACAACGTCACTGTGTTGCGCCGTGTAAGATGCTCGCCGCTGACGCTACTGCGCATGTGCCACTTTTAGAGGAAACAATCGTACAGCTGCTGCACACCACTATAGTGGACTCGTATTAACCCCTCACATGTCGCAGCAGCTGCGGGGGATATGGCGATGGCTCACAACAGAGACGCAGGCTGGCTGTATAAGCTAACACAGGCTGGATTGGGCACACCATGGATATGATGGAGGAGGGGGGGCACCGATTCCTGTATGATGGAGGGGGGCAATGATCCCTGTATGATAGAAGGGTGGGCACTGATCCATGTATAATGGAAGAGGGGGGCAGTGTCCCCCACTCCTCCATCATCATACATGGATCAGTGCCCCCCCTCTATCATACAGATATCATTGCCCCCCTCCTCCATCATATTTATGGTGTGCCCCATCCAGCCTGTGTTAGCTAATACAGCCAGCCTGTGTCTCCGTTGTGAGCCATCGCCATATCACGCAGTGGCATGTGAGGGGTTAATACGAGTCAGCTTTAGTGGTGTGCCCCATCCAGCTTGTGTTATCTGATAGTGTTCACTTTACATGGTTGCAATATTATTCTGTTATATTTTAACCACTTAAGACCCGGACCAATACGCTGGCAAATGACCCAAGGGGTTTTTGCGATTCGGCACTGCGTCGCTTTAACAGACAATTGCGCGGTCGTGCGACGTGGCTTCCAAACAAAATTTGCGTCCTTTTTTTCCCACAAATAGAGCTTTCTTTTGGTGGTATTTGATCACCTCTGCGGTTTTTATTTTTTGCGCTATAAACAAAAATAGAGCGACAATTTAAAAAAATGCAATATTTTTTACTTTTTGCTATAATAAATATCCCCCAAAAATATATAAAAAAACATTTTTTTTCCTCAGTTTAGGCCGATACGTATTCTTCTACATATTTTTGGTAAAAAAAAATCGCAATAAGCGTTTATCGGTTGGTTTTCGCAAAATTTATAGCGTTTACAAAATAAGGGATAGTTTTATTGCATTTTTATTATTTTTTTTTTTTTTTACTACTAATAGCGGCGATCAGCGATTTTTTTCGTGACTGCGACAATATGGCGGACACTTCGGACAATTTTTACACATTTTTGGGACAATTGTCATTTTCACAGCAAAAAATGCATTTAAATTGCATTGTTTACTGTGGAAATGACAGTTGCAGTTTGGGAGTTAACCACAGGTGGCGCTGTAGGGAATGTGTACCTAATGTGTGTCTACTACTGTAGGGGGGTGTGGCTGTAGGTGTGACGTCATCGATCGCGTCCCCCTATTACAGGGATGACGCGATCGATGCTCCGGCCACAGAGAAGCACGGGGAAGCCGTGTGTACACACGGCTCTCCCCGTTCTTCCACTCCAGGGACGGATCGCCGCACTGCAGCGGCGATCGGGTCTGCGAATCCCGCGGTCCCGGTCCTGGAGCTTCGGACCGGGTCGCGGGCGCGCGCCCGCGGCGCGCGCCCGCGACCCACGGCTGGGTACTAAAACCAACGTATATATACGTTGATGTGCCCAGCCGTGCCATTCTGCCGACGTAAATCTGCAGGAGGCGGTCCTTAAGTGGTTAATAAATATTTCAGTAGACCATTTGGGTCAGAATATTTTTTTTCTCATTTTTCTCCTCTAAAACCTAGGTGCGTCTTATAGTCAGGTGCGTCTTATGGTCCGAAAAATACGGTACTTCAAGATAAATGACACAGCTGACATATCTAAAGCCACATTATGGGACGCTCACAAGGCCTTAATTCGAGGCATATTAATATCAGAAGGATCAAGAAAGCAAAAAGAGAACCGGCGCCAAAAGGAGAAAATAATTGAGGAGTTAGTCAAGTTAGAACAAAAACACAAAAGAGGGACCCAGCAACAAGATCTATATCAAGAGTTGATCAATAAACGCAATCAACTTAAAAACCTACTATATCAGGAATCTAAGAGAGACCTACAGATAATTGCAAAAGAAAGATACTTGGGAGGCAATAAGTCTAGTAAACACTTGGCAAGGCTAGTGCAGAAAAAGAAAGGAAGAAATTATATAGAGAAAATCCAAAACGAACAAGGGGGTGAGGTATTTAAAACAAAAGAGATAGCCGAAAGTTTCCGGGTTTACTACGAAAGTCTATACGCAGTAAAACAGAAAAGCTGGGGAAACGGAGAGAAAAAATCTAAAACATCAGAATTTTTGCGGGGGACGGGACTACCTTCAGTAAAACCTATAGACGCATTGATAATGAATAGGCCGATCACGGAAAATGAAGTACAATCAGCCCTATCAGGTACAGCCTCAGGGAAAAGTCCAGGCCCTGATGGTTTCACCGTACTCTATTATAAAAAATGTAAAGACACCCTCATACCCCGATTAACCCAATATTTTAATGGTCTTGGAAAGGACTATACCCTAAGTAGAGAAGCTGCCGAGGCAACAATAACAGTTATCCCTAAAGAAGGTAAAGACATCAAGATGTGTTCGAGCTACCGGCCAATATCTCTGTTAAACACAGATGTAAAATTGTTTGCAAAGGTACTGGCCGAGAGAATAAAGCGTGAGATGGCGGGGTTAATACACACCGACCAGACAGGGTTTATCCAGGGCCGAGAGGGAAGAGATAACGGGGTAAGGACCCTCCTCCTGATTCAAGAAATGAGGAGAAGTGGAGTCCCCAGTCTACTCCTGTCGATTGACGCCGAGAAAGCGTTCGATAGGGTAGACTGGGGATTCATGCTACAAACCATGGAAACCATGGGATTTGGAAGTAGGATGATGAGGTGGATAGGATCCCTATATAAAGCCCCAACGGCCAGAATTAAAATAAATGGAGACCTTTCCCAATACTTCTTAATGGAAAACGGCACGAGACAGAGGTGTCCCCTCTCGCCATTACTGTTCGTGCTGTCCCTCGAACCCCTCTTAGCCAGAATACGAAAATGTCCCGAGATACACGGAATCAAGGTGGGAAAAGAAGAACATAAGTTGGCGGCATTTGCAGATGACGTGCTCTTCTACTTGACAAAACCTAAAACGTCGATCCCAGAATTATTAAAGGTCTGTAGTCAATATGGGGAAATTTCAAATTTTAAATTAAATATTAATAAAACGGAAATACTAAACGCCAGCACACCTAGGAAGGAAACTCTGAAACTCAGATCAGAATATAAATTCCCATGGGTCAAAAAGCTTAAATACCTCGGCATTTATCTGGCTAGCACCGAAAGGAAAATGTACGAAATCAACTACGTCCCTCTGATAGAAGAAATTAAAAACGAAATAACTAGAATAAAAAATAGACCAATTTCATGGTTCGGACGAATACATTATTGTAAAATGATATTGATACCCAAGATCCTATATAAATTCCAGATGGTACCGATTAAACTTCCAAAACAACTGATTCGCACCCTCCAGAAATTAATTATGAACTATATATGGGGAAACAAGAAACACAGAATATCCTTTCAGACCCTTACACAGCCTAAAAATAGGGGGGGGACTGGCTATCCCGGACCTTAAAAAATACTATGAGGCAACAATCCTGTCAAGAGCTGTGGAGTGGGCCAGAGTAAACACAGAAAAAAGATGGGTTAGTTTAAAGAGTTTTATTGCAAATGTGGAATTAGAAAAAATAATATGGAATCCTCCACAACATAGGGCACTAGGTAAAGCAACACATACAATCACAAAAAATGCACTTAGAATTTGGGATGGTACACAAAAAAAAATAGATAAAAATTTCAACTCCCCCCTCATCTTCTTAAAAGACAACGATTACTTCCCCCCGGGGAAAACAGAGGTAGGAGGTAACTGGATCAAAAATAATAAGGCACAAGTAAGGGATATTACCTATCAAGGACACATATTAGCATATAGACAAATAGAGCAAAAAGAAAACTTTATGACACTTAATGAATGGAGGTACCGACAGTTAAATCACTTAATACAGAAACTCCCCCAACCATTAAGAAAGGAAGATCAACTTTCTGACATTGAAAAACTATGTACTACGGAAAGCAGGAAAGGTACCATTTCTAAGATATACAAGATCCTAATACAGAGGGAGGAACTAGAGGTACATCCCTTCATTAAAAAATGGGAGAGGGAATTAGGAACATGGTGTGATAGGAGCACAATGGTAAAAAATTTAAAAATGACCCATTCATCGGCTCCCGACAGTCGATCTGCGGAAATGAACTTCAAATGCCTATCAGGATGGTACATCACACCAGAAAAACTTAGTAAATTCAAAACAGGCCAGTCAGCGGAATGTTGGAGGGGCTGTAAATCACCTGGGAATATGGCTCACCTGTGGTGGGAATGCCCAAAGGTAAAAATTTACTGGGAAAAGATTCTGAAAATAATAGCAGAGATTACAAAGGAAAAAATAAAAATAGAACCCTGGACGGTCCTTTTTCACGGAGGGGAGGAAGCGAATAAGAAATACAGGAAATCTTTGGTACCACATTTATTAAATGCCGCCAAAAGGCTGATCCCAAGAAAATGGCAGGAAACAGAATGCCCCACGGTTTGGGAATGGATAGATGCCGTAGAGGAAACATATATGATGGAAGATCTCAGGGATAGCTTTGAAGATAACTGGGACAATACAAAATGGGAAAGCTGGAGAATTTTTAAAAGATCATGGAGCTATGTAGAAAACCTACGACCCAGGACATAACTTAATCTGATAAAAGAAGATATTACTAAGAGAAGCAAGGGGGGGGAGGGAGGGAGAGGCGGGGGACTGGGGGGGGGGTGGGCGAAATGAGAAATTATTAAACCAATTTACAAACAAAGGTAGCATAAAGTGTTTCAAACATAAAAAAAAATTTCACAACATATATATATATAAATATAACAACTTTAAAAAAAAAAAAGAGGGGGAAGTTCCACAGATGATGCAAACCTGAAACAGAGACGAAAACTGAGCACATCTACCATGAGCTGGTCTCTCTTGTGCAGCAAAAGCTGAATGTGTAAAAAAAAAAAAAAGAAGGGTGGAGTCGGAGCGAATGAAGAGGTTCATGCTGCATTGAACATCACGAATTTGATCTAACATATACTGAAGCTGTATTTATGACAAGTAGAGACTGTGTTAACTGATGACCTGCCCGTCCTGTACTCAGTGTCTAAATTTTGACATAACAAATCATTATTTAAGTGCTGCCAAACTAGTCTCAATAACCCTTCCCGTAGGACGAAAGAGATTCCTAGGGAGACGAGTAATTTCCAACCGCCACGAGTGCAGAACAATTCTCTATAGAATTAACTGTCATGTGCGAGTAGACTATAATTACATAGGACTCACTTACAGACAGATTAAGAACATCTACCAAACACAGACACCTGTATTTTGTGACAAATAGTTGCTGTTTAAGACTGATGACGTGCAGGGATTGTGTCTGTGGATTACTAGTACACCGAACCGGACCAGATAGTGACAAACATATCATTAGATACATAAGCCAGACTCCATACGCCATCCATCGATTTACCTCAACCATAGTTAGACCAAAGATCTGGTCCTACAATACCCAATTGTACAAAATAAATAGTCACTTTAAAGTTCCACAGTCTTTTGTGGGACAAACTTTGGGACAGTTGAACTTCTTTATAGAGAATTTCAATAATTACTTTGACATTTACAGAGATGGGAAAGGGACAATCGAAGGGAAATCTACCCCCGCCCGAAGTAGGGGAAACTTGTAAGGAATATGTTGCCCGTGTGTGCGGAACGGATTACTACATGATTAACCCCTGGGTGGATAATCTTGCAGGATGGACAGAGGCCGTGGGTAGTTCCAATCCTTTCCCCCGTGACGGTGCAAGTGACACTTTCCATATGGACATGATCAAAGGATTATGTCTCCGTGACAAAACAGCCTGGCCATATTATGACCCGGACCCCCAGTGGGACCAGTCATATATGGAACAGGGAGGGTTAAATTGGTTAGAGTATGCACCCTATTGGAAGGAAGTCAGGGATAAAAAAGGAGAGAAGAGTAGTGGGAAGACAAGAAGCCCCAAAATTGACTGTGCCAAGCTTCATGACTTAGAATCAAAGAAAAACTACAGGATGACACCCATGAAGCCAACCGAGTCACCCCCTGACTACAAACACCTTTATCCTGTCCTTAAGACTGAGGATATGGACGACTTACTCATGGCAACTGCAGCCATCACCCCTATCGCACCCACGGCCCCCGCCACTCCCCCTCCTCCTTCCCGCTCTGATGGATCACTGAGTGGCGCCGCTGCATCAATGCCGGCCCACTCCCTCGGGGAGGACGAGAAGGAGGACGAAGTCAGTAGCACGGAACATCGTTCATTGCTGTTGCGTGCCGCTTCTGCGATGGGGGATGTCGTCTCGCCCTGGATAGGGATTCCGTCACCACTCAAAATGGAACTTAGAGATGGAAAAACGACAGGCGTTACTCATGCACCCTTCATGACCGTAGGGGAACAACTCCTTAAAAAGCCCATAGAGATTGAGGACATTAATAGAATTGTTAAACATTGCCCAAAACCCAGCATTGCCCCACAGGGAACTATCACATATCTACAAAGAGCGTGCAAAGGGAGAAACTACACACAGGAAGATTTAAGAATTATCATTGATCAAATAGTCGGTACTCAGGTCGAATGGAGTTGGACAAATGTGCCCTCTATTAATAATCTACAGGTGGGAAATCCTAATGTTAATCCTGCCGTAGCATATCCTACAGCAAGCACCTATAGTCTCAACACAGCCGAGGGTCAGAAAACCACGTGGGAGGAGGTTGAGAAGGAAATGATGAAACTATTTCAGACAGTTTCATCCCTGTCAACCGCCATCAACTGCAAACAAAAGAAAGATGAAAGTGTCACAGACTTCTGGAAACGGTTTAATGATTGTTGGGTCCAGGAAGCCGGATTGAAAAAGGAAGGCAACGATAGCCTTCTGATTTCAACCTGGATAAACAATACATCTTCACATTTGACCATTTCAATTAAACAGATGATACCTTCCTGGCCCTCGGACACAGTTGCGAAATTCCAGAGGTCACTGACTGAAAGGGATGCTGCGGGATGTTTTGATCTTAAAAAGGTCCCCACCAGCACCCACCACTTTAAGGCTCCACTCTCACAGGATTTTAGGGCAACTAGAGGTAGGGGAAGAGGATACACAAATAGGGGAAGAAATTTTCCCCCAATGAGGGACCCGCGGTAGTAAGAGCTACCAATCCCCAGGGCATAGTCCCCAGAAACCCATCCGGGTCATGCTACAACTGCGGTGACACCGGCCATTGGGCAAGAGATTGCCCCCTTACCCCCAAAAGACCGCAACCCACGGACCAACACAAACAACCCACTGAACAGGGAATCCAATTCCCTATTGATTGGTCCAATCAACACCCACGTTGATGGTGCCCGGAGGCCGATATCCCGACTTTTCCACAAATAACTGACACATGGAAAGACCTGCCCTTAATCGTTTTGGAGGTAAATAAAATACAATTGCCCTTCATAATCGATTCTGGAGCGACTACGAGTGTCATTTCTAGCGGACACTACGATGGCCCAAAAGAAAAGTCCGCGCCTTCTATGGGTATAAATGGGATATCAACTGCAACTTACAAAACCATACCTTTAAGGGTATCAGACTGCACTGGTAAATTTGTCTGTGTGCACTCGTTCAGTCTGATCCCAGGCTGTGCCGTAAATTTGCTCGGTCGGGACTTGTTTGAACAACTCAATCTCAGTTTGTCAATAGATCCCGAGAAGGGAGGGTTCGTTGTTGATTCTCCCATAATAACCATAGAACCATTCACAGAGGACAATGTTGTGACTTTACCCAACATTGTTCTATTTTTAGACTTACCTGAGGATATATGGGCTAAGGGCGACCATGACACCGGACTGATACATTGCACCCCCTACAAAGCTTCCCTCAAGAGCTCTGCTGTCCCAGTCTACCAAAAGCAATATCCTCTGTCACAAGAGAAACTCGAAGGTATCGGTCCGTTGGTAGAGAAGTTCTTGGAGACCGGTATCCTCGAGCCCATAATTTCACCCTACAATACACCAGTCAACCCAGTGAAAAAGCCAAACGGGACTTATTGTTTCGTCCAGGACCTCAGGGCAATAAATGACCTGATCATTCCTATTGCCCCCATAGTACCAGACATCAATGCTCTTTTGGCCACCATTCCCCACGAGGCTACTCACTTCTCAGTAATAGATTTGAAAAATGCATTTTTCAGCGTTCCTGTTGACAAGGAGACTAGACCTCTTTTTTCTTTTAGTCTTGACGGGAAAGGTCAGCTGACCTGGACAAGATTACCGCAAGACTTTGTGGACGCCCCCGTGGTTTACAGCATTGTACTACAGTCCACCCTCAGGCCATGGCATCCCCCCCAGGGTTCGATAGTGTTACAGTACGTCGATGATTTGATGGTCTGTAGCAAGTCAGAGGAGGCCTGCCAGGAAGATTCTAGGTCATTGATGTTGTGGTTATTGAAATGTGGTCACAAGGTGTCTAAACAAAAGTTACAATGGTGTTGCACGATAGTTGAATATTTGGGCTTTGTCTTCACAAAGGGTACAAGGAGCCTCAGTCACTCACGTGTCCATGCCATTGTGGGCCTGGTCAACCCACGCACCAAGAAGGAAATGTTATCCTTTCTTGGGATGGTCAATTATTGTAGGCAGTGGATCAGTGATTGCTCCTTTTATGACAATATTCTCAGACAAGCCACATTGAAAGATTCCCCTGAATGTATTGAATGGTCAGAAGAAATGTTGTCAGCTTTCTCAGCTCTAAAAAATGCAATGATAATAAGCCCTGGTCTCGGCCTCCCTGACTATGATGTCATGTTTCATTTATATGCTAGAGACAATTGTAAAACCATGGCGGGGGTGCTGGCACAAGAACACGGGGGAAAGATGCGACCCGTCGCATTCTTTTCAAAGGTCATGCCTCTGACAGTCCAGGGCTTCCCATCGTGCCTGCGGGCACTAGCCACGTGTGCAATGGTGGTCGAAATGGCTACAGTATTTACACTTGGCCATCCCACAACTCTACACACAACCCATGATGTCTTAGCAATCCTGAGGGGAATCCATACCCAACACATGTCTGCCCAACGCCAGAGTGGTTATGAAATCATTCTCCTCAGTAATTCTAGATTTTCCTAGCTTGTGACGGAAAATATTGATTATATGATGACAGGAGGCGAGTATCTATGCATTAACTTTCTTTAATAATGCTCACAGCAGAATGTATTTCTAATAACTCAATAAAACAAAAAACAGACTACCACTCTCAGCAGTCCATACAGTCTCTGGCCACGCCCCTTACAGTGAGCTCCATAAAAGGGGGTTGTCTGTGAAGGTTCCTCCTCTTTCTTGATGCGATGGTTCCTCAAGATAGAAACAGTCCCAAAGCGGAGGATCAAATCGTGGCACCGGAGAACGGACCGACTAGTCAACATCCGGCATCTTCCGACGGGAAATTAACCACAACCGTGACCCAACCGGGGTTTCTGGAATAAACTGATTCCCAACGAGGGTTTTCCGGCAAGCTGCGTTCCAACGTGAAGGCAGAATTCCATTATTCTCCAAACAGGACTATCCGTCCGACGGAACCCGGTCGGCTCTCAGTAACCTGCGAAAAATGAAAAAACAATCGTAATAGGGAGGGTCGGGAGGGAAGATACTCGCCTCCTGTCATCATATAATCAATATTTTCCGTCACAAGCTAGGAAAATCTAGAATTATATATCAGACAGGAGGCTCATATCTATGCAAGTTCAAAGCTAAAAAAATTTATATGCATGTAGACATGATTAAACAATACACAGTAACCCTAGGAAAGGACTGACAAGGAGACATGATCCTGTGGTCTAAAGTAAAACCGACGGAACGTGGTCTCAGACGACCAATCCGCCGCTCTCAAGAGATCTATAAGAGAGCCTCCTGATACGACTACCTTGGTAGCCATAGCACCCCTGGTGGAGTGAGCCCCAAATAGGGTAACGTCGATTCCCGCCATTTCCATGGTGGCCCTAACCCAGCGAGCCAGCGTGGCCGATGAGACGGGAAGGTGAGGTTTGACGTATGACAGAAAAAGTTGAGAAGAGTCTGCAGAACGCAAGGAAGCGGTTTGAGATTCGTATGCTTGGAGGCAACGAACGACGCAGAGAAGTGGATGAGCAGGGAAGGAAGGGTAGAAAACCGAATGAATGCAGGTCTTGGTCCTACGTACAATGGAAAATTCCACGCCTAGCGGCGAAAATTGCCGCCTGGAGATGTCTAGGGCCCTAACGTCTGACACTCTCTTAATGGAAATTAAACATAGGAGGACCGTAAGTTTCATAGATAGAAGTCTCAGAGATAGGTCCGCGTTGTCCCCCCAACTGGCGAACATATCAAGCACCTTGGAAACATCCCAGGTCGCTTGGTATCTAGGCCTAGGGGGACGTTGAAACTTCACGCCTCTGAGAAGTCTACATACCAGTGGATGTCTGCCCACTGGCAAAGAATCCATGGGGCAGTGATAGGCTGAGATAGCTGATCGGTAAATGTTGATTGAGCTGTAGGACTTACCGGATTCATAAGAATCTGCCAGGTAATGCTACTAAAGATACAGGGGCCTGTACGGGATCAACCTGTCGTTGATCACACCAACGAACCCAGTGTTTCCAGGCTGATCGATATGCCGATCTAGTCCCGGGGGCCCAGGCCATGGTGAGGAGATTCTGAGCTGATTCCGAAAGGTCTCTACCTGAGGTTGGGATCCCGAAACCAACCACGCCAGAAGTGGAAGGTTGTTCTCCAGAACCAGGGGGTGAGGATCCCCGCTGGGAGAGGTGAGCAGATGCGGGAAATGGGGAATCAGTCTGGGTAGGTCTACAGTCATCCCTAGTAACAGAGGGAACCATGGTTGGGTCGGCCACCATGGCGTAATCAATACCACAGTCGCCCCCAGGTTGGTTATTCGTAGGAGGAGTCTGGGAATCAATTGAAAAGGAGGAAACGCGTAATGTGTCCCCTCCGGCCAAGGTTGGCGAAGAGCGTCCACCGCGTATGCCTCCGGATCCGACATCCAACTGAAGAAGCGAGGCAGTTGGTTGTTGAGACGAGAGGCGAAGAGATCTGTAGACAGCGGTCCCCAAAGCCGTTGCAAACGAAGAAATATCGACCGATCTAGTCTCCAGTCGCTGGAGTCGCGAAGGTATCGAGAGTACCAGTCGGCTACGGAGTTGGAGACTCCCGGGATGTATTCCGCTATAGGGGTAATGCCTTGGGCTAGGCAAAAGTGCCAGAACTCCTTTGCGATATGCGCCAGAATACTGGATCTGGTACCTCCTAGACGGTTGACATATTGTACCGCCGCCACATTGTCCATGCGGAATAGAATACAGCGTGTGGAGGTATGAGGCATAAAACTCTTGACAGCGAAAAGGGGCTGCTAAAAGCTCCAGTGCATTGATGTGAAGAGAGGTTTCCGATGCGGACCAAGTCCCTCCTGTGGAGGCCGTACCGCATCGGGCACCCCAGCCCTGACGACTGGCGTCCGATTCTATGACAACGTCCGGGTTGGGGTTGAAGATGGTTCTGCCGTTCCATTCGACGGCGTGGTGAAGCCACCATCTCAGTTCTTCGGTAGTTTCCTGGCAAAGAGGAATCTCGTCTGAGTATTTGAGGCCCTGTCTCAAATGCATAATTTTGAGCCTCTGAAGGGCCCTGTAATGCAGTGGGGCCGGAAAGATGGCCTGGATGGAGGCCGCGAGTAAGCCCACTAGACGAGCTAGTGTACGGAGGGATAGATGACCCTTGCGTAGAGCTGCCCGAATCTCTGTGCGGATGAGGGCAAGTTTGGCTTTGGGGAGGCTGAGGGTGGATTGGACGGTGTTTACCGTAAAGCCTAAGAACTCCATCTGCTGGGATGGGACCAAAATGGATTTTTTGTGATTGATAATAAAGCCCAGTTGTAGAATCAGGGATATCGCCCAAGACATGTGGAGGAGGGCTTGAGCCCTGGAGTATGCCATGATGAGAATGTCGTCTAGATAGATGACTAGACGTACTCCTCTGCTTCTGAGAGCTGCCACCACTGGTTTCATAAGTTTGGTGAAACACCATGGGGCGGAAGACAGGCCGAACGGGAGGCAAGTGAATTGCCACATCCTGCCTTTCCAAGGGAACCGGAGAAGATGTTGGAATTCCGAATGTATAGGGACCGTAAGGTATGCGTCCTGTAGATCTACCTTCACGAGCCAGTCTCCAGGGTGGAGAAGATCTCGGAGGAAGTGAATCCCCTCCATCTTGAAATGTCGATATTCGACGTATTGGTTGAGGTCCCTGAGATTTATCACCGGGCGGTAACCTCCCCCTTTCTTGCGTATCAAAAACAGGTTGCTTATGAAGCCTGGGGAAAGGGGGTCTACTTCTATAATTGCCTGTTTGATTAGCAGGTCCCGTATCTCTTTGTCTATGAGAAGGGCGTTTCGTCTTGCAAACCGAATGGGAGGAGGAAATATGTTGAGAAGTGGTGGGGACAGTATATCTATGACAAAACCCGCTACGGTGTTTAAAATCCATGTATCTGCCGTAATCGCAGACCAGGCTTGGGTAAAATACCTCAGACGTCCCCCCACCGGAATGTGATTGAGTGTGGTGTAGGGCATACTCACCAGTAGGAGGTCGGGATCGTGGGTAACCGCGTCCACCACGTCCGCGCCAGGGTCTGCCTCGGGGAGGAAAGAAGGGTGCAGGTTGCGCCAGTGATGTGGCATAGGATGGAGCCTGGTATTGGTATTGAGCAAAGGGTCTGCCTTGTGGCCTGTAGGAAGTGGGACGGCCGGCAGAACGGCCTCTATTTCTGCCGGCCCTGTTAAAAACCTTATTGGTTCCGGTTCTCCTTAAGGAGCTTTGGGCCTTGTCTAGACTGGTGAACAGTCCTACGAATTTGTTTATGTCTTTGATGACCATGTCCCCAAAGAGCATACCTTCGGCCGACGGGCCGGGCTCAGATTCCGCCAGATGAGATAACTGGGGATCTAACCGCATGAGGATTGACCTGCGTCTTTCCACAGAACATGCCGTGTTGGCGGTGCCAGCTAGGCACAGGGCTCTTTGTGCCCAACCCCTAAGCTGCGGGAGATCAACTGGTTGACCAGAGGACGCAGCCTGCTCGGAAAGGTTAAGGATTTTTGTCAGTGGACCCATAAGGTCCAAGACGCGATCTTGTATAGCCCGGAAGGATCGTTCGATGCCCTTCTTTTGAAATTTCCCCGTCTTTAGGAGATACTTGGTTAAGACCGGGTCCACCTCAGGGGTGGCCACAACCTTCTTAGGTATGGAGGGTCTGGGGCATTCAGCCCTTAATTTGTTACGGCCATTTTTATCCAAGGACTTTCTGGCCCAAAGTTCCACGTGCTGTGAAACGTGTGGCAGAGGTGTCCATTCTCCAGAGCGCGGGTGGATAATTGCGTCTGGGTGGAAAAAGGGTTCTCCAAGGGCGTCTAGGAGGACCTCGTCCTGCGTGGCAGGAGTGGCGGCTGTATTAAGCGCCGTAGCCCCAGCATCTTCGGTGTATGATTCGGACTCAGATACATCCGACTCCTCAGAAGGGTCGGCTGAGTCCTCTTCTGAAGACTCGTCGTATGAGTCCGGTTTTGCCCTTCTAATGGCTTTATACCCCTTTTGTGAAATCTCCCTGGGGTCCAGGGGTCGAGACATATCATGTTGATGCTGGGGATGGTAGACCGTGGTGGGGGCTACCTGTAGCAAATTATTTGCTTCCCCTGCCGGGGAGTCATGCACCGCCGTAGTGTGCTTCCTCTTGTGCGAGGCTTTACCTTTCTTAATAGGCGGTTCGCCACTCTGAGGCGGTAATATTGGGGTGTTTACGGGTTGTTGGGTCCAGGCAGATGGGGTAGCAGAAGCCAGGGCAGCCTGAATGGACATGTGAATGATGTCCTGAAGCTGAGTGGCACTTAGGGTGTGGGAGATGCCTGTTGAGAGGTTGTCTCCACTAGGGGACACCAGGTTAGGATCAGCCATGGCAATGGGTGAGGAGGTGACAGCAGGATATATGTAAACTATGTCTATTTAGCAGAATAGAGTGTATGAGTCAGCAGTGCTGACTGAACTGGTGTGTGTACCTAACCTGACTAAGAAGAGGTTTAGCAGGCTAATTTGGGGGTCAGCAGGCTCCAATCCTATCCACCTCTCCGTCAGCGCCGAATGGTGACGGAGAGGGGAAGAGCCTGAGACCTACAGCGGCCCGGGAACGAAGTCTCGCGAGACTACGGCCGCCGGGCGCTGATTGGTTGAGCGGGCGAGCTTCGGAAGCTCCGCCCCCCTCCACTCGCGCGAGTGTCTGAGGGAGAAGGAAAGGAGGGGAAAGATGGCGGGGACCGGACTAAGCGCTGGAAAAGCGCGCAGCGGATAGTAAAATAAAAGGAAGGAAGGGATAATTCAACAGGGGAAGTAAACCCCCGAACCCCGCGCGGTATAATAAAGGGGGGGACAGCGGCGAATAATGACCGCAGTGACGTCAGCACAACAGTTGGAGGGCTGAGGAAAGAAACAATGAATACAGAGAAAAATAGGCAAAATAGGCAAAAATACAGAAGGAGTATAGCTATAAACAATAAGGGGAAACAACAGAGGGCAAAAGCCCCCTGTAATCTCCAACTGTACAAACACCACAATAAAGTACTTATCTTGTCTGTGAGCAGAAAGAAAGAGGAGGAACCTTCACAGACAACCCCCTTTTATGGAGCTCACTGTAAGGGGCGTGGCCAGAGACTGTATGGACTGCTGAGAGTGGTAGTCTGTTTTTTGTTTTATTGAGTTATTAGAAATACATTCTGCTGTGAGCATTAATAAAGAAAGTTAATGCATAGATATGAGCCTCCTGTCTGATATATAATCCACAGTTGCAAGTTAAATATAACTCCACATCCTCTGGCCCAGCCATGATACTTAATGGTCTCTTGGGACTGAAGTCCACAGACGACCTGCCCCCCGAGCGACACGAATGCCTGGATACCATCGAGGTGATTACCTCACCCCGGATGGATATGCAGAAGACCCCCATCCCCGGAGCAGATGTAGTCTTTGTGGATGGCTCATGTTCTCGCCCAAATGACAACACCTACCTGGCAGGGTATGCAGTAGTCAAACTACCAGATCACATCATAGAAGCGAACCCCATTCCATACCAGTCAGCCCAAGCTGCGGAGCTTATTGCTCTAACCAGAGCATGCACTCTTTATGCTGACAAACCCGTTACCATCTACACTGACTCCCGATACGCACACGGCGTCGTCTTCGACCATGGTGTCTTGTGGTCTATGAGGGGATACATCAGCGCAGATGGTAAACGGATCTCACATGCCCAGTTAATATCACAACTCCTTGCTGCAATAATGTTGCCCTCCGAAGTGGCAATCATTCACTGTAGAGCCCATACGAGAGGATCTGATGATGTCTCTAAAGGTAACGCCCTAGCTGACAGTGCAGCAAAACAGGCTGCTCTTAAATCACCTCTAGGTGCCTTAATCTCCATGCCAAACCTCGTACCGCTCCTTCCAGATGAAACGCAACTGTTAACTGATCTACAAGCTTCTGCTACAACTACAGAATTAAGAGACTGGTGTTACCCGATATTGCAAAAGAATCCGAAGACCGGATTAATTTGCAAAGAGGGGAAACCATGCATCCCCCAACACAGCGCCCCGATCTACATAGCACACTATCACGGGATAGGTCACATAGGGTGGAAAGCAACATTGCAACAGCTACGCAAAACATTTTACATAACAGACGCAGAACCAATGGTGAAAGGCTTTGTACAGAGATGCATTACATGCATCAGGAACAATCCCAACAACCCGCACAGAGTAATGCATGAACATCTGCCATACCCTGTGACTCCTTTTACCCATTTGCAAATTGATTTTACACACCTCCCAGTAAAAGGAGGCACACAACCAGTATGTGTCATTGTAGACACCTTCAGCAGATGGCCAGAAGCATTCCCCACAAAAAGAGAAGATGCCAAAACAGTAGTAGAGAGATTGTCCCAAGATGGGGAGTGCCGCTGCAGATCAACTCAGATCAGGGGCCGGCATTCACTTCCAAGGTATGTAAGGAGTTAGCGAGGTATCTCAGGATTGAGTGGAAATTTCACATCCCCTACCATCCACAGAGCTCAGGGGTGGTTGAACGTATGAATAGGACAGTGAAAGACAAACTTAGAAAAGCTACCGGTGGGACCTTTGACAATTGGAAAAGGTATCTGCCAGCCATAATGGCTGAAATCAGAATGACCCCAAATAGGACCCTCGGGTACTCACCATTCGAGATCCTGTTCGGGCGACCATTCCCCACTCCCTGGGCTAGACAACCTTTCATGATTTTGGACAATCTTGACAACCTTAGAGACGAATATGTAAGAAAGCTGATCGAGACTCTGGTCAGCACTGAGGAAAATGTTACTCGCAAGTGTCCTTTTTCTTCACAGGACAACACACACCCTTTTCAAGAGGGAGACGTGGTAGTGGTTAAGCTGCACCCGAAAGGAAAGAAACCACAAGACTTCACCTATGGCCCCCCCGTGACCGTAGTGGTGGTGACCAGAACTGCAGTCCTAACAGAGAACAGTCCTACCTGGATCCATGCTACACGGATAAAACTGGTCAAGAAAGGACCCGAGCAACAGGACCCAGAAGCAAGCAAGGAGGTACTAACGGGAGCAGACAGCTCTGACCTCGAACAGGACAGTCAAGAAAAGGGGGTAATAACGGGGGCAGACAGCCCTGACCCTGTAGAAAATGACAATTCTGATTTCACCGGACTCAAGCAAATTGTGGCTACTGATAGGACTGGTTTCATTTTCAGTGTACACCCTTGTGTGGATCACAACTAACTGCATTTATCATCCAGAGGACTTGGGCAGGCTACAAGTTATTTGTGGTAAAACTTATACAAACAAACAACCATGCAGAACAAGGAGAAGTGTCCCTCTTTCCTCCCCAAATCCCCAACAGGTAGCCATCACACAGAAAGCAGGTCTGACACAACTCTGGTTTAACTCCTCCAATACACAAGTAGCTACCTTCTTGTTTGACTACTGTGATGTTGCGCCATGTCCCGGCGCTGCATGGCAGTGTCATGAAAGAAGAGATCAAGACCCGGAAATATATATATGTGTCACGGACAATTATTGGGGACAAGACTGTAAACATTGGGGAAGTGTGGGATGGAGCACAGGACAAGATTGGGCATACAAACCTCAGTCAGCACTAGGTAGGAAAGATAGAAATGGGAAATCCCTTATCTCCAGGATGACATTGTCATGGAGGGGCCTAGCCCCCAAACGATGTGCCACCAGTAGGTATTTACTCACCGGGAGTGATGGGGATGTAAAGTTTAGATCCGGGGGCACAGCGTACCAATATTGAGAACCCACAAAAGGGGGATGAGGGAACTTACTGGATGGGAAAATGGGTGCAGGGAGGGACGGATAGACCTTTAGGCAAGTTTGAAATAAAAGATATGTATAACTCTAAAGAATGGCAACAAGGCCCCCCCATAAATCCTCTAAAACCCTGTATTCAAACAATTCAAGAGATGATGGCCATAGCAGACCCCACATATGAAGACACTCTAGCCATAGAAACTGGGTTCTCAGATGTCAACCTATGGTTGGAATGGATGAAGTATAATGCCCACACCCATAATAAAAGTAATTGCTATGTGTGTGGTAAGGCCAGACCTCACTTGGGTACTGTGCCCCTCAATATCACTTCCAACCAAGAGGAATGTTTCCTGAGCCTCTTCACCTCCACACCCACTAATAACACACTTTGCGAGAAATGGAAGAAAGAGTATCCTATCTTGTCGAAAAACCCAAATCCAGGTAGTCATATCACCATATACCCAGGGAATTATACCTGTTATATATCCAATGGTACACCTAAGGGTAAAGGCAGGGACCTCCAGGTATTTCCTGAGGGTTACTGCCATGAGAGAAGGAATACAACAATTGCGAACCAAACGAGGTCCCTCGGGGACATTTATTGGATATGTGGTGATATGAAATTAAGAACCAAATTAGATTCCCCATGGAAAGGGGAATGCGCCCTGGCCAAAGTTATAATGCCCCTACACATAGTGTCAGAAAGTAATCCTGATAATGATCAGATTTCCTCCAACCCCCTAAGAAGAAGAAAAAGAGAATCCCCAGGAGGAAGTTTTGATCCACATGTATATATAGATTCGATAGGGGTGCCAAGAGGGGTCCCTAGTGAATTTAAAGCAAGAGATCAAGTTGCTGCAGGTTTTGAGTCCTTAATCCCTATCATAACCATAAATAAGAATGTTGATTGGATAAATTATATTTATTACAACCAACAGAGGTTTGTTAATGATACAAGGGATGCCCTAAAGGGAATAGCAGAACAGCTTGAATTCACTTCCCAAATGACTTTCCAGAATCGGATGTCTCTGGACATGATTCTGGCCGAGAAGGGGGGCACATGTGTATATATTGGTAAGACTGAAGGATGTTGCACCTACATCCCCGATAACACTGGTCCCAATGGTAAGGTTACTCTAGCAATTCAGAAACTAGAAAACCTAGTGGAACTGAAGAAGAATTCAGGGTTAACCAACCCCTGGGATCAGTGGTTTGGGTGGTTTGCTAACTGGAAACAAATCCTAGTCCAACTAGGAATTTTTATAGTTGTAGTACTCCTTGTAATAGGAGTAATAGTCTGCTGTGTGATCCCCTGCTTTCGCAAAATATTTAGCAAAGGTATAGATAATCTTTCAATGCTTTCCACTGTAACCTCCGACTTGGAGGTCCCTTTTAACCCCTCCCCCCAAGGCTATGCTGATTACATAAAGAAACATAAGCTAAGAAAGAAGCGTAACCTCGTTGTTTCGGATGGGTGGAATAGGTCCTTTTTATACTAGCAAGGAACCCAAGGCTCAGTCACCTATTCACACTTCCCACACCCAGGGAGACTAGGTCCCTGATGACATCCTTCACACGAAGATAGAAGAAAATCATTTTTGTACATATACATGATTTTAAGAGGGGATTGAAGGAGTTTTATGCTTTTGCAATAGTAACAATATAAATCTCCTGCGCTCCGGTGTTTCTTACTTATGGGGACATACAATTCAATTGTACAGTGTCTTCCAAAGTCTTGCAGCCCTCCTCAGAATCGTGGGAATTCAAAAGAAACTAAAAAAGAAAAAAGAATGGAGGGCGCACCGACCTAGTGTGATACTGTTACACAATTTTTATTAAAATACTAAAATCAATAATTATACTCACAAAAATGAGTTATAAACAAGCCTTGAAAGACAGTCCAAAAGCGCCAGCAGAACAGGACGGTTGCTTCAGTCCACAAAAGTATCTGACCGATAATCAAGCTAGGCTTACGCGTTTCGGGGGCGTACCCCTTTCCTCAGAGCCCCGGTGGTCTGCACTGCTCTGAGGAAAGGGGTACGCCCCCGAAACGCGTAATGCCTAGCTTGATTATCGGTCAGATACTTTTGTGGACTGAAGCAACCGTCCTGTTCTGCTGGCGCTGTTGGACTGTCTTTCAAGGCTTGTTTTTAACTCATTTTTGTGAGTATAATTATTGATTTTAGTATTTTAATAAAAATTGTGTAACAGTATCACACTAGGTCGGTGCGCCCTCCATTCTTTTTTCTTTGCAATAGTAACGCCATTTTGTTCACTCTTCAGCTCCATTTTAGATATTTGCTTTTGCACGTCCTTGTCTGTGGAATGTGTTATCTGGAAATTGTGGCCTCAGCAGTTTCTCGAAAAACAACATGTATTTGTCTTCTTTCTTATGTTCCCTTGAAGCCAAGGTCACAACTCCTCTTTTCCCTTCATCTGTATCCGCCTATAGAATACTGACAATTTATCTTATGCAAATGTCTAATACATCCCCCCCGATTTGTGTATAAGAAACCCAGACAAGCCTAAATAAACGGAGAGCTCTGATTTCACTTGCTGCATGACTCTGTGTCCTTTTCTATGGTGAAATTGATCTCCCGGGTACCCTTGGGCACAACACGAGTCAACCGATAGTCAGGGACTATCTGAACGGAGGACGGTCCGGGTACCTATCTCCGAGGAACACCTACAGTACCTATTGCTGCTCCCCCTAAAGTTGCGCTTCCCCCAAATCACAAATCCATCCTCCTAGCACAAATTCCTCACCAATATTTACCCTTCCAACAGGAGTTGGAGCCTAACTCTGGTCTGATTATTCTACTATTTTTCCGCGCCCGCAGTTAAAGCGTACTTTCTGTGGAAAGAAAAGACAAGGATTGATTAGTGGATATAACACAGATATAACACATTTCAGCTACATCACAGACAGCCTGTCACTTCTGCACTACTCCTCAGTATAGGACTTGGTCATTTATCATATATATGTTTCTCTCTTAAAACTCACCTCTTTTGATATCAAAAGAGACAGGAACAACAAGCGCCCAGAGGCGATTTGGTTCACATGTGCTGCGCTATATAAGTTTTCATTCATTCATTCATTCATTCTCCAAAAATGGCAGTTTGTATCAGGTAGTTTTCTCCATAGAGGAGTTCAGCCTAAAACATAGCTGAAAATTTGGCGTAAAGTATAGGAACTAGGGCTGCGGAAATTAACGGTGAATTCCTTGAGTCATTGTTAATTTCTTTGATCGATCAAAATATTTTTGATCGAGTACGAGATCTGCGGATTGAGCTCCGCGGTCTCCCCCATAGGAAAGGCCGCGGCTTTGGCTTTGCTCCGGAGCCGCGGGCATCTTGGTACACCCGGCGGCGGCCTATTAGCGGTGCACTGATGTCATCATCTGCTGCCTGGGAGATTACAGGGGAGATGTGGACATTACTGGGGGAGATGTAATCAGTAACAGCCCTAATAGGAACCCTTTCTATATGTTCAGCCAGTGTCATGTTTATCACCTTAAGAGTATAAACGCTAAAATGGAGGACGTTATTTACTAGGAGTCCTGAGGGAAGTGAGAGGGATCCCTAATGGGACGCCTTGACTGGGCTGAATAATCATTGTTGAGAAACTACAAAACATTTCCTAATCACTATTCCTACCCTTGGAATAAGCGATCGGCAATCACCTATCCACCAGCAATTCACAAGGGAAGGAGCATTCATTACAGATCTGTCATTTAACACTGGTCAACTTGGTATTAACTGTAATTGTGACCCCCCCCCCCATGAGGAATAATCACCTCCAGCTATTCAGAGGTCTTTGTTCCTCTAGTCCTAAACTGCTACAGTTTGTGTGAGATAATACAAAGATAATAATACACAGTACTTACTTTTTTCATGTATTTCCGCAGAGATCCTAGGATTCTTCGGAAGCAACTTTTCTGTTTTCTAGCCTTGTCTTTTTCAGACTCTTCTTTCCATTCGCTTCCTTCTCCTGTGCGCTCTTCCCCTTCGCATCCATCTCCTGTGTGTACTACCACTTCCCTTCCCTCTCCTGTGCATTCTTCCCCTTCACTTCCTTCTGCTGTGCGCTCTTCCCCTTCGCATCCATCTCCTGTGTGTACTACCACTTCCCTTCCCTCTCCTGTGCATTCTTCCCCTTCACTTCCTTCTGCTGTGGCCTCTTCCCCTTCGCATCCATCTCCTGTGTGTACTATCACTTCCCTTCCTTCTCCTGTGCGTTCTTCCCCTTCACTTCCTTCTTCTATGCTCCATTTCCCTTCTAATTTGCTCCATTTCTCTTCTAATGTGGTCCATTGCAATTCTAATCTGTCCCATTCCTCATTACTTATTTCTACTGGGCGTTCTTCCCCTTCACTAACACATCCAGACCTGGCGATAGTCTCGGCCCTCAACAGTTGTTGTTTCTCTTCCGGCATCTGTATCGCCGCAATCCTTTGCCTTAGCTTTTCCGCCTTCAACTCGTTCCCCTTTATTTTTCTGGCCCTTTCTGCAGCCACTTTTTCTCTCTTTGCTTGGAGCTCTTTCTCCCGCTGTGTCTCTAGGAACTCCTTCATAATCTTTTTCTGCCGCCTGACATCCTCCGCTTTCCTGGCCGCCTCCTCTTCTTTCTTCCTTTTTGCTTCCAGTGCCTTTGCTCTCGCCGCCCTAATTGCGGCAGCCTGTGCTCTCCTAAACTCCGCCGATCTCGCCTTTGATACTTTTCTGTCCATTTTGACCTATAAAAGGAGAAGAAAATAAAAATAAACAGTGAAGTAGAAATGTTAAAGTGGAACTCCGCTCTAAATGTATTTACTTAAAATTTAGATGGGGGGGGGGGGGGGGTTTGAGTATTTTCAAAGTTCCTTGATTTCTGGGTCCCGACTGGGAAGGTTTCTCCTCACTTCCTTTTTATCTCCATCGGAGAGGAAGTGAGCAGAATCCACAGACAGCAATAACCCAACTAAGGCGCTAACCCCTCTAGTTATTGTGAAGCCACTCTGGTCCGGTCTCATGATCAGCTGTCAATGTAGAGAACAGGTGTCAAACACAAGGCCCGCGGGCCAAATCCGGCCCTCCAGGTCATTTCATTTGGCCCTCACACCTCCCCTGCAGCTGCAGGAGAGCTCCAGCCCTCCTCTGGTCCTCCTCCAGACCCTTACTTTCTGCTTTCAAGCAATGCATCCAGCTTCTTCCCAGCAGCAGCATAAGGAAAGGGGGGTGCACTGTGATGTAAGGGAGAGTGGGGGACTCAACTTCTGATGGTGGGGGGGCTCTTGACATGTAATGTAAGGGGAGGGGATACACTGGATATCTGACCTTACAGATACAACTGGCCCTTTTGAGGGCAATTATAATGCGGATGCGGCCCCACAATGAAAATGAGTTTGACACCCCTGATGTAGAGGAAGAACAGCTGACAATGGAAGCCCCATAGTAAGCTTATGGGTGGCATCATCGCCCAGGGTATTTGCAGCCGTTGTCGGGGCGACCCCTCCTCTACCCCTCCTCTACGCAGAAGCTGAAGTGACCATGTGACCGGACCCCCGGCGGCTTCAGAATAGGTAAGTATACAAATCTTTTCTTTACAGGGTTAGGTAGGATAGGGTTTAAATTGGGGTGGGTGTTGCTTTAGCCTTAGTTAGCTTTTAACTGATCTTCCACTTTAACCGCTGAAAGACCAGGCATAGTTCTAAAATTATTGATTACAGGGTAAAATCAGTATTTTTTGCTAGAAAACTACTTAGAACCCCCCAAAATTATATTATATGTGTATATATACACACACACACACACACACATGTATATATATACAGCCTGGGCGAGCAGCGGTGGAAAGCGGGACGGGACTGGGCAGAAAACAAGACAATAATAATAATAATAAAAAATAAAAATAAATTGTATTGGGGCCCATGTATGATAAGGGGATAAAAAAGAAAGATACTTACTGATTAGATTATTTATCCAAATGAAATCTGAATGCAACGATGAAAAATCTCTTCCAACGCTTCTAATGTGTCTCAATGAAGTTAAACGCTCAAAATAGATCTAGAAAAATTTCTACACCTGCAAAGACGAAAAAAAAAATGATCATTTTTTTTTTCTGTTGTACTTAACCACATACACACACATTATATATATTATATTCATACACAGTTTTTTTTTTTAGTTTTTATAATACTATTTTAATTATATATATATACATATATTTATATTTCAATTGTTTAAATTGTATATAATGAATATAAAGATACTTATAAAAACAATTGAAATATATATATATACATATATACACACACACATTGTTTTCATAATATTATTTAAATTATATATAATATATTTCAATTGTTTTTAGAAATGTCTATGTCATATATATATATATAATTATAAAAACACTGGGCCAGATTCACAGAGCCCTTACTCCGGTCTATCTCGTGTTAGACTGGAGTACTTTCAAATTACGCGCGTCGTTTCACTAGTCTGAATCCTCAAACCATGAATAGACGGCTGCGGGCTTCAATCCGACTGGCTTACGTGTTCGTACGCCTTCGGATCTACGCTGCAATAAATTTGCGGCCGCTGGGTGGAGTTCGGGTCGTTTTCCGCGTCACGGTATGCAAATGAGCTTTTTCCAACGATCCACGAAGTTACGAACGTCATTTCGCAATCTCTTACGGCATCTTTAGTCATCTTTTTGCCGCGTAAAGTTATTCCAGCTTTTAGCTGGTCTAATATTAGACAGCCCATGTTAAGTATGGCCGTCGTTCCCGCGTCGAATTTCAAAGTTTTCTGACGTCTTTTTCTATTTTTTACGTAAGTCGTCCGGAAATAGGAATGTCCGTAAACGACGCTACTCAAACAAAAAATGACGTAACGACGTTATTTCGGGCAGTGCACAGCGGGAAATTTCTGAACGGAGCATGCGCAGTTCGATCGCTGCGGGGACGCGCCTAATTTAAATGCTTCACGCCCCCTAATCGCGTATTTCGATTCCACCGCAAGAAATACACTACGCCGCCGTACCTTACGGGCCAAAATCTACCTGAATTCGTCGTAGAGCCAGGTAAAATACGGCGGCGTAGTGTATCTCTGATACTCTGCGGCAATGTAATTGTACCTGAATCTGGCCCATTGTGTGTTTGTGTGTATATATATATATATATATATATATATATATATATATATATACACATACACACTTTTTTTTTAGTTTTTATAATATTATGTAAATTTGATATATATATTTATTTTTATTTAAATTGTTTATATATATATAAAAACCACCACATCACAAAAAAAAAAAAAGAATTACACCGAATGTCAGTTGGAGGATCATTAGACAGTTACTGATCCTGTGAGTCAATGAAATCATTGGATCTGGGCAGGTTAAGTTAAAGGAGATCCAGTATCCCTCCAGCTGTTATAGAACTACATTTCCCATGAGGCATTGCAAGGCTGCCAGTTACAATTCCTTCCAGAGGCATGATGGGACTTGTAGTTCTACAACAGCTGGAGGGCTACAGGTTGCCTACCCCCTGAGTTAAAGGATCACACCACTGAAAACGGATATTTGTTTGTTTATATTTTGGGGAGTGCAGAGAGAAACGACTATACAGGGGGCGTTCCGTCAGATTAGACGACCTGTCAGAATTGGTAACGGAAGTGACGCAACAAAAACACGTTTTTTTTTTTTTAGCAATGAATCGGCCACCAGTCACGTGTGAGGTGTGATGTTACTTGATGACAAAGTATTGGTATATTCCTATTATCTGCAAAAAAAATTAAAAATCTGTTTCCTATTAATTATTGTTACAAATGTCTGTATTGTGTTTTATTTCATGTCAGTCCCCCGTTGTTTTCTATGAGATGTTATCATTAGACTTGTATAACAGAGAGCTCAGCACTCCCACACCTTACCTCTCCAAGTCTCAGTCACTTCTCACAATCTCTCCCGGGAGCTCAGCTTATAAAGCCCTGGCCTGTGACGTCATAGCGACCGTTGGGTTGCCCTGGCAACAGAGCGACCATTATTTTCCCTGCAGCTGCAGGATTGGAAGCTTAGAGACACGCCCCTAAAAGGTGTTTATGTTTCTCAGACCCAGGATGATAAAAACACTCTGGGGGGGGGGGGGGGGGCGGGGAATTGTAATCTGTCCCCGCCCACATCTCTCAGCTATATTATATCTGATAACATATTATCAGAGCTTTTTTTCTCAGAAAATAGGTACAGGAACTCAACCACGACCCGTTCAGATTTCACAAACAGTAGAAGGGTCTTAAAGGGGCATTAAATACCAGAATTGCATTACATACAGTGTGCAGAGTTCAGGGGGTTACAAAGCTGTCACTTGTAAACACAGAAACCAGACTTCTATGTTTACAAGTGATTGTGGTGAGCGGGCACAAAAGGGTCTGAGCCAAAGGTGGTGGAACTGAGTTCCACCGAGTTCCCCCAGAAAAAAAGCCCTGCATATTATATATATATATATATATATATATGGGGGGGGGGGTGACAACCCTTTATGTGGAAATGTCTCTATGGACTGATGTCTGATAAAATAAACTCTCATCCATTTTATTTTCCTATTAAACATTCTTATAAACATCTCGTGTGTGTTCTGTCCTATAAATACACAGCTTCCCATCACATTCCATCATGACATCACAAGAGGAGGCTCCTCCAACTCACCTTGTCACTCTGAGGTCTTCTCTGTAATGAGGAAACCTCCTCCGCTCTCCCCTTATATCTCCGCCCCTGCTGTGACGTCAGAGGCAAGGGGTGGGGAAAAACAGACACCTTTTTTTTTTTTTTCCTCCGTCCACAAGTCAGCCAAGAGCGGCCGTTATTTTTCTGCAGCTCTGAGATTGGAAACTTACAGACGTTCCCTAAAGCTATTTACATTTCTCAGACACACAGGACCCTAAGCAACACCCCGGGGGCGGGGAATTGTAATCTGTCCCCGCCCCCCCACCTCCCACCTCTCCACCATATTATCTATATTATAAGAAATAATAATGAAAATTATATGTATGTATATATATATATATATATATATATATATATTTTTTTTAAATATAATAAAAATGAAAAAAATAATGTATGTGTGTGGTGTGATATATATATAATTTTTCTATATTTACACACTCACATACATTTTTTTTTTAGTTTTTATTATATTTAATAAAAATTATATATATATATATATATATATATATATATATATATATATATATATATATATATATATATATATATATATTACAAAAAAATTATAATAAAATTACATAATATTATAAAAACAATTTAAACATTTGAAAAAATACATATAGAGAGAGAGAGAGAGAGAGAGAGAGAGAGAGAGAGAGAGAGAGAGAGAGAGAGAGAGAGAGAGAGAGAGAGAGAGAGTTTAAATAGTATTTTAAAGTATGTAGTATTTATAATATTACAAACTAGAAAAGGTACAATTTCTGGGGAAATTGTGTGACGTGTTCTTGCCTTCACCAATACTCCAGACTGGAGACGGTGCCCCTGGAGATGTAAATGTGATCCAACAATGTGTCTATCCATTTCGATCCATTGCCCCATCAAAAACTGCTTCATCAAAAACTACCCCATCAAAACTGCGCCATCCTATTTGCCCCATCAAAAACGGGTTGCTATGGACGGGTTGCTATGGAGGGGTTGCTATGGAGGGGTTGCTATAGAGGGGTTGCTATGGTCTGGTTGCTATGGTCTGGTTGCTATGGACTGGTTGCTATGGTCGGGTTGCTTTGGTCGGGTTGCTATGGACGGGTTGCTGTGGACGGGTTGCTATGGGCGGGTTGCTATGGACAGTTGCTATTGACTGGTTGCTATGGACAGTTGCTATAGTCTGGTTGCTATGGTCTGGTTGCTATGGAGTGGTTACTATGGACTGGTTGCTATGGACTGGTTGCTATGGACGGTTGCTATGGAGTGGTTGCTATGGACGGGTTGCTATGGAGTGGTTGCTATGGAGTGGTTGCTATGGAGTGGTTGCTATGGAGGGTTGCTATGGTCTGGTTGCTATGGATGGTTTCTATGGACTGGATGCTATGGATGGTTTCTATATGCAGAGTATGCAGAAGTTACACAGAGCCAAATACAGGCATACCCCGCTTTTAAGTACACACTAGGGTTTATTTACTAATGCTGGAAATCGCAATATCAGGCTCACTTCTGCAGAAAAAACAATAAGCTTCTAACCCCAGCTTGTTCAGTTAAGCCTGGTAATAAAACCTGGAAGCTCATTGGTTTGTGTGCAGAAGTGAGCCTTATATTGCGCTTTCCAGCTTTAGTAAATAAACCCCATTGTTTACTTAAAAGTGGGATATGCCTGAAAAACAGAGCCATATCACCTCACAGCTGTGTGGGAGGAGCTATAGAAAGCCCCTCAGCTGTGTGTGAGGAGACATCGTCTCCTAGGAAACCAATGTAAACACATGCAGGCAGCCACTCTAAACAGCCACTCAGATTCTGGCTTGTTTTTTACTGTGCTTCTTCAAATGATTGTATTTTAAAAACTATAAATCGCACAGCGAATATCTTTATATTTTACGAATCACAAGACCCAGACCTTCAACCTGATGTATAGTATGTCTCTAAAATATTAAATTTGAAGGCACAGTCGCAGTTTACAAATTGCCTTGCAATATTCAGTTTTCAATTTTCTTTCCTCCATTGACTTTCATTGAAATGATGGATGGCGTGTGTTGCAAACAAATGTCTGTATCTTGAAAACCATTTGACCGATCGCTTAGTCGTCAACACGTGTAGTGTCAGCAGGGACAGCTGAACATTTTGATATAAGATTTGTGTAGGTCGGCTTGAAAATGAGGGAGTGGTCGCAGTTTACAAATCATGTAATGATTTTTCCGTTTTTGCCATTCTGTGCTCTAGCTCTCACCATTCATTCCTATGGGAAAATTTCGCCGCAAATATGACGATATTTCGCGAACGATTTGGCGAAACGTTCCACAAAGTAATAGCCCACTATTCGGGAACAAGCCGCTCGATTTGATATATTACTCGTCTATGTAGCGTAAAAACTGTGGGAGGAGTTAGGGTGGTAAATTTGGCTATAAAAATAATAATAATAATATATATGTGAGAGAATAGTAAGTGCTCTTGCTATGCAAGACCACTTAAAAAACTATAATAATCTTACATAATATTAGTTTAAATAGTATTTTAAAAACAATGGGGCAGATTCACAGAGAAATGGATTATCGTAGCGTATCAGAAATACGCTACGCCGCCGTTTTTTACCTTGATCTACGTGGAATTCAGGTAGATTTTCTACGGTAAACGACGGCGGCGTAGTGTATTTCTCCCGTCGCAATCCATATAGACGAGTAGGGGGCGTGAAACATTTAAATTAGGCGCGTTCCCGCGGCGATCGATCTGCGCATGCTCCGTTCGCAAATTTCCCGCCGTGCATTGCGCGAAATCACGTCGTGACGTCATTCGTTGTTTATGTAGCGTACTTTACGGGCGATCCACGTCCCGACGAGTTACGTAAATAAAAAAAAAAATTAAATAAATTCGAAGCGGGAACGACGGCCATACTTAACATGGGCTACGTAAAGTTAGAGCAGCAAAAAGCTGCTCTAACTTTACGTATAAAAAAATAGACGAAAACGACTGCGCCGCTCGCTCGTTTGTTCGTGAATCCCCGTAAAAACACATTAGCATATCCCGACGCATTAAAACGACGCGAACTCCTCCCAGCCGCCGCAAATAGATGGCAGCGTAGATCCGAAGGCTTACGAAGACGTAAGCCTCTCGGATCGAAGCCCGAAGCCGGCGTATCATGGTTTGAGAATTCAAACTAGTGATACGCCGCGGGAAATTTGAAATTACTCCTGTCTAACACCAGTTAGACAGGCGTAATTGTTTTGTGAATCTGCCCCAATGTGTTTTGTATAAAAAAACTATATATATTATTACAAAAAAACTATAATAATATTACATAATATTATAAAAACAATTTAAAACATTTTAAAAAATAAATAAATAAATAAATATATATATATAAAAAGCCAGTAAAAAAAAAAAAAGATGCCAGTCAGTAAGATGCCAGTCAGTATATATTATATATATATATATATATATATATATATATATATATATATATTCTTTTAAATAGTATTAAAAACAATGCGGGGCAGATTCACAAAACAATTACGCCTGTCTAACTGGTGTTAGACAGGAGTAATTTCAAATTTCCCGCGGCGTATCACTAGTTTGAATTCTCAAACCATGATACGCCGGCTTCGGGCTTCGATCCGAGAGGCTTACGTCTTCGTAAGCCTTCGGATCTACGCTGCCATCTATTTGCGGCGGCTGGGAGGAGTTTGCGTCGTTTTAATGCGTCGGGATATGCTAATGTGTTTTTACGGGGATTCACGAACAAACGAGCGAGCGGCACAGTCGTTTTCGTCTATTTTTATATACGTAAAGTTAGAGCAGCTTTTTGCTGCTCTAACTTTACGTAGCCCATGTTAAGTATGGCCGTCGTTCCCGCTTCGAATTTATTTAATTTTTTTTTTTTATTTACGTAACTCGTCGGGACGTGGATCGCCCGTAAAGTACGCTACATAAACAACGAATGACGTCACGACGTGATTTCGCGCAATGCACGGCGGGAAATTTGCGAACGGAGCATGCGCAGATCGATCGCCGCGGGAACGCGCCTAATTTAAATGTTTCACGCCCCCTACTCGTCTATATGGATTGCGACGGGAGAAATACACTACGCCGCCGTCGTTTACCGTAGAAAATCTACCTGAATTCCACGTAGATCAAGGTAAAAAACGGCGGCGTAGCGTATTTCTGATACGCTACGATAATCCATTTCTCTGTGAATCTGCCCCTGCGTGTTTTATATAAACATTTGAAAGAAATATATATATTGTTTTAAATAGTATTTTAAAAACAATGGCCCAGATTCACGTAGATCGGCGCATTTTCGGTCCGGCGTAGCGCACCACTTTTCCGTTAGACTTGCGCAATCTAGCCGCGTAATCCCGCGATTCACGTAGCTTTTACGCAAGAGATTGCGCAAGCGTAAGGTTTTTTCCGGAGGCGTAAGGAGGAGTAATACAAATTGGGAGGGACGTGGGCGTGTTACATTGAAATGAGCCGTGACCCCATGCAAATGAAGGGCCGGCCGACTCGCGCATGCGCGCGTGAAGGAAACCATGTCAGCTCCGTTGTGCGCATGCTCACAACTCGGGAGCGGCGCAATCAGTGAAATAGGAAATGGACTAGGGCAATGTTGTGAACTACGCAGACAGCATAAATAGACACACACAAACGCCCTTCCATTGCAAAAGTACATCCCTTTGTGTCCCTTCCCATTGAATCAAGTGCTTTTGCTCTGTTGTTCGTTAGAGTGTGTTTTGTAGTTGTCAGATTAGTGTTCTGTGTGATCTAGTGCTTGTTGGTAGTTTTGTGAAAGTGTATTTTGATAAGTGTTTGAGACTGTTTGTTTGATTGATATATTTCTGAGCGTTTGTTTTCTGGCTTTATTTTTTCATCTGATTTTTTTGTGTCTGTTTCTTGCTGAGTGCTAGTGTGATTTTTGGGTGTTCTTTTTCTCTTTGTGTGCTAGGGACCACAGTGGTGTGCATGCATGCATTCTCATTGTGCCATGATTAATGTGTGTGTTTAACGTGCAAAGATGCATAATGTGAGCTGGCATGAGATGGGGTCATGAGATGGGGTCATGAGATGGGGTTCCAGTGCATATGCAGAGTCACCTTGAAGGGAAAAGACAGGAGGATGTTAGTCATGCATGTGCCACTTGTGAGGTGTGCATCACGGGAGGGGATAGTCATGCCTGACTCCCATGTCACTCACCAACCAGCCAGCTGTCCCCATACATGTTCTGTTTGAAATCTGTGGGGATGGGGCTCTGATTGTATATGTAGCTGTCATGGGTGTCATGGGTGGTGCCATGTGTTGGGCTGCTGATGTCCTCCTGCAAGGTTGTGGTAATTCCAGGATGGCATGAGGGGTGAATCTGAAGATGCGAGACACCTCAGAATCTCTCATGCCAAAGATGTCTATGCGTGTGTGATATATCAAGTGAAGGGTGAGGGGCTTGTATCAGATAAGAATATTGTATTAGATTAGATTAAATGGTAAATTTTATATAAGCAAAAAAAAAAAAAACATCTCCCGTGGCCTCCTTAGTGCCATCCTCCGTGCCCTCATCCTTCTTTGTTCATCTAAAGTCAGTAGTATAGCTATGTGCGACGATGCCCCTGGCATGTTGGCATACAGATTGTTGGGCAACACGTGTGACTGCTGAGCTCCTCACTAACAGTGTTGCTTTATCTGACAATTAGACTTTTTTTCAAAATTTAGACCAGCTTTTAGGTCCTCTAACTTTAGACAGAACATTTTGCAGTTGCGCACATCGCGTAGCCTGCGCAGCAACTGCGTTTTTTTGTGAATCCCCGTAACTCCCTCATTAGCATATTTGACTAGCAAATCAATGGTGTGTCTAGCGCAGTTTTGCGCGAAGGGAAGCGAATGTCTAATTCAATTACGCCGGACCAAAAAACGTAGATTTCTGGCGTATATTGTTTTGTGAATCGCGTCCAACTATACGCACGCGCACATTTAGACTTACGCACGCGCAACAGCAGTTGCGCAGGCGTAATCGCTCTGTGAATCTGGGCCAATGTGTCGTCCGGGAAGATTGACGTTCGGGAAGTGGTTGTGAAATCCTGACTGGACGTCTATTGACGTCCTGCAGGATTTCATGCCGTGCGCGCCCCCATGGGGGGCGCGCAGCGCGGCGATCGACGATGCGGGGTGTCGGTCTGACACCCTGCATCTCTGATCTCGGTAACGAGTTTCCGGCGGAGGCTCGTTACCACGTGATCAGCCGTGTCCGATCACGGCTGATCACGATGTAAACAGGAAGAGCCGTTGATCGGCTCTTCCTCACTTGCATCTGACAGACGCGAGTAGAGGAGAGCCGATCGGCGGCTCTCCTGACATTGGGGGTTTGCGCTGGTTTATCGGCGCAGCCCCCCCTCAGATGCCCACACTGGACCACCAGGGAAGTGCAACAAGAAAAAAAAAGGGGCAAGAAAAAAAAAAGGCAGTAAAAAAAAAAAAGCCAGTAAAAAAAAAAAAAAAGATGCCAGTCAGTGCCCACACATGGGCACTGACTGGCAACATAGATCCATTCAGTATCCATCAGTGCCACCCCACAGTGTCCATCAGTGCTACCCTCAGTGCCAATCCATGCCCAGTGCCCACCTATCAGTACCCATCAGTGCCACCCATAAGCGTCACCCTTGAGTGCCAATCTGTGCCTCCTATGAGTGCCCAGTGCTGCCTATGAGTGCCCATCAGTGCTGCCCATGAGTGCCCCCCGGTATGGAAGGGGTTATATAATATTATAAAAACGATTGAACAAAAATATATATACATATATGATAATAATGCCGGATTATACAGATTTTTGATGTCTTTTTGACAATTTTTTTCAATAAAAATAAGTTTTTGTGCAGCAATCCCATTGAATTGTTTATATTTATATATATACTTTTATAATATAAATAATATTTTAAAAACTAGCCGCTCTCATCCGCAGCTGTAAACAGACAGGAAGTGAAGGGAAATCTCCCCAATGGGGACATCAATTCCCTCACTTTGGAGACATTTCCTCTCACTTCCTGTTTTCTTTCTCTGTGGGACAGGAAGTGAAGGGAAATCTCCCCAATGGGGACACCTATGGCAGAAAAAAGTCACCATAAGAGGAATGGGGGGGGGGGGGGGGGAATCTTCCAATGGGGACACTAGTTCTGGTGTTTCCCTCATTTTGGAGAGATTTCCTCTCACTTCCTGTTTTCTTTCACTGTGGGACAGGAAGTGAAGTGAAATCTCTCCAAAATGAGGGAAACACCAGAACTAGTGTGCGGACACAGATGGCAAAAAGGAAAAATAAAAATCTCAGCAGAACGAGAATAGAGGGGAGATCTTCCAGTGGAGACTGGAAGTTCTGATGATTATCTCTCCCTTTGGAGAGATTTCCTCTCACTTCCTGTTTTCTCTATGGGACAGGAAGTGAAGGTAAATCTCCCCAATGGGGACAGAGATGACAGAAAACACCCGACAGGGGTGACAACCCCCGGGTGAGAAGAGAAGGTTTTTCCTGGGGTTCTCCTTAATCCTCTTCCCTTTTCCAGAAGCTGAGATCATGAGAGACGGACGTCGGTCAGAAAGGGGTTAAGGGACCTCAGCCAATCACAGCCATGGGGGAGGAGCTCCGATCACTGGCCTCCAGCAGGGGGCGGGCACTAGGATGAGTCCATGGCAGGGATAGGCTGGAAGTGACCTTCGGGGCGGGTTCTATGTGGGGCTCTTTCCAGGACTCTTCTAGTAAAAAGTGACCCCACAGATCGCTCTTCAGGTCTCATCTTTTACCAGGAACTTCCTGTAGAAAATACAGGGGGCCCCGGGGGCCCTTTATAATTTCCCTGCTGGGTCCCATCCATGGGGGGGCGGGGCTACAGCTTTGTGTGTCGGTGTCTGGTCCTCCTGTAGGGGGCGGTGTAACCCGAGAAAATCGATTTTTTTTTATGATGAGGACAGAAAATTGACCTGAGTCTCCTCCCTGTAATCGCCATCTCAGAAGCTGATTGGCTGATCAGTTTATGGAGGAGGAGGGGAGGGGTATTAGAACATTTATAGATATCAGACAGTGTGGCGGGTAATGCGGCTCTAATCTACATATTGGGTCTGTGTCTGTAGCTGATGGATGTTCCTGGAGGTGTCAGTGTATCGAGATCACAGCGCACCCTCTGACACCTCCCACATCTGCTTTTCTCTCCAGTAGGACGGCGCCATTTGTGTTCAGGCATCATCCAGGGTCACCAAGGCTATAATGCTGCATCAGAGGTGACTCCTCGTGTCATGTAAATCCTGGTGCCTGTGCAGGTCTGTGGATTATTACTGCACAGATGTGGGAGAAATACACAAAGCCCAGAGAGATTCCAGAAGAATGATGAATGGATACAGACAATATATAAGAAATCCAGTGTATTCTGTGGCAACATTGGAGTCACATAGACCTCTTTATATACCGTATTTATCAACGTAAAACACACACTTTTCCCCCCTGAAAATATGGGGAAAGTCACGGGTGCGCGTTATACGCTGATAGTGTACCTTGGGCTCGGAGGGGAACGACCGTCGCCGAGCGCCGCCGAATGCCGCCGGAATTCACGAGCCGCTATCTCCTGTTTACTCGGCTCTAACGTCGCACACACAGTCGCGCTTCCGCCACCGGCATTGGACCAGTGTTCTTTCAATCACAGGAGCTGGTCCAATGGCGATGGCGGAAGCGGGACTGTGTATGTGACTGCTGCCGAGTGAACAGGAGATGACGGCTCAGTGATTCCCTCACTCCACGAGAGATGGAAAGGCTGCAAATGGGCACATAGGCTGCATTTAGGCTGGAGATGGGCACATAGACTGGAGATGGGCACATAGGCTGCATTTAGGCTAGAGACGGGCACATAGGCTGGAGACGGGCACATAGGCTGGAGATGGGCACATAGGATGCATTTAGGCTGGAGATGGGCACATAGGATGCATTTAGGCTGGAGATGGGCACATAGGCTGGAGATGGGCACATAGGCTGGACATGGGCACATAGACTGGATATGGGCACATAGACTGGATATGGGCACATAGGCTGCATCTAGGCTGAAGATGGGCACATACAGTAGGCTGCATCTAGGCTGAAGATGGGCACATACAGTAGGCTGCATTTAGGCTGGAGATGGGCACATAGACTGGAGATGGGCACATAGACTGGAGATGGGCACAAGACTGGAGATGGGCACATAGGCTGCATTTAGGCTGGAGATGGGCACATAGGCTGGAGATGGGCACATAGACTGGAGATGGGCACATAGGCTGCATTTAGGCTAGAGATGGGCACATAGGCTGGAGATGGGCACATAGGCTGGAGACGGGCACATAGACTGGAGATGGGCACATAGGCTGGAGATGGACACATAGGCTGGAGATGGGCACATAGGCTGCATTTAGGCTGGAGATGGGCACATAGGCTGTATTTAGGCTGGAGATGGGCACATAGACTGGAGATGGGCACATAGGCTGGAGATGGGCACATAGGATGCATTTAGGCTGGAGATGGGCACATAGGATGCATTTAGGCTGGAGATGGGCACATAGGCTGGAGATGGGCACATAGGCTGGACATGGGTACATAGACTGGATATGGGCACATAGGCTGCATCTAGGCTGAAGATGGGCACATACAGTAGGCTGCATTTAGGCTGGAGATGGGCACATAGACTGGAGATGGGCACATAGACTGGAGATGGGCACAAGACTGGAGATGGGCACATAGGCTGCATTTAGGCTGGAGATGGGCACATAGGCTGGAGATGGGCACATAGACTGGAGATGGGCACATAGGCTGCATTTAGGCTAGAGATGGGCACATGGCTGGAGATGGGCACATAGGCTGGAGACGGGCACATAGACTGGAGATGGGCACATAGGCTGGAGATGGACACATAGGCTGGAGATGGGCACATAGGCTGCATTTAGGCTGGAGATGGGCACATAGGCTGGAGATGGGCACATAGGCTGTATTTAGGCTGGAGATGGGCACATAGACTGGAGATGGGCACATAGGCTGCATTTAGGCTGGAGATGGGCACATAGACTGGAGATGGGCAGATAGGCTGGAAATGGGCACATAGGCTGCATTTAGGCTGGAGGTGGGCACATAGGCTGGAGATGGGCACATAGGCTGGAGATGGGCACATAGGCTGGAGATGGGCACATAGGCTGT
This sequence comes from Rana kukunoris, assembly GCA_029574335.1. NCBI lineage: Eukaryota > Metazoa > Chordata > Amphibia > Anura > Ranidae > Rana > Rana kukunoris. The sequence goes on along the minus strand of CM056054.1, from coordinate 13,862,689 downwards.
ATTTAGGCTGGAGATGGGCACATAGGCTGGAGATGGGCACATAGACTGGAGATGGGCACATAGGCTGCATTTTGGCTGGAGGTGGGCACATAGGCTGGAGGTGGGCACATAGGCTGGAGATGGGCACAAATTAGGCTGCATTGAGGCTGCAGATTGACACTGACCACAAAATAAAAAATAATTCCTGAAACTTTGCTCTGAAATTGGGGCACGTGTTATACCCTGATAATGGTAATTTATGAAAATGTATGTCTCAGTTTCTGAAGCCGAGGAGATTACTAAAGCCACGGAATGAAAAAAAAGAGGCGTGGTCACATGCTGCTCCCAGTTTTTGTGAATTCCTCCACGTGTGTCTGATCACTGAGGGATCTTTTTTTTCCCCCCGTAAAGACTTGCTGTTTTTCTTCTGGTTATATTACCAGTGTGCTGTATATGTACACAGTGCTCTACACACTTCCTCTTTTATTGTTTTCATGTACAAATATAGATGAAAGGGGGAAGTAGGGGTTAATTATTACTGCTATTTACCACCAATGAAAGGGAAGCTTTAACCACGTGCAGCCCGCCCAGAGCTTTTTTTCTCAGAAAATAGGTGCAGGAACTCAACCACGACCCCGTTCAGATTTCACAAACTGTTGAAGGGTCTTAAAGGGGCATTAAATACGAGGATTGCATTACATACAGAATGCAGAGTTCAGGGGGTTACACACAGAGTGCAGAGCTGTCACTTGTAAATACAGAAACCAGACTTCTGTGTTTACAAGTGTTTGTGGTGAGCAGGCACCAAAGGGTCTGAGCCAGAGGTGGTGGAACTGAGTTCCCCAAAGTTCCCCCTGAAAAAAAGCCCTGAGCCCGCCAATGACGGATTGACGTTGGCAAAGTGGTTTCAATATCCTGAGTGCGATCGTTGTTGCAGGGTGTCAGTCTGACACCCCGCAACACTGATCTATGTAAAGAGTCTCCGACGGAGACTCTTTACCACGTGATTAGCTGTGTCCAATCACGGCTGATCACGATGTAAACAGGAAAAGCCAGTAATCGGCTTTTCCTCACTCGCGTCTGTCAGAGTAGAGGAGAGCCAATCGGATGCTCCTCTGACATGGGGGGGTTTGTGCTGATCGATTATCAGCACAGGCCCCCAGAGGATGCCCACTGGACCACCAGGGATGCCTAGTGGACCACCAGGGATGCAAAACACAGGTATGCCACCCTAGACCACCAGGGATGACTATGACACAAACAATGGATGCCAATAAATGCCCGCAATGGATGCCAATCAGTGCCCACAATGGGCATCACTGTTTGGCAGGCATTGTTTGGCACTGATTGGCATCCATTAGTACAACACATACATTAGTGCCACCTATTAGTGCCCATCTGTGCCCATCCATGCCACCTATCAGTGCCCATCCATGCTGCCTATCCGTGCCCATCCGTGCCGCCTATCTGTGCCCATCTGTGCCGCCTATCCGTGCCGCCTATCCGTGCTGCCTATCCGTGCCCATCCATGCCGCCAATCCGTGCCGCCCATCAGTGTCGCATATTAGTGCCCATCAGTGCCCATCAATGCCACCGCATCAGTGCCACCTCATCGGTGCCCATCAGTGCTGCCTTATCAGTGCTCGTCAGTGCAGTACCATCAGTGCCCATCAGTGAAGGAGAAAACTTACTTATTTACAATGTTTTATAACAGAAACAAAAAAAAAACGTTTTTTTTTCTTCTAAATTTTCTGTCATTTTTTTTATTTTATTTTTGCAGAAAATAAAAATCCCAGAGGTAATCAAATACCACCAAAAGAAAGCTCTATTTGTGGGAACAAAATGATAAAAATGTAGTTTGGGTACAGTGTAGCATGACCGCGCAATTGTCATTCAAAGTGCAACAGTACTGAAAGCTAAAAATTGGTCTGGGTGGGAAGGTGTATAAGTGCCCGGTATGGAAGTGGTTAAAGGAGTTGTAAAGGAAAACATTTTTTTTTGGCTAAAATGAATGTCTGCAAGGTAGACAGAATAGTGTAATGATTCTGTTAAAAAAACAAGTAAATACCTATTAAATTCTCCTTCATCTATATCACCTCCGGCGTTCTAGTTTCTGTTCTCTCATTCACTTCCTGGTTTGCGGCGCTCATTCATGTAAGAACTACTTTCTTCGGTATGCATTGCACGTAGAGAGCGTCTTGCCACACAGGAGGGGGCGAGCACATCACTGACCACCGCAGTAAAGCCTCCCTTCACAGTGGTGAGTAACAATCAGACAAGGAGGAAGTGAACAGAACAGAGAAGAAATAGAGCAACTTCTGAGCAAAAACAAACAATGAGGAAGTGAAAAGAGGAATGTCTGCAGGTAAAGGATGCTTATTATGAAAAAAAAATGTTTTCCTTTACAACCCCTTTTATATTATGTAGCAGCCTGCTACTATTGTTGTCTGGGGCCGAGGGTGGCAGCAGTCAGGTCAAGGTGTTTTGGGTGTTGCCCTTCAGCAGCCAATCAGGCGGAGTTGATCGTCCCACTGTGCATGCTGGGGAGGAGTACTTAAGGGACAGACGTCATTAGTTCGGGGTCATCGCCGATCCTGGTCTGTCGTCCCACCCCCCTGTGTGTGGACCTCCTGGCCGGGAGTGTGCGTTCAAGTGTTCCTGGCTCCGGGACCACGTTGGTCCGGGTTGTGATCTACCAAGTAGGCCCGGTAGTCAGACTGGGTCTACGTTTGCAGAGTGGTCCTGAGCTGTCCATCCTGAGGGAGGAAGCCACCCGATGAAGAACCTGTCTTGGAGAGCACCGAGCACGAGGCTGGTATCTCAGGAGAGGCCTAGAACTTCATCGAAGGACGCACTATTACTGAAAGGATGAGTGATGGTCGCCTGTCAGTTCTGAGTTCACAAGAATTTATTTTGGAGAGATCCGGGTGCTTAATCCTGTGCTGAGAGGATTCTGGACCGATTGTGTCTCCATCTTTGGGAAGGTCTGTGGCAGAGACTTTACCAAGTCCCCGTGTGACACCATGGCTGCTAGGCTAGTGAGAGAGGCCTATCCAGGTACGCAATACCCACTCTGGCTAGAGTAACGTCGAAAGCTACATTGCTGGAAGCAGGAGTGTTTCCGAACAAAAGTTATACACCTGAACCTGTTACCTATTACTTACCTCTTCAACGACTACTTTGCTTTATTTACCAAACGTGGTAAAAGAATAAAAGAAAAAGAAGACTAAAGTGTAGACCTTGAAGTTTTTCTCAACTCTCATCTGATACCCTAGACGGCGAAGAAATAGAGGTAACATGCCACCCAAAACAAGCCAGCAGCACCTTCTGGGGCAGTGCTACATGTGGGGGCTCGTCCGGGATTGGCTGTTACCTCTCGGAACAGAGAAAAGTGCTACAACTACTACCACTGGCCACCAATGAAAGGGTAGCTTTAATATTACCACCAATGAAAGGGTAGCTTTAATATTACCACCAATGAAAGGGTAGCTTTAATATTACCACCAATGAAAGGGTAGCTTTAATATTACCACCAATGAAAGGGTAGCTTTAATACTATTGCCACTAATTGCTAGTAAAAGGATATTTGGGGTTCATTATTACTGCCACTGACCAACAATTAAAGGTGGATGGGGTGAGGTTTGATTATTACTGCCACTAACAATAAAAAAGGGGATGCTTAACATTTCTTGCCACTGACCACCAATGGAAAGGGGGTGCAGGTAAATATAACTGCTACTAACCACCAATGAAAGGAGGGGAGCTTAGTATTACTGCTGCTGACCACCAATGTTGGGAGTGACTATTCTTGCCATTACCATCAGTGTTTAGACTCATTTTACTTGCACTTTCTCTTAGTGTACCTCCAAGACCCTATTTTGTGTAAAATCTAGCATAGAGGAAAAGGTAGCATCCTACAATTCATACACCGTGGACTGATGCCCATTTTATTGGCCAAGACCAGTAGCAGTTGGCAGACGTGGCATGTAGCTTCTCGTTTCATTTACGGTGTCCCTCCTAATTTTTTAATTCATTGGCACCATATATTATTTAAAGAAATGCATGGCAGGTCTTGCAAACTTGAAACCGCTCCAAAGCATTTCCAGCCCCCGTTCAATGTTCTGGTTGGGATTCATTTCTGGGGCCCCTGGGCTGCTCTATGTCCTCCATGGCCGATGTTTGAGCTGACCAGCTGCAAGGATGCTGACCTAGTGTGCTGGGATATGTAGTTTGCCAAACTCTAGACCGCCAATCTCAATTATGTTAACCAGCTCATATTATATTAAATAACTTTGCTGTTAGATTCAAATTTAACCAAATCTTTTTCATTATAAAAACCACTCAGAGTGACGATGAACGCTGACCCCGACCGATACAATATCAGATGTCGTTTTCTATAAATTAAATAATTAGCAGAGTGCTGAATCTGTTCTGAAAGACGGTTAGATGAAAACTACTTATGCTGTGTCAGGCCGCGTACACACGTACGAGAACCTCGACGGGCCAAACACATCGTTCCGCCCGTCGAGGTTCTCGCCCGCCGTCAAAATCGTTTTATATGCTATGTACCCTACCATACATGAAGCATGTTTCTAATCTTTAAATATGAATGTACTGTACTGTCTTTACCATGGAGCGCTGATTTATACCAATGTATGATTAAAATGTAAGAATATAGGCCTGGATTCACATACATCGGCGCATATTCATGCCGCCGTAGCGAATCTCTTTTACGTTACGCCGGCGCAGCGCGGAGAGGGAAGCATGGAATTCACAAAGCAAATGCTCCCAACTCTGCACCGGCGTAGCGTATATTTTGTAGGCGTAAGTGGAAGTAGGTGGAAGTGGGCGTGATCCATGTTAATGAAGCGTGACCCCATGCAAATGATGGGCCGGGCGCCAGACAAGTACTTAAAATGAACCGCGCATGCGTCGAGACGTGGATGTATCCCCGTGCGCATGCGCACAACCACGTCGGGACAACTGCCTAAGATACGCTGGATTACTGTGTACGCCGTGAACGTAACCTATGCCCAGCCAGACCCACGTCGGCCCATATTCACAGACGTCCAACGTACAATACGTAGGCTTGTGTTCCCTGGACCATACCTTTGCATGGGTTGCGCCTCATCTATAGGGAATAACTTTATGCCGGACGTAAAACTTACACAAACCATGTATATAATGCCCCGGGGGCAAGTACGTTTGTGAATCGCCGTATTTCCCTCATTTGCATATTTGAATGCCTAATCAATGGGAGAAGCAACATACGTCCAGACCATATTTGCTCCCACGCCACGCCGGCGTAAGTAAGATACATCGGGGTAGCATGGTCTATTTTTAGGCGTATCTTGGTTTGTGACTCTGGCGTACACATACACCGGGCACATATTGACTCTATGGGCCAGATTCAGGTAGATGCGTGCATATTTTCGCCAGCGTATCGCAGCGCATATACGCTGCGCTGACGCAAACTAGCGAGAGAAGTACAGTATTCACCAAGCGCCTGTCCGTTACTTTGCGTCGGAGTAACGGAAATGCGCTGGCGTAACCCGACGCAAGTGGAAGTGGGTGTGATCATATGTAAATGATGGGCGGAGCCCAGCGCAGAGGCTTACGTTCAGCGCATCATCCACGGAGCATGCGCAGTGAGTGAGGCTTCACTCGGCCCCCTGTGCGCATGCTCACAACTTCCGTCAGCACCACTTCACGGTAAACGTCAGCGCAATGTGTTCCGTTGAGCGTTTAAAAGTGCTAGCGGAAGCGCCATCCCGGCGCAAAAGTATTTCCGTTTCCCCCCACCCCAGGGAAGTTACTTTTGCACTGTGATGGCTGCTCCCGTCACCCCCAAAGAGAGGAGGAACCTCAATTACAATTCCCAGGAGGTCTCAGTTATAATATCTGCTATGGAGACTTATAATGACTTCCTCCACGGCAAAAAAAGTCGGAAGACCAGCCGGGATAGGAAGCAAGCCATCCTGGAGACCATTGCTGGCAGGGTAAATGTTTTGGGGTACTCCACCCGGACTGCTGGCGATATTCAAAAAAAAAAAATGACCTACGGCGCAAGGTCCGTGGCAAGGTGGTCACCATCAGCAGGCATGAGAGGGGCACAGGGGTGGGGCCCCTTGTGCGGTCAGCCTGTCCACGGAGGAGGAGGTGGTCGCCCGCTGCCTGGAGAGGGAGCAGTTGGAGGGGGTACCAGGCTATGATTCTATGGAGGAAGGCTCCAGGACAGGTAAGTGTTTTTTATCCCCTATTTGGTGTGTTGCATGTGGGGGGGGGGAGGGTACATGTGCCAAGTGTGTGGGGACCACCAACATGTGTCTGCTTTGAGTCATCCACAGATGACGGAGCTGGGCCATCATCTGTCAGCGGCCAGTCCACCCCAACCCCCCAACAGAATCCTGAGGCCGAGCCCCTGGGTGTTGAAGAGACCGAGGTGGAGGAGAGTGCCCACACCTCACCTGCTGAGGTGGTTGATGAGCAGGCTGTTATTCCTGAGCAGGACTTTATTTTGTTTTTGGAGGAGTCCTCCCCTTCTGCAGGGCCCTTTGTAATACCCTCCCCCATCCTCGGAAGCCCCTCAAGGGCGACTCAATCCCCACGGGGACAACCATCTCCTGGCCCCAGGAAGGCAACCCGGAAGACCAGGGGGGTGTCTGATCTAGTCCAGGACCAGGTGGCGATGGACCACGCCAGGCAGACCCAGCAGATGGGGGAGATTGCTGGGCACCTGGACCGGGTTGCTGACAGCCTGGGCTCCGTGTCGCAGCTGACCAGTGCTGTGCATGACGTCGGGACCAGGCTGGGGGAGGTGAAGGCTGATGTTAAACACCTCACTGCAGCCCTCCACGCCAACACAGCTGCCATCCGGGAAGAGGGGAGGCAGAGGCAGCGTGACCAGCGGCATCATGTCACCCGCCAGCTGAGGATGCAGGCCCAGACTAATCACTTTCTGAGCCGGATTGCCATGGCCTTGGAGGGCATGCAGCCAAGAGCTGCCAGGAGTGGCCCACCCGGGGATCAGCCTCCTCCAGATGCCCCCCCATCCCCACCCACTCCCTCCAGGCAGCTGAGGAGCCCGAGAGTGCCCACAATAAGGAGCCCCCGTCAGCCCAGATGAGGTTTTTTTTTTATTTTGGTTTATTGCTCAGGTTATGAGTATTTTTTTCGGTTTATTGCTCAGGTTATGAGTATTTTTTTTTTTTTGGTTTATTGCTCAGGTTATGAGATATTTTTTTTATTTTTTTTCATTCAAATATTTATTTTATTTTTAACTGCACACGGTCAGGAGTGCAGGGAACAGTGTGAATGTGAGGGGGTGGCACTCCTGCCAGTAAGGGGTGTCACCCTCGGCTGTGGTGGAGAAGTTATCCCCACGGCTGTGTGAATGACGTGTGAAAGGTGTATGAATGGACAGCGACATCATTGGGGCCTTGACGCTGGCGTTGCTGCTCCCAAGTCCTACATGCTGGACTTGGGCTAATCCAATGTGATGTGGATGTGGTGTGTGTGATCTAGGGACATCAGTGGTGTGCATGCGTGCATTGTCCGTGTGATCAATGTTTTGGTTTAGTGTCCAAAGATGCCTACGGCGAGGACCCTCCTGACTGCTCTTCCATCAGCAGACTGTGTAGGCTCTGGCAGGTGGGGACTGTGTGGGTCGGGGGTCAGGTCATCACGTATGTCAATCTTCAGGCATTTTCTCATAGCAAAGTAGTGCAGAATGCAACATGCACCGATGATCTGACACACGAAGGTAGGGGAATACACTAGGGTCCCCCCGGACTTATCCAGGCATCGGAAACGGGACTTCAGGAGCCCAAATGTTTGCTCCACCACTGCACGAGTTTTGATATGTGCTTCATTGTATCTTCTCTCTCCTGGGGTTTGGGGGTTCCGTAAAGGAGTCATTAGATGGGGTCCCAGTGCATATGCAGAGTCACCTGTAAGGGAAAAGACAGGAGGATGTTAGTCATGCATGTGCCCCTTGTGATGTGTGCATCATGGGAGGGGATAGTCATGCCTGCCACCCATGTCACTCACCAACCAGCCGTCCCCATACACGTTCTGTTCGAATTCTGCTGGGATGGGACTCTGATTGTATATGAAGCTGTCGTGGCTGGACCCGGGGTGTTTGGCACGGACGTGCCATATGAGGCGCTGGGCATCGGCTATCACCTGTACGTTGATGGAATGCCAATGCTTCCGATTGCGGTATATGTGCTCTGTGGCACTGGGGGGCTGGAGGGCCACATGTGTGCAATCAATGGCCCCCACAGTGCGTGGGAATCTGGCAATGCTGTAGAAATCTGTCATTGCCTTCAGCCGCAGCTCCTCAGTGGTGGGTCTGATGAACTGGTTGGACATGCGTCTGAGGATTGCAGGGACAACCTGGTGCACACATCTGCTCACGGAGGACTGTGACATCCCAGCCACCACTCCACTTGTACGCTGGAATGATCCACTTGCAAGGAAATGAAGTGTTGCCAGGACCTTCACCAGTGGCTGCACTGCTTGTGAGCGGTGTGTCTTGCTGGTGATGTCACCCTGCAGGGTTGTGGTTAGTTCAAGTATTGCAACAGGGCTGAATCTGAAGAGGCGATACACCTCCTCATCCCCCATGCCAAAGAGGCTCATGCTCGTGCGGTATATCCTCTCACGTACCCGCCTCCTCCGTACCGGGGGACCCAGTACAAGTGCTAGGACCGCGACTGCCCCTGGCATGTTGGCACACAGAGGTGTTGTCCTTGCACGTGTGGTTGTTCAGCTTGCTATTTTCGTCGGTAACGCTGCTGCTGTAGCTGCTCTCCTGCTGACCTGAGGCCGTCTGGAGTAAAGATAAAGCAGCTATTTGTAGAAATAACTTTGCGCCGGACGGACGAGATACGCGCGGCGCATGTTGCCAGCGTATGGTGCTAATCCGTTCGCGAATCGGGAAATCTCCCTCATTTGCATATTTGCAAGGCAAATCAATAGGCGCGACGGATGCGACAAGCGAAAATATGCGCTAACGATACTCTGGCGAGCGAAAGTTAAGCTGATCGGAAATGGCCCGTTTTCTGGCGCATCTAGGTTGGTGGGTACGGCCACATAGATACTACGGCGCATCTTTACAGTTATGCGGCGCATATCGATATACTCCAGCGCAAATCTTGCTGAATCTGGCCCTATGCCAGCAAAAGGAGAGTTACGTCGGCATAAGTGATTTGTGAATCCGGGCCATACTGTCTAAATCCATTCTTCATGTGTGTTCTTCCTGAATCAGAAATCTGCCTCTTCCAGAGGAATCTTACCCATTTCTACAAAGAGCAGGGGCGGACTGACCATTGAGACACCCAGGCACTGCCCGAGGGCCCCATGCCACTAGGGGGCCCCATCAGGGTTGCCAGGCTCAGTAAAACCAGGGACAGTATGTAAAAATCTGTGTTTTTTTTACATCTGTCCCTGATATGTCCAAAACTGACATGCTTTTGATGTGAAAATCCAGAGATTTTAGCTGCCCCGCCTCTGCACTGCCATCTGGCTTGGTGGCCATCTGTAAGCCTGGGGGCCCCATAATCTTCTATTGCCCAGGGGCCCCGTGAGTTGTCAGTCCGCCCCTGACAAAGAGTCATAAGTAAATAAAACACACATAAAGATGTCAATAAAAATCTAAAAGCCAACCTTACCCTACTAAAGTTTTTTCATTGCTGCCTGTGCCGCTTTGAAGCGACTCTCCTCACTTCCTATACCAATGACCACTGTTTTCAAACAAATAACCAATACAATTTTATACACATTTTTGTTCTTTTATTTTTATCAAAACATTTTTGACACAATGAAAAACGTCCTACTTCAAATGACGGCAGATGTTAACCCCAGCCAGTGTCATTAGTACAGTGACAGTGTATAGTATTATCACTGATCTACTGTATTAGTGTCACTGGTGATGTCAGTAGCAGCTAGTCAGTTCCCCTCACGGTCAGTTAGTGTCAGGATGTGCGCTACGCTATCGCAGTCCCACTATAAGTTGCTAAACGCTGACGTTAGTAGTATAAAAAATGATGTAGGACAGTTTGCAAATCATTCAATATACACTTATTGGGATTCTTTTACATTAAAAACATGTAGCAGATTACATATTGTACAAAATTTATGAAGAAATTATTTTTTTAATTTTATTGGCAATGTTTTATAGCAGAAAGTAAAAAAATATTTTTTTTCAAAATGTTTAGTCTTCTTTTATTTATATCATAAATTTAAAAAGGAAAGTGATGAGCGCAATTCTAAACTAAACTAAAAGGCGCAAATAGCGCCCCTAGGCAAAAAAGTGTAAATAGTGCACATTCCAACCACAAAGTATAATGAAAATAAATAAACAAAAGTCCAGTGATGGTGATAAATCACAACTGTGTAGGATGGACACAGAAACCAGTCCAAAAGGTGAAAAAAAGCAATAATCGTGTCAAACAATTCAATAGCTTCCATGACTTTAAGCAATCGGAAAATCCAGAGACGTCTTCCAAGATATCTGTGCTCACAGAGCGCTTACCTTCCAACGGAAAGAAAAGTGCCTCAACTCAATCCTAGATATTGTTGTTGGATTCCGTCTTGGATAGATGAGCTGTCCACATCCAGGCGTAATCAGGGTCCGCTCACCGTGGGTTAGGCAAATGCATAAAATGGAAAAAATGAAGCTCTCATTGTGAATTAAGTAAAAACTGGAAACAGTTTAATGGGTAAATTCACTTACAAAATAAAGAATAAAAACGGGTAAAAACGCCAACAACGGCACTTCCGGTCGGACGGTCAGGGTGTCACGTCACTTCCGGTTGACCTTACGCGGTCAGAGGTGACCTCTGATGAAGTCACGTGACGTGACGCAACGCAACGCGTAAGGTCAACCGGAAGTGACATGACACCCTGACCGTCCGACCGGAAGTGCCGTTGTTGGCGTTTTTACCCGTTTTTAGTCTTTATTTTGTAAGTGAATTTACCCATTAAACTGTTTCCAGTTTTTACTTAATTCACAATGAGAGCTTCATTTTTTCCATTTTATGCATTTGCCTAACCCATGGTGAGCGGACCCTGATTACGCCTGGATGTGGACAGCTCATCTATCCAAGACGGAATCCAACAACAATGGGCCAGATTCAGGTAGATGAGAGTATCTTTCCTCTGGAGTAACGCTTCTCATTTACGTTACTCTGAAGACCCTTTCAGCGCAAGTCCTGTAATTCACATAGCAGTTGCGCGTAAACTTGCGCCAGAGTAACGATAATGCGCTGGCGTAACCCGACGCAAGTGGAAGTGGGTGTGATCATATGTAAATGATGGGCGGAGCCCAGCGCAGAGGCTTACGTTCAGCGCATCATCCACGGAGCATGCGCAGTGAGTGCGGCTCCACTCGCCCCCCTTGTGCGCATGCTCACAACTTCCGTCGGCACCACTTCCTGGGAAACGTCAGCGCAATGCGTTCCGCTGGGCGCTTAAAAGCGCTGGCGGAAACGCCATTCCGGCGCAAAAGTAGTTCCGGTTCCCCCCACCCCAGGGAAGATACTTTTGTGCTGTGATGGCTGCTCCCGCTACCCCCAGAGAGAGGAGGAACCTGAATTTTAATGCCCAGGAGGTCTCAGTGATCATTTCGGCAATGGAGAGGGATAATGAATTTTTCCATGGCAAAAAAAGCCGGAAGACCAGCCGGGAGAGGAAGCAGGGCATCCTGGAGTCGATTGCTGCCAGGGTCAATGTCCTGGGCTACTCCACCCGGACTGCTGGGGACATACAAAAAAAAATTAATGACCTGCGGCGCAAGGTGAGGGACAAGGTGGCCTCCATCAGGAGGTATGAGAGGGGCACAGGTGGTGGTCCCCCATGTCCTGTCACCCTAACCGCAGAGGAGGAGGTGGTTGCTCGCTGCCTGGAGAGGGAGCAGGTGGAGGGGGTCGCAGGCTATGACTCCGTGGAGGAAGGCACAAGGACAGGTAAGTGTTTTATAATCCCCTATTTGTTGTTTTGCATTTGGGGGGGGGAGGGTACATGTGCCAAGTGTGTGGGACCACCAACATGTGTCTGCTTTGTGTCATCCACAGATGACGGAGCTGGGCCATCATCTGTCAGCGTGCATTCCACCCCATCCCCCCCACGCCATCGTGTGCCTGAGCCACTGGGTGGTGAAGAGGTTGTGGAGGAGGAGAGTGGCCACACCACACCTGCCGAGGTGGTTGTGGAGGATCCTGCTGTGGCAGAGCAGGACTTTTCATTAGTGTTGTCTGTCTCCTCCCCTTCTCCTGGGCCGTCTGTCGTCCCCTCCCCCATCCTTGGAAGCCCCTCAAGGGCGACTCCTTCCACCCGAGGACATCCATCTTCTGGCCCCAGGAAGGCGACCCAGAAGACCAGGGGGGTGTCTGATGGTATACAGGACCAGTTGGCGAGGGATCACGCCAGGCAGACGGAACAGATGGGGGCCATAGCGGTGCACTTGGAGAAAGTGGCTGACAGCCTGGGCTCCGTTGCCAACCTCAGCAACGCAGTGCAGGATGTCAGCTGCAACTGCGCTGCAGTGGTCACCACTTTGGGGGAGGTGCAGGGGGATATCCAGCACCTTACTGCAGCCGTCCAGGCCAACAGTGCTGCCATCCGGGACCAGGGGAGGCTGAGTCGGCGGGCCCAGCATTATCAGGTCACCCGTCAGCTCCGGATGCAGGCCCAGACCAACTCCTACCTTGGACGGATAGCCAGGGCCTTGGAGGGCATGCAGGCCACACCTGCCAGGAGTGGCCCACCTGGGGATCAGCCACCTCCAGATGCCCCCCCACCCCCACCCACTCCATCCAGGCAGCTGCGGAGCCAGAGAGGGGCCCCCAGAAGAAGCCCCCGGCATCCCCGATGAGGCCTTTTTTTTTTGTTTGTTTTATATTTTTGATTTGGACATACTCAGGTCATGAGTTTATGTTTTCTTTTGCTCAGGTTATGAGATTTTGTTTATTTTATTTATCATGATATGATATTATTAATTTATTTTTGTACTGCACACGGTCAGGAGTGCAGGGGACAGTGTGAATGGTGTGTGAATGTGAGAGGGTGGCACTCCTGAAAGTAAGGGGTGTCACCCTCGGCCGTGGTGGTGAAGTTAACCCCACGGCTGTATGAATGACGTGTGAAAGGTGTGTGAATGGACAGTGACATCATTGGGGCCTTGACGCTGGCGTTACTGCTCCCAACTCCTACATGCTGGACTTGGGCTAATCCAATGCGATGTGCATGTGGTGTGTGTGATCCAGTGGTGTACACGCGTGCACTGTCTGTGTGATTAATGTTTTGGGTTAGTGTCCAAAGATGCCTACGGCGAGGACCCTCCTGACTGCTCTTCCATCAGCAGACTGGTTCTCCTCTGGCAGGTGGGGACTGTGTGGGTCGGGGGTCAGGTCATCACGTATGTCAATATGCAGGCCTTTTTTCATAGCAAAGTTATGTAGTATGCAACATGCAGCGATGATCTGACACACGAAGGTAGGGGAATACAATAGGGTCCCCCCAGACTTATCCAGGCATCGGAAACGGGACTTCAAGAGCCCAAATGTTTGCTCCACCACTGCACGGGTTTTGATGTGTGCTTCATTGTATTTTCTCTCTCCTCTGGTTTGGGGGTTCCGGAAAGGAGTCATTAGATGGGGTCCCAGTGCATATGCAGAGTCACCTGTAAGGTAAAAGACAGGAGAATGTTAGTCATGCATGTGCGATTTCTGTTGTGCATCACGGGAGGGGATAGTCATGCCTGACTCCCATGTCACTCACCAACCAGCCAGCTGTCCCCATACATGTTCTGGTTAAATTCTGCTGGGATGGGGCTCTGATTGTATATGTAGCTGTCATGGCTGGACCCGGGGTGTTTGGCACGGACGTGCCATATGAGGCGTTGGGCATCGGCTATCACCTGTACGTTGATGGAATGCCAATGCTTCCGATTGCGGTATATGTGCTCTGTGGCACTGGGGGGCTGTAGGGCCACATGTGTGCAATCAATGGCCCCCACAGTGCGTGGGAATCTGGCAATGTTGTAGAAATCTGTCATTGCCTTCTGCCGCAGCTCCTCAGTGGTGGGTCTGATGAACTGGTTGGACATGCGTCTGAGGATTGCAGGGACAACCTGGTGCACACATCTGCTCATGGAGGACTGTGACATCCCAGCCACCACTCCACTTGTACGCTGGAATGATCCACTTGCAAGGAAATGGAGTGTTGCCAGTACCTTCACCAGTGGCTGCACTGCTTGTGAGCGGTATGTCTTGCTGGTGATGTCATCCTGCAGGGTTGTGGTTAGTTCAAGTATTGTATCAGGGCTGAATCTGAAGAGGCGATACACCTCCTCCTCCCCCATGCCAAAGAGGTTCATACGAGTGCGGTATATCCTCTCACGTGGCCGCCTTCTTGGTTCCGGGGGACCCATCAGTAGTTCTAGGACCACAATTGCCCCTGGCATGTTGGCACACAGAGGTGTTGTCCTTGCAAGTGGGGGTGCTCAGCTAGCTCCTATCGTCGGTAACGCTGCTGTAGCTGCTCTCCTGCTGACCTGAGGCCATCTGGAGTAAAGATAAAGCAGCCTTTTGTAGAAATAACTTTGCACCGGACGGACCAGATACGCGCGGCGCATGTAGCCAGCGTATGGTGCTAATCCGTTCGTGAATTGGGAAATCTCCCTCATTTGCATATTTGCAGGGGAAATCAATGGGCGCGACTGATGCGCCCAGCGAAAATAAGCGCTGACGATACTCTGGCGTCGGAACGTTCCGCCGGTCGCAAATGACCCGTTATTGGGCGCATCTAGTTTGGTGGGTACGGGCACATAGAAACGTCGGCGCATCAGCACAGTTACGCGGCGCATATCCAAATACTCCAGCGCAAGTGTTCGTGAATCTGGCCCTATGACTCCAGGAAAGAAAAAGTACTTCCTGACCTTCATTGATGATTACTCCAGATATACCACAGTATTTCTACTTCACAATAAGGATGAAGTGCCAGAGAAATTAGAACAGTATCTCGCTCAAGTAAATAATATTTTTGGCAGAATGCCCAGAGTACTACGAACAGACAATGGCTCAGAATATACAAGTGGTAAAACACAAGCCATTCTCAGGAAGCATGGAATTATGTTCCAGACAACAGTTCCATATAACCCGGAGCAAAATGGAGTTGCAGAGAGAATGAACCGCACACTGTGTGAAAGTGGGAGGAGCATGCTATTTGATGCTGATATGCCAACTACATTCTGGGGAGAAGCTATCACAACTGCATGTTATCTTCAAAATCGTTTGCCGGGAAAAGCAACAACAAAAACTCCATATGAACTATGGAACAAAAGGAAACCAGATTTAAGACACATCAGAATTTTTGGAAGTAAAGCCTATGTACACATTCCAAAAGAAAAACGTACAAAATGGGATGCATGTGCAAAAGAAGGTGTACTTGTGGGGTACAGTGAATCTCAAAAAGGATACAGGATTTTACATAAAGACACGAACAAGGTAACAGTCAGCAGAAGTGTGATTATTGATGAAACTTCTATGTGCTCAAAGTTTGAACAACAGACGCAAACTATTCAAACTGAGAAAGAATCAACATCAGTCACTCAAGAAAATAAGGAAAGTGATACAGAAATAGAAATTACTGCAGAAGAATCAAAACCTGAATCTGAACCAGAAATATCTTCAGTCAGAAAATCAACCAGAATCAATAAAGGTGTTCCAGCTGAACGTTTATCTTACATAGCTCGCAGAGCTGTTCAAACTGAACCAGGTTCATGGAAAGAGATGCAGAAACTGCCAATGATTGAGAAACAAGTATGGAATAAAGCTGCTGATGAAGAAATGACATCACTCGAAGATCTCCAGACATGGACACTTTCAGAGCTACCTCAAGGTAAACATGCCATAGGATGTAAATGGGTTTTTAAAACCAAATGTAACTCTGAAGGGAAAGTCTGTCGGTACAAGGCAAGGCTGGTTGCTAAAGGTTACTCACAGAAGTTCGGTGAGGACTATGATGCTACTTTTGCTCCAGTTGCTAAACAAAGTACTTTCAGAACACTAATGACAGTGGCTGCCATGCGTACAATGATTGTGAAACATCACGATATTAAGACAGCTTTTCTTAATGGTGATATTGAAGAAGAAATTTACATGTCACAACCAGAAGGATATTTGAAAAAGGGACAAGAGCATCTCGTCTGCAAGTTGAATAAATCTCTTTATGGCCTTAAACAATCAGCTCGAGCATGGAACCTGAAGATTAATCAAGTTCTACTAAATGAAGGATTTACAAGAAGCAAAGCTGATCCATGCCTATACGCTAAACAAGTAGACACTGAGTGGATGTATCTGCTAATTTATGTTGATGACCTGATCATTGCTCACAAAAATAACAATGAAATTGCAAAGTTAACAGGAGTACTCAACAAGCACTTTGAAACTAAAGACCTAGGTGAAGTGACATATTATCTTGGAATTGACATCCAGCGTGAGAAAGATGGAAGTTTCCTGTTGAATCAGAGCGCAAAAATTGAATCTATTCTTCAGCAATTCAACATGACAGAGGCGAAAGGAGCAAGCACACCTATGGATACAGCCTATCCAAAGTTAGAAGGAGAAGATGATCTTCTCACATCCAATGAACAATACAGACAAGCAGTGGGGGCACTTCTCTACATTGCAACCACTACACGTCCAGACATTGCAGCCAGCATGTCTCTTCTTTGCAGGCGAGTTGATAAACCACGTCTAAGAGATTGGAATGCGATCAAAAGAGTTATGAGATATCTGAAACAGACAAAAGACTTACATTTGAAACTGTCAGCAAGTGGTGATTTAAACCTCGTGGGATATATGGACTCCGATTGGGCAGGTGATCACAGCACACGCAAATCCACAAGTGGTTACTTATTAAAATTGGGAGACAGTCCTATATCATGGTCCAGCAAGAAACAGATGTCAGTGGCATTGTCCTCTACAGAAGCTGAATACATATCTGCAGCTTATGCCAGTCAAGAAGTTGTGTGGTTACAACAATTACTCAAGGATCTTGGAGAAGCAACATCAGAACCTACCGTCTTATTTGAGGATAATCAGGGTTGCATTAAGCTTGCAACAAGTGAGAAGATTAATGGAAGAACCAAGCACATCGATGTCAGACATCATTACATTCATGACTTAGTTGATCAGAAAGTGATTGAACTTGTGTATTGTGAAACGGAAAAAATGATTGCTGATGTTTTGACAAAACCACTAGCTAGAAACAGATTTGTTGATCTTAGATCAGAAATGGGATTGACATAGATAGTAGTTGTTGAGTGGGGGTGTTAGCATACAAGGTTTGTATTATATGAGCAACATCTACTAAATGTAATTACTGTGTGCCTATTACATTATATGATCACTAGATGGCAGTGTTACGTTTGCTAGTTCATGTTTTGTCTATGTACAAGAAGTAATAATAAAGTTCAGTTCCTGTTTCCACGACCTACAGACTGTCTGCCTGTAATTTGTTTAGCTCCAAAAGTTTATGTCTAACAAAATTCCCCACCGGCGGACAGTGCGGTGACGCGGCGGTGACGTTGACGCCACCACGTCACCGCCACGTCACCGCACCAGGAAGTAAAACACTTCCGCGCGCATGCGTCGGATCCATTCACAGGATACGACGCATGTGCGGGAAGATATGTCCGCAGGTTAGGCGTACTAACCAGCGGACATATCCGACGGGCAGCTCTCCAGTGGAAAAGTTTCAAAGCATGCTTTGAAACATTTCCGCTGGCAAAATCCGTCCAAAACTGTACGCCGGCCCCTACAGACGAGCGGATTTATCGGCTGAAATGGTCCGTCGGACCATTTTCAGCGGATAAATTCCCTCGTGTGTACGAGGCCTTAGATAACAACAAGTTTGCTTTCTCTATATCAGTGATCAACTCTGGAGCCCCCCTCCATGTTGACTACTTTAAGAGAGAAACCTAAGTGATGCATATAAATCATCCACAATCCTCCCAGCGAGTGACTCATACCATATAATTTAAAGTAGCTTGCTTTCTTTTCTTTTTTAAATTATAGAAATAAAATTAGGTATCTGCCTTTGCCTGGAGTTCTGTTCCAAAAACCAGTTTGCTTACCTTGAATGTCTACCTGGATCTCCTTCATCCTTTTCATAGGGCTGTAGATGATTAAACACTTGTAGTTCCCCTGGTCAGCGATGGTCACATTGTGGATGGTCAGTGAAGCATTGCCCTGTTTGGCCTCCTTCTCATCGATGGACATCCTCGGGGGGGCAGATTTCTCCTTGTTGTCATATCTCACTAATTCTTTCTCTCCATACTGCCACAAGATGGCCAGGAACTGGGGGTTTATGGGAGGGCTGTCCACTGTGAATGAGCAGGGGACCAGAGTGGTGGATCCAATCAAAGCACTATGAGTTCTAGGGGCCAAAACATCCAGAGCTGAACCTGAACCAAAAATTTGACAATGTGCAAATGAAAAGTGGGCATGAAAACAATCTGAGCAATATGGAAAATTCAACAACAAATGCAAAAATGTAGGTTGTCCAAGAGTGAGCATGTAGCCAGGAGCCTTACATGAGCTTCCCCCTATGGTAAGGTGACAAGATTTTTTAAATTAAATCCGGGACATATTTTTTTACTAGTAATGGCGGCAATAAGCGACTCTGTACCAGTCCCAGCCACCGCCCGCCTCACAGCCTGTCAAGTCTTCCTCTCTGGGCCTCGGCTACTACTGGGTGGGGAGTGAAGGAAGATCACTCCACCAGGGAAGGCAAGGGGATAAGCAGGCAGGCAGCTGGCCGGGACTTGAGCCAAGGCAGAAGAACATGCCAGCAGAGCAGAATAGGCATGCACCGAAACTGAAGAAATATTCCCTCCGCTCCGACCAGCACATGATCATCAGAAAGGGGCACAGATAATGGAAACATATACACCCCCCTAAGCTAGTAGGAGCGGCGGAGTGGAGCAGGGGGTGTTAGTGGCAGGGAAAGAATAGATGCAGGGGGTGTTAGTGGCAGGGGGTGATTGGAGGCAGGGGGAGAATTGATGCAGGGGGTGTTAGTGGCAGGGGGAGAATGGATGCAGGGGGTGTTAGTGGCAGGGGGTGATTGAAGGCAGGGGGTGTTAGTGGCAGGGGGTGATTGGAGGCAGGGGGAGAATGGATGCAGGGGGTGTTAGTGGCAGGGGGTGATTGGAGGCAGGGGGAGAATGGATGCAGGGGGTGTTAGTGGCATGGGGTGATTGGAGGCAGGGGGAGAATGGATGCAGGGGGTGTTAGTGGAAGGGGGTGATTGGAGGCAGGGGGAGAATGGATGCAGGGGGTGTTAGTGGCAGGGGTGATTGGAGGCAGGGGGAGAATGGATGCAGGGGGTGTTAGTGGCAGGGGGTGATTGCAGGCAAGGGGAGAATGGATGCAGGGGGTGTTAGTGGCAGGGGGTTATTGGAGGCAGGGGGTGTTGGTGGCACTGCAGAGGAGGATGGTGGCACCGCAGAGGGTGGGGGATGGAGACAGGGGTTGTTGGTGGCTCTCGCAGAGGGGGTTGGAGGCAGGGGACGATAGAGGCAGGGGGAGATTGGAGGCAGAGGGAGATTGGATGCAGGAAACGATAGAGGCAGGGGGAGATTGGAGGCAGAGGGAGATTGGATGCAGGGAACGATAGAGGCAGGGGGAGATTGGAGGCAGAGGGAGATTGGAGGTAGGGGAGACTGGAGGCAGAGGGAGATTGGAGGCAGGGGGAGATTGTGGCACCGCAGAGGGTGGGGGATGAAGACAGGGGTTGTTGGTGGCTCTCGCAGAGGGGGATGAAGGCAGGGGGAGAATGGATGCAGGGGGTGTTAGTGGCAGGGGGTGATTGGAGGCAGGGGGAGAATGGATGCAGGGGGTGTTAGTGGCAGGTGGTGTTAGTGGTAGGGGGTGATTGGAGGCAGGGGGAGAATGGATGCAGGGGGTGTTATTGGCAGGGGGTTATTGGAGGAAGGGGGTGTTGGTGGCACCGCAGAGGGTGGGGGATGAAGACAGGGGTTGTTGGTGGCCCTTGCAGAGGGGGGTGGAGGCAGGGGACGATAGAGACCGGGGGACGATAGAGGCAGGGGAAGATTGGAGGCAGGGAGAGATTGGAGGCAGGGGGAGATTGGAGGCAGGGGGAGATTGGAGGCAGGGGGAGATTGTGGCACCGCAGAGGGTGGGGGATGAAGACAGGGGTTGTTGGTGGCCCTTGCAGAGGGGGGTGGAGGCAGGGGATGATAGAGACCGGTGGAGATTGGAGGCAGAGGGAGATTGTGGCACCGCAGAGGGTGGTGATGGCAGGGGGTGTTGATGGCAGAGGGGGATGTGACTAAATAATTTGTCCTTATTATATCGAAAATAACAAAAATATGTTTTTTTTACCTTAAACCACATTGCAATTTGCCTAGTGTACTTGTTTGTAGCCTAAATACTGAAATTTGCACCTAAAAATTTAAACTTAGTAACTTTTGTAAAATGCCAGTAAAAACGTGGCTGCGCCAGTAAATTTCAATCTGGTAGGTTGGTAACACTGCTGCTACACCTACACCACATTACTTTCCCACTTCTTAGCTGTAAAGCTCCTTTAGTCAATAAATGTAATTAGAACCACTTACATGAACGATGCAGCAAAAGTATAAATATTAATCTTGCAGATTCCATGGAGCCTTCTTCCCCCGCAGGTAGGCATCAAATGATCTATTGTGTCTGAAGTTGGAATATAAACATATGTTTATTCATTTTGAAGTACTCAAGGTGGACAGGGTGACAAAATGATCTTATATTTGGTAGAACTTTAGTCAAAAGTGTTTTTTTTTTTTATGTAGCTACTCAGAATTTGTCTTCTAAGATCGCCCCAAGGCTGTAATGTGTGCATTCCTTGAGACAGCAATATCATTTTTTTTTTTTTTAAGCATGGACATTTACTGCGGCAGGGCAGCTGCTCTGGGCAGAATTGCGTACCTGTACGTGATTCTACACTTCTGCGTCTGGGGCCACCAGCGACCTGCTCCCCTGGTGATTGGACACAGCAGGAGCCAATCAGCGGTGTATACTGGGATCCGCCGATCATTTGACGGGCAGAACAGCAATCTGCCTAGGTAAAGAAGGCAGACTGACGTTCTGTAACAAGGGAAGGCTGTGATCCTGTCTATGAGGATCTCTGCCTTCCCACAGTACAAGCACCCCCCCCCCCCCGAGGGCAGGACTTAGGGTGGTGGGGGCCCCTGGGCTTGAGTGTTGAAGGGGCCCCCTGGAGCCGAGAATTTAGGGGGGGGGATCGAAGATGTTAAGCGAGGGGGATCATAGTTGTTGAGTGGGGGGGTGCTCATTAAAGTTGTTGAGCGGGGGGGGGGGCATATTAATGTTGTTGAGCGGGAGGTGACTCTCAACCGTGCACTTGCATGTGTCTCGGCTCTCTTCCCTTCAGCAGACATCCCCACACTGCCGCTGCAGTTCCTCCTGGGTGGGGTTTTGGAGTTGTTGAGCGGGGGGGGAGTGCCTCTCACCAGGGCCACAGACTGTCATTAACCCAGCTGACGGCTTTCTTGCCTTTAGCAGCCACAGTCCTCCACACATCGCTCCGGTTCCTCCTGCTTCCGTGCTGCCTCCTCTTGCAGTGCGGGAAAATTAACCCTTTCACAGGACTGCAGGAAGAAGCGGTCTGTGCGGGAAAGTCCCGCAGAATCCGTGCGTGTTGGGAGGTATGCGCAGGGCCGCCGGGGGGGGGGGGTGCTGCCGCCTGAAATTGAGAAGCGGGGGGGGCTGCCGCAAATTGAGAAGCAGGGGGGGGGGCATTTACAAAAAAGAGATATAAAAAAAGGGGGTAGCCATCCGGGGCCCTGGGGATCTCTGGTACCTTTAATAAAAAGAGAAAAAACTCTGGGCCCTTTGATAAAAAATGTAATAAAAAAAAGATAAACATTTATAAAAAAATACATAAAAAAGGGAGGTTGCCATCCGGTGCCCTGGGGACCTCTGGGCCTTTTAATTGAAATAAATATATAAACAAAAATAAAAAAATTAAAACACTTATAAAAAAAAGGGGGGGGGGTTGCCACATGGGGCCCTGGGGACCTCTGAGCAATTTAATAAAAAAAATATATATATATAAAAAAAAAATGTACATTTTTTTATAAAAAAAAGGGGGAGTTGCCATCCGGGGGCCCTGGAGACCTCTGGGCCCTTTAATAATATATATGTGTGTGTGTATATATATATATATATATATATATATATATATATATATATATATTTTTTTTAGAGGGTTGCCATTCGGGGCCCCCTATTGGGCGGGGCCCATGGGCTTGAGCCCAGTCAAGCCCAATGGTAAGTCTGGCCCTGCCCCCCCCCCATACACACACACACAGTTAGCAAGCACCCCCTAGGGACACAGTTAACCTTTTTATCACCCCTGATGATAACCCCTTCCCTGCCAGTGTCATTAGTACAGTGACAGTGCATTTTTTAGCACTGATTGCTGTATTAGTGTCACTGGTCCCCAGAAAGTGTCAGTTAGTTGGCATGCCTATTTGCAGATCCCAGACAAAAGGTGCTGGCTCCAGGAACGGTTGGCAGGAGACTCCCGGACAAACTCCCCTGCTTTTCCGTAATCCTTTTATTATTTATTTCTTTGCACTAACATACAATTTTTCAAGACAAGCTTTTGGGGTATGTCCCCTTCTTCATGGTGGAGTACTGCTTAGACCTTGAAGAAGGGGAGATACCCTAAAAGCTCGTCCTGAAAAATTGTATGTTAGGCTAGGTTCACACTACTGCGATTGTACCGCGATCTCGCGACCGAGATTTTGCTGCGATTCGCGGCCGCGATTTCAGGGAATGCCAGTCTATAGAGCTGAATTTGCATCGCACAACGGATGAAACTCGCACAGGACTCTTTTTTTAACTCAGCTTAGATTCACAACGCATTGATGTGAAAGGCACTAATGGAAAACAGTGTAAAATCACTTACGAATTTCAGCGATCGCAAAGGATCAAATTCGCAATAGAATTCGCAGCACTGTGAACCGGCCCTTCGTGCAAATAAAAAAAGTATCACAGACAATTTTCTCTGTCACAATTGCACGAATACTTCTACAATCACCTTAACCAGTTAAGACCCGGACCAAAATGCAGGTAAAGGACCTGACAATTGCGCGGTCGTGCGACGTGGCTCCCAAACAAAATTAGCGTCCTTTTTTCCCCACAAATAGAGCTTTCTTTTGGTGGTATTTGATCACCTCTGCGGTTTTTATTTTAGAACATAGAACGAAAATATGCCCCAAAAATATATAAAAAAACATTTTTTTTCCTCAGCTTAGGCCGATACGTATTCCTCTACCTATGTTTGGTAAAAAAAAAAGCAATTATCGATTGGTTTGCACAAAATTTATAGTGTTTACAAAATAGGGGATAGTTTTATTGCATTTTTATTAATATTTTTGGCGCCGATCAGCAATTTTTTTCGTGACTGCGACATTACAGCGGACACATCTGACAATTTGGACACATTTTTGGAACAATTGTCATTTTCACAGCAAAAAAAGCTATATGAATGCATTGTTCACTGTGAAAATGACAATTGCAGTTTGGGAGTTAACTATTAGGGGGCGCTGAAGGGGTTAAGTGTGACCTCATATGTGTTTCTAACTGTAGGGGGCGGGACTGGACGTGTGACATCATTGATTGTGTTTCCCTATATCAGGGAACACACGATCAATGACGGCGCCACAGTGAAGAACGGGGAAGCTGTGTTTACACTAATCTCTCCCGGTTCTTCAGCTCCGGGGACCCATCGCAGGACTCCATCGGCGATCGGGTCCGGGGGTCCCGCGGTCACGGAGCTTTGAACCGGGTCGCGGGCATGCGCCCGCGACCTACGGCTGGGCACTTAAAGCGGATGTACAGGTACGTGGTTGTGCAAAGACGTGCCATTCTGCTGACGTATATGTGCAGGAGGCGGTCCTTAAGTGGTTAAAGGGGTTGTAAAGGTTCAATTTTTTCCCCCTAAATATCTTCCTTTACCTTAGTGCAGTCCTCCTTCACTTACCTCATCCTTCCATTTTGCTTTTAAATGTCCTTATTTCTTCTGAGAAATCCTCACTTCCTGTTCTTCTGTCTGTAAGGCCTTGTACACACGAGGGGATATGTCCGATGGGCCGTTTCAGCAGACATCTCCGCTCGTGTGTATGGGCTAGCGGACAGATTTGTCCACCCGACAGATTTCAAAGCATGCTTTGAAATCTATCCGGTGGGAATCTGTCCGCCCGACATGTCTGCTGGTTAGTACACTTACCAGCAGACATGTCGTCCCGCACCGCCGCCGCCGAATGGATTCGGCGCATGCGCGGAAGTGTTTTACTTCCTGGTGCGGTGACGTGGCGGCATCAACGTCACCGCCACGTCACCGCGCCGTCCGCCGGTGGGGAATTTGATCCGATGGTGTGTACACGCCATCGGATCAAACTCCAGATCGGACATATCCGATGGAAATGGTCCGCGGACCGTTTTCATCAGATATGTCCGATCGTGTGTACGAGGCCAAACTCCACACAGTAATGCAAGGCTTTCTCCCTGGTGTGGAGTGTCGTGCCCGCCCCCTCCCTTGGACCACAGGAGTGTCAGGACGCCCACTAACACACAGCTC
The DNA here is from genome assembly GCA_029574335.1 of Rana kukunoris. NCBI lineage: Eukaryota > Metazoa > Chordata > Amphibia > Anura > Ranidae > Rana > Rana kukunoris. Next base: position 13,838,035 of record CM056054.1, on the reverse strand, counting down.
CTTTCTCTATCTGCAATGTAGAGAGCGTCCTGACTTGCCTGCTCACCCCCTCCCCCCTCGAGGCTTTCTCCACACCAGGGAGAAAGCCTCGCATTACTGTGTGGAGTTACAGACAGAGGAACAGGAAGTGAGGATTTCTCAGAAGAAATAAGGACATCTAAAAGCAGAATGGAAGGATGAGGTAAGTGAAGGAGGACTGCACTAAGGGAAAGGAAGATATTTAGGGGGAAAAAAAAAATTCCTTTACAACCCCTTTAAGTGTATTTAAGCTATAAAGAGCGAGCAGATTATGGGTATAGCAATCAAACCGTGTTCAATGTGCTGTGTAATCCGTGTAATCAGTTAAATATTTTTAAAATTTCCTAAATGAATGATGTGTGACCTGCATTTATATCACTGAACTCTAGATAATAATTAAACAGTGCGAGCTTAAAAATAAAAAAAAACATTTGCACACCTAATACGAGTTTAAAAAGAAAAGAAAGATTTTAAATACTTACACGTTCTGCTTCATATCATGTGAAAGTGAAAGGCGATATGTTTATACACACCCGGATCCGACACACCTCATTCCTCTTTTGATTTCTGCCCAAAAAACAAACATATAAAAGCCAGCGGTTAGACATATTGCAGCTGCTGGCTTTTAATAAATGGACACTTACCTGTCCTGGAGTCCAGCGATGTCGGCACCTGCTGCCGATATTTCCATCAGCTGTCGGGTGCTGCCGCCGCCATTGCGGGTAAGGGAAACCGGCAGTGTAGCCGTTCAGCTTCACGCCGGGAACCCTACTGCGCATGCGCGAGGCTCCACCCCTTTCTCCTACTGGCCTGGCAGCTGGGGGAGGGATGAAGTGGGAGCCCCACACTGATGTCATGGGTCGCAGCCTGGACTCCTGGAAGTGGGAAATGATACCTGCCCCCCCCCCCTTCCAATTGTAGCAGGTGCCAATTGTGGCAGGGGGGAGGGAGGAATCCAAAGAGCGGAAGTTCCACTTTTAGGTGGAACTCCGCTTTAAACCCCCTCTCTGCCTGGACACATTTTTCAGCTTTCTAGCAATAAGAAAGCTGGCGCCGGGGAAGTGACAACGTGTGGAACTGAGCACTGCAGGGTGGCAAAAGTGGTCATAAGTCACAAGACTGGCTGAACAGAATAGCAGATTCTTGGGCAGGCAAATCACTACATATATTCTGTACTGTATGGACTAAACTAAGGCTGCAACTAACGATTATTTTCATAATCGATTAGTTGGCCGTTTACTGTTTTTGATTAATCGACTAATCGGCTAATCGTAAAAAAACGTGTGGTGTACAATTTAGTTAACCACTTAAAGGATCACTAAAGGAAAAACAACAGATTAATTTTAAAAACAAAACACTGCCCTGGATTTGTTTGTTTTTGGTCTTCTCTACTTCACAGAAACATGAAACCAGTTTAAAAATGAAAGTGAAACTAGAGGCACATTATATGATTGATTTTTATCTATTTTTAATAATTTTTAAAAGGAATCAGTAAACAGTCATTTCAGCAAAAACATTTTTTTCCTTTAGTGATACTTTAAGGACCGCCTCCTGCACATTTACGTCGGCAGAATGGCACGGCTGGGCACAGGCACGTACCTGTACTTCCCCTTTGAGTGCCCAGGTATGGGTCGTGCACGCGAAACCCTGTCTGAAGCTCCGTGACCACGGGCGAGGGACCCACGGACCCAATCACCACTGATGTCCCGCGATCGGTCCCCGGAGCTGAAGAACAGGGAGAGGTGAGTGCAATTACACCTTCCCCGTTCTTTACAGAGGCAGTGTCATTGATCATCTGTTCCCTGATATAGGGAAAGGCGATCAGTGACTTCACACGTCCAGCCCCACCCCCCTACAGCAAAAAACACATATGAGGTCACACTTAAAGGAGTTGTAAAGGAAACAAAATTTTTGGCTGAAATGACTGTTTACAGGGTATAGAGACATAATAATAGTTAACTGATTCCTTTTAAAAACGATTAAAAATAAATAAAAATCAATCATATAATGTGCCTGCAGTTCTAGTTTTGTTTTTGCATGTTGTTTCCTGTCTCTCTGATGTACAGAGCCACAGAGCCAATACAGGGCAGTGATGGTTTGTAAAACAAAAGTGATTGGTGCTGAGGGGTTTTAGACACACAGTAATCACACCTCCTTGATTAGTGACCACAGAGAGAAAGCTCCCAGGACTGTGGTGATCAGGAAACAGACAACCAGGAAGTGTGGAGATCAGAGAAGGATTACAGCAACTTGAGAGCAAAAATGAACAATGAGGACATGAAAACAGCACTGCATTAAGGTAAAGGAACCTATTAAGATAAAAAAATGTTTCCCTTTACAAACCCTTTAACCCCTACAGCGCCCCCTAGTGGTTAACTCCTAAACGGCAATTTCTATTTTCACAGTAATCCGTGCATTTTTATAGCATTTTTTGCTGTGAAAATGACAATGGTCCCAAAAATGTGTCAAAATTGTCCGATGTGTCCCCCATAATGTCGCCAGTCACGGAAAAAAAAAATCGCTGATCGCTGCCATTAGTAGTAAAAAAAAAAAAATATTAATAAAAATGCCATAAAACTATCCCCTATTTTGTAAACGCTAGAAATTTTGCGCAAACCAATCGTTAAACGCTTATTGCGATTTTTTTTTTTTTACCAAAAATATGTAGAAGAATACGTCTGAGAAAAAACTGAGAAGAAACTGAGAAAAAAAAAATGTCATATCTTTTTTTGGATATTTATTATAGCAAAAAGTTAAAAATATGGATTTTTTTTCAAAATTGTCGCTCTATTTTTATTTATAGTGCAAAAAATAAAACGCAGAGGTGATCAAATACCACCAAAAGAAAGCTCTATTTGTGGGGAAAATAAGGACGCCAATTTTGTTTGGGAGCCACGTTGAACGACCGCGCGATTGTCAGTTAAAGCGACGCAGTGCCGAATGGCAAAAACTGTCCGGGTCCTTTACCTGCATAATGGTCCGGGGCTTAAGTGATTAATATGTAAATAAAAAAGAAAAGGCAATTTATTCTAAGGGCCATTTCACACTGGTGCGATTTTGCCGCGTTTTCGCGCTAAAAATAGCGCTATTAAAACGCCCCCCATGCCCCCCTCCATTGAAATGAATTAAAAACGCGGTAAAATGCGGTAAAATCGCGGTGTTTTGCCGCGATTTTAATCGCGGAAAAAACACCGAGATTTTACCGCGATTTTACCGCGTTTTTACCACGTAAATAAAAAAGAAAAGGCAATTTATTCTAAGGGCCATTTCACACCGGTAAAAACGCGGTAAAATCGCGGTAAAATCTCGGTGTTTTTTCCGCGATTAAAATCGCGGCAAAACACCGCGATTTTACCGCATTTTACCGCGTTTTTACAGCGTTTTTACCACGTTTTTAATTCATTTCAATGGAGGGGTGCATGGGGGGCGTTTTAATAGCGCTATTTTTAGCGCGAAAACGCGGCAAAAACGCGGCAAAAACGCACCAGTGTGAAATGGCCCTTAAAGTGGAAGTAAACCCATCGATTTAACAGTTTCAAAAAGCAGTTACATTTCTGGCATGCCGGGATTGCCAACTGTCACATTGATTGTGCTCTCAACCAAACTGTCAAACCATCCAATGGCTGGTGTCATAACTGATCACATGTGCAGCACCACAGCAGTTGAAGATTAAACAGAGGCCAAGATGGCAGCTTCCTTGGCTGAAAATGATAGGTGGGTTTACTTCCACTGTAAATATTCATACACAGTGGTAATGCCTATTACCTCCACTTCCTCTGGATTTAGATGCTGATCTTCCAGAGAGTCATTAAAGTGATTTTTTATTTTTTATTTTTTTAACAAACTTGTTATACTTTTCCTGCTCTGTGTAATGGTTTTGCACAGAGCAGCCCAGATCCTCCACTTCTGGGGTCCCTCACCGATGCTTCTGGCTCCTCCAGCCTTCAGAGTGCCTCAATAGCAAGCTGCAAAGTATAGTATAGAGCAGGGGTCTCCAAACTGTTCAAACCAAGGGCCACTTTATTGCCCTTCAGACTTTAGGAGGGCCGGATTGTGGCCAGCAGGGGCAGAAAATGTCCTGGGCCCACCATCAGTGAGAATAAATATGGCCTCAGGGTTGGTGGTCAATAGGAAGAGGAGTATTCCCCCTATTAGTAGGAGGAATAGTATTTCATCATTGGTATCCATGGAAGATATAGTGCCCCATTGCTGGTGTCAGTGGCAGGAATAGTGCCTCATATCAGTGGAAGGAATTGTCCCCCAAGGGCCGGATTAAGGCTGGTAAAGGGCCACATCTGGCCCTCGGGCCGCAGTTTGGAGACCCCTGGTATAGAGCGCCCGCTATAGCAAGGCAAAAAAAACTTCTGCCTTTAGAACCACTCACTTCCTGCCCAGGACTACATGTCCCATGAGGCATTGCTCTTCACACTTTCACAAATTCTCAGGCACTTGGTGACATGTATGGACGGTGTACTGAGCTGAATGTGTGCTGCACTGTACAGGCCAACTAATCAACTGGCCGATTAATCGATTATGAAAATAGTTGACAACAATTTTCATAATCGATTAGTTGTTAATACTACGCTGATACAGAAATACACAATAATATCATAATTAATGCAATACTTTATTTTTTTTATTTTTTTTGCTCTTACAACATTCTATTTGGCACAATAATATATATATATAAAAACGAGTATTCACAATGCTACATATACATTTGTGGGTGTATTTATAAAGAAATCTGTAGCGCTATTCATCCTGTAAACCTGAATGTACATTTATTGTGTGCAAATGGGGGGGGAAAAAATATGTTATTAGGCTATTTTCTCTTCAGGTTGAATGTTCTACATTCATAAAAATAGAATAGACTGAGGAAAATACCCCATATTATGGCCACTAGATGAAGCTGATGATCACAAACATTTTTTTTTTTTTTTACAATGATCAGCTCCATCTAGTGGCCGCATTGCATATTTTTTCTCTGTTTTACTCTATTCTGTATGGATAAAAAAAAAAAACACATTAGACCAGGAGAGAAAATAGCCTAGTAAAATTCATTTTTTTCCCTTCATTTGCACAGAACGAATGTTCAGTTTCTCAGGATGAATAGCTCTTTGAATGCTTTACCAATACATCCCATAAAGATGTACAGCTGGCATTATCAGCTCACTTCAAAAGGCAGAGATGAAGCAAGGAATCAGATAAATGGTGGCATACTTTTTACAGAAAGGCAGCAGAGGGGACACTGATACAGAGGAAAGGGCATGGGGGACAATCGGTGTCATCCTAACAGCTTTAAAACAGTTTCACCCTTTAGTTGTAATTCTAGCACTGTCTATACTAAGGGTAGGGTTGCCACCTTTTCCTCAAGCCAAACCCGAACACGCCACTACATATGGTGGGTGTGGCCATATTGAGGGAGGGGCCTCACGAGGCATGATTAAATTAAACAAAATAATTATTTTACCTATAAAATATGCTTACTTTGCTGTGCCACAAGTAAGAGTCTCACTGACATGAATAAACCTCAGCACAATCATTTAAATAACTCTTCCATTACTACAGAGGTAAGTGCAGTGGAGATCAGGGGCATTAGTTCACCTTTTCATTTTCATTAAGTACAGAGGGTATTACAGTATGTGCAGGGAGGGAGTGCAGAATTTACAACAGTATATACAAGAGTGTGGCGCGTATGTTGGTATGTGTAGGAAAGGAGTGCAAAGTGTAAGACATTATGTACAGGAAATGAGTGCAGAGGGTAGGTATTACTTGCAGGAAAGGAGTGAAGAGGGTGTAACAGTGACCAGTATATGCAGTAGAGGAGTGTGGAGGGTATGATGGGGGCACTATGTACAGGAGAGGAGTGCGAGGGTATGATGGGGGCAGTATGTACAGGAGAGGAGTGTGGAGGGTATGACAGTGGGCAGTATGTACAGGAGAGGAGTGTGGAGGGTATGACAGTGGGCAGTATATACAGGAGAGGAGTGTGGAGGGTATGACAGTGGGCAGTATGTACAGGAGAGGAGTGTGGAGGGTATGATGGGAGCAGTATGAACAGGAGAGGAGTGTGGAGGGTATGACAGTGGGCACTATGTACAGGAGAGGAGTGTGGAGGGTATGATAGTGGGCAGTATGTACAGGAGAGGAGTGTGAAGGGTATGACAGTGGGCAGTATGTACAGGAGAGGAGTGTGGAGGGTATGATAGTGGGCACTATGTACAGGAGAGGAGTGTGGAGGGTATGACAGTGGGCAGTATGTACAGGAGAGGAGTGTGGAGGGTATGACAGTGGGCACTATGTACAGGAGAGGAGTGTGGAGGGTATGACAGTGGGCAGTATGTACAGGAGAGGAGTGTGGAGGGTATGATAGTGGGCACTATGTACAGGAGAGGAGTGTGGAGGGTATGACAGTGGGCACTATGTACAGGAGAGGAGTGTGGAGGGTATGATAGTGGGCACTATGTACAGGAGAGGAGTGTGGAGGGTATGACAGTGGGCACTATGTACAGGAGAGGAGTGTGGAGGGTATGACAGTGGGCACAATGTATAGGAGTGGAAGGATGTTTAGGGACTGTGTAGTGGTTAAGCGGGTCATACATGAATTGAAATGACACCAATTATGCAGAGACCTGCCATAGTCGATCTAAGTATGGGCTAGCTGGTTTTACACAAGTCAATCTATTAATCGACTTGAGTACAACCAGCCTGTTTTTCCCAAAACAATCAGTGCTGCCAGCTATAGATAGCAACACTGATCATTGTACTCACTGGCAGAACACAATAACACTACAGGAGTGATTCCCCTATCCAGAGGTCAGCAGGTAAGAGGGTGTGTGGGGACAGGCTGGGGAGAGATACTAGTCAGTTGCTGGGTAGGCACTGGCTAGTATCAGAGCCAGATACACACAGGTTACATATGTCGCGATCGTTAGAGCGAGAGCAATAATTCTAGCACTAGATCTCCTCTGTAACTCTAAACATGTAACCTAAAAAAATTTAAAGCATCGCTTAGGATACCAAAAAAAAATCGTGCTAACTTTAGTGTTTTTTTTTTAATGAATGAAACAGTTTATTTCCAAAAAAAAAACACGTTTGAAAAATTGCTGCGCAAATACAGTACCGTGCTAGAGCTGCACAATTAATCGTTAAAAAATTGTGATGTCGATTCCCCTCCCCCCTGACATCTCCAATGCAGAGTTTGCTGATTCTATCATATAACAAGTGGAGAGACTTTCAGCTGTCAAAAGAACATATCTGGACAGTCTGCTAAGTTATCAGGAAACATTGTAACTAACGCATTCTTCTTATATCAAAGGGATAAACTTCTGTGTGTAAAGAAAATATCCGACTGTCTGCCAAGTTTGTAAACAACATGAAACATTGTAACCAACTTCCTTTTTAGATCAAACTTCTGTGTGTAAATGCAAGAAATGTAACCACTTAAAGTCCAACACTTGTTAAAGTTAAAAAGCAATATTTTTTGCTAGAAAATTACTTGGAACCACCAAACATTATATATATATTAGCAGAGACAAAAATGGGAATTGCTGCAATATTTTATGTCACACTGCATTTGCCCACTTCATTGTATAATAAAAACCATAAAAACAAAACAGTAAAGTTAGTCCATTTTTATTTTTTTCATTTTAATGTGAAAGATGATGTTATGCCGCACGAATCGTGAGAGAATCGTCATCTATCTTCTAAGCAAAAAAATTGCAGTTGTCGTTTTAGCCAGAATCGTGCAGCTCTATGCCGTGCAACATAAAAAGTTGCAAAGACCACCATAGAGTAATTTTCTAGCAAAAAATTAATGATGATTTTTTTTTCTCAGTTTGCTGCAGTGTGTCAGCTTGTATTTATAATGGCCGCTCTGTATGTAGCTTCTGACAGGCTGTGCAAGCCGGCCCGTATCTCCGGAACCATAAATGATAGCCATCCCATATTTTGACCAGTTGTGGGGTAGGTCTTCAACTGACTACCCCCCAAATGTGGGGTTTCTGTGACCTCTGGTCATCGAGCTACAACCCCCGCTGTTAATCCGGCCCTGTATGGAGGGGGGGGGGGGCAGGACTGTATGTATGGCTGTGGATGGTATGGAGGGGGGGCAGAACTGTATATACGGCTGTGGATGGTAATGGTATATGCAGGGGGGGGCAGAACTGTATGTTTAGTGTATGGTGGGGGTAATGTATGGTCCGCCCATCCACCCACCTCCATGTGTATTCTGTAGCCAGTCAGAGAAGAGCTGAGCACTCTGTGTCCCATGTGTCCTCTTCCACTCTGCAGCACACAATGCAGACGGAGGCGCGCCGGAGGGAGGGAGGGAGGGGGAGGGGCTAGCACAGTGAGAAGTTGCACACATGTCTACAGCCCGGCCAGGGGGCTAACAGAGAGCACTGCTGCGGGCGGCACACCTTCTACTAACACTCAGGCAAGCTGGTGGAGTCGGGGATGTGCAGCTCTGTTGCGGCCGGGCCAGGATGGACAGCTAAAAAAAATAAAATAAAAAATTTTTTTTTTTTTTTTTTTTAAATGTGCCCGGGTTTCAGGAGGCTTCAAAACCGGGCACATGTGTCCAAACCCGGACTGTCCGGGTCAAAACCGGACAGGTGGCAACCCTAACTAAGGGGCCCCATTCACATACAGGGGTTGTGGATTTCAGAGTGCCGCTTTGTTGCAGTTGTAAGTCACCTAAGTCATAGGTCATAAAAGTGAAGGCACACCCTAATTACCCTGTGTGGTGCCGATATCCCCTGCTTATTGGCACCCCCTGTCTTACCCCTGCAGTGCTGCTTCCCTCCTCTCCCACTGGATTCTGCGAGGAAGATTCAGGGTGGAGAGGGGGGAAGGGGTCGGTAAATATTGTATTTACCAGCCCCTTCTTTTTCTGAATGAACACAATGAGTGATCTATACCGGTTGCTCCTATGTTTACTATGCTTTAGTTTGTAAATTAACAAGAAGCCGCTTAGCATAGAGCACTTCCCATTAGTTCACTGTCCAGTGCAGCTGAGGCTGCAGAAAGATGGACTGGGGAAACTTTGTCCTCCGTCCCTTTCTCTGTCTCAAAAGTGAGACATCAGGGGTCTGTTTAGACTCTTGATGATTCATCAAAGCCCCCCATCAGGGCTCCTAAAAAAAAATACAGTGTATATTAGGGTTGTCCCGATACCGATACCAGTATCGGTATCGGGACCGATACCAAGTATTTGCGGGAGTACTTGTACTCCCGCAAATACCCCCGATACCAGAATAGAATACTCGCCCCCCCCCCCCGCCGCCGCCATCACCGCCGCCGCCGCTCCTGCTAACCGCCGCGCACCATCGCCGCATCCCCGCCGCTTAGTTAATACAGGCGGGGAAGATAACAGCTTTCATTTGAATAGCTGTATCGTTTCCCGCGGCGCCGCACATAGACACTCCCCCTTGCTCGTGATTGGACAGATCTCGAGCAAGGGGGAGTGTCTATATGCGGCGCGGCAGGAAACGATACAGCTATTCAAATGAAAGCTGTTATCTTCCCCGCCTGTATTAACTAAGCGGGGGCAGCGGCGATGCAGGATGCAGGTATGTGGGAACTGGCTGCATATATGGGGCTGACATAGCTGGATATATGGGGGTGACATAGCTGCATATATGGGGCTGACATAGCTGCATATATGGGGGTGACATAGCTGGATATATGGGGGTGACATAGCTGCATATATGGGGGTGACATAGCTGCATATATGGGGGTGACATAGCTGCATATATGGGGGTGACATGGCTGCATATATGGGGGTGACATGGCTGCATATATGGGGCTGACATAGCTGGATATATGGGGGTGAGATAGCTGCATATATGGGGGTGACATAGCTGCATATATGGGGGTGACATGGCTGCATATATGGGGGTGACATAGCTGCATATATGGGGCTGACATAGCTGCATATATGGGGCTGACATAGCTGCATATATGGGGGTGACATAGCTGCATATATGGGGGTGACATGGCTGCATATATGGGGGTGACATGGCTGCATATATGGGGCTGACATAGCTGGATATATGGGGGTGACATAGCTGCATATATGGGGGTGACATAGCTGCATATATGGGGGTGACATAGCTGCATATATGGGGGTAACATGGCTGCATATATGGGGATGACATGGCTGCATATATGGGGCTGACATAGCTGGATATATGGGGGTGACATGGCTGCATATATGGGGGTGACATAGCTGCATATATGGGGGTGACATAGCTGCATATATGGGGGTGACATAGCTGCATATATGGGGGTGACATAGCTGCATATATGGGGGTGACATAGCTGCATATATGGGGGTGACATGGCTGCATATATGGGGGTGACATTGCTGCATATATGGGGGTGACATGGATGCATATATGGGGGTGACATGGATGCATATATGGGGGTGACATGGATGCATATATGGGGGATATGGAGGTGACATAGCTGCATATATGTGGGTGACATGGCTGCATTTGTGGGGAGACATGGCTGCATTTGTGGGGAGACATGGCTGCATTTGTGGGGAGACATGGCTGCATTTGTGGGGGGACATGGCTGCATTTGTAGACACATTTAAAAAAAAAAAAAGTATCGGTATTCGGTATCGGCGACTACTTGAAAAAAAGTATCGGTACTTGTACTCGGTCCTAAAAAAGTAATATCGGGACAACCCTAGTGTATATGGTTTAAGAACTTATTATTTCATTATTTTTCAGGAGAGGACTAAAAAAAAAAAATTCCTTTTAAAAGTCAAATTGAAAATTAATATTATGCATTCTTCTATCCAACCAGTAGGGGGGGTTCTAGTCTCGTATTCCCGTGTTTATCTAATTCAGCTATACTGATAGAAGACCTCTGATCTCAGTGAGTGATAACAGCATTAGCTCCCCTGTTATCAAACGACTCAGTAGAAGGCTTAAGGTAGATCAGGGGTCTCCAAATTTTTCAGCACGAGGGCCACATCATATATTTTACAAATATATTCCCAGGCTGAAGAAATAAAATCAGTTTTATAAATGAATGAACACCATTTAAAGTGGTTGTAAACCCATTACAACCACGTTAACCTACAGGTAAGCCTAGATTAAGGCTTTTACCTGTAGGTGCAACAAATATCTCCCAAACCTAAAAGGTTCCCGGATATAGGGAAAAGTGATCAGTGACATCACACGTCCAGCCCCGCCCCCCTACAGTTATAAACACATATGAGGTCACACCTAACCCCTTCAGCGCCCCCTAGTGGTTAACTCCCAAACTGCAATTGTCATTTTCACAGTAAACAGTGCATTTTTATAGCACTTTTTGCTGTGAAAATGACAATGGTCCCAAAAATGTGTCAAAAGTGTCCGATGTGTCCGCCATAATGTTGCAGTCACGATAAAAATAGTTTAATTATTATTAATAAAAATTCCATAAAACTATCCCCTATTTTGCAAACGCTATAAATTTTGCACAAACCAACTGATAAACGCTTATTGCGATTTTTTTTACTAAAAATAGGTAGAAGAATACGTATCGGCCTGAACTGAGGAAAAAAAAAGTTTTTTTATATATTTTTGGGGGATATTTATTCTAGCAAAAAGTTAAAAATATTGAATTTTTTTCAAAACTGTCGCTTCATTTTTGTTTATAGCGCAAAAAATAAAAACCGCAGAGGTGATCAAATACCACCAAAAGAAAACTCCATTTGTGGGAAAAAAAGGACATCAATTTTGTTTGGGAGCCACGTCGCACGACCGCGCAATTGTCAGTTAAATCGACACATTGGCAAATCGTAAAAAGGGGCCTGGTCCTTTACCTGCATATTGGTCCGGGTCTTAAGTGGTTAAATAAATGAATAAACACACCAGAAGTCCCACCTTTATATCAGAAGCCACCCTTTACACCAGAGCCCCCCCCCCCCCATCATATCAGAAGTCCCACCTTTATATCAGAAGCCATCCTTCACACCAGAGCCCCCCCCCCCATTATATCAGAAGTCCCACCTTTATATCAGAAGCCACCCTTCACACCAGAGCCTCCCCCCCCCCATCATATCAGAAGTCCCACCTTTATATCAGAAGCCATCCTTCACACCAGAGCCCCCCCCCCCCCCATTATATCAGAAGTCCCACCTTTATATCAGAAGCCATCCTTCACACCAGAGCCCCCCCCCCCCCATTATATCAGAAGTCCCACCTTTATATCAGAAGCCATCCTTCACACCAGACCAGAGCCCCCCCCCCCCCATCATATCAGAAGTCCCACCTTCACATCAGAGCCCCAATTCGCAACAAAGCCCCTTCCTCCTTGTAGCAGGTGATAGTTTGGAGACCCCGAAGTCAGACAAAGGGAGTTGCAAAACAAGCTTAGTCTGCTATGCTGTTTAGATAGTCCATAGTTCTCTGGGGATCCTTTTGTCATATATTATAGGGAACAACTAAAAATTTAAATTGTGTCTAAGCAGCACCCTGAAAAATCTGCCTCTCTCTTTTAAATCCCTCCTAAAAAATAGAGGAACACTTCCTGTGCGTTAGGCACCTCTGATTAAATATTTACAAGCGTATAAACTTAAGGGGAAAAAAAAAACATACATATTTTTTTTTAAAGTAGTGTGGACAGAAAACATAAAATTAAACATGAGTCCATGTAGCTGCTGCTTCTAATACTGACAGATCATTGATTGGCAATATAACACTAGGATACACGGGAAGGCAGTGTCCAATGACAAGTACTGTAGTAGCCACCATCCATCCTCCTTATAGCTTTAAATGACAATTCTGGGTTTTATTTATATAGAGGCTCCGAATAGTTACATACGGGATTCAGAAGTTAGTGGCTATAAGTAAAAGCGCAACAAAGTGGAGCTTCTCTATGTTCCATTGTAACTAAATTTAGCCTCCTTCACATTAATGGCACATTTTGTTTTCTACATGCATACTAAAATAAAATACATGATAATAAAGGGGTCTAGTTTAAAAACATTCACTGTGTGAATGTGTCAAGCATTCGCACAGCCATCATGAATACTGATAATTTCCTAGGATCGTCAGCTCCATCTAGTGGCCATAATGTGGTATTTTTCTGATTGAGGTATTTCAAGGAAATGTCACATTATGGCCACTAGATGGAGCTGACAATCTTATGAAATAAACATTCTAGACAAACTTTAAGGGTTATTCGTGACAGCTGTGTAAAGGAAATAAAAAGCAAGAGGATATCCCATTTAAGACCCCTTTTAATGGAGAAATCTCCCATGTTGGCGTTTGTATTCAGACCGCCTTAGTGCTAGAGGCTGCCTGAATACCCAAGTAATGAATGTACCTTATAGGATGCTGTCACTGTTCAGCCGATAGCTTTCCACTCAGCTCAGCTGATTCTAAAGACCCCTTTCACACTGGGGCAGTTTGCAGGCGCTATTGCGCTAAAAATAGCGCCTGCAAACCGACCTGAAACATCGGCGGGTGTCTCTCCAATGTGAAAGCCCCGAGGGCTCTCACACTGGAGCGGTGCGCTAGCAGGACCGGTCTAAAAGTCCTGCTAGCCGCATCTTTGGAACAGTGAAGGAGCAGTGTGTTTACCGCTCCTCCACCGCTCCTTCCTATTGAAAGCAAGGGGAAACCGCGGTTATATCGCCGGCAATGCGCCTCTGTGATATTAACCCTTTTTCGGCTACTAGCGGGGGTAAAACTGCACCGCTAGCGGTCAAATACCGCCGCAATTCTGACAGTAAAGCACCGCTAAAAATAACGGCACTTTAACCGCCACCGCACCTCCTGCCACAGTGTGAAAGGGGCCTAAATCAACTTTTGTTGAGTGGGGTGGTGCAGACAGTGTCACCCAGGCTCGGATATTGTCCATTTCAGCAAGAATTGGCGAGCCGTGTGTGGCCAGTTGAAAAATAAATGCAAGCTACCATTCTGTACTCCACTGGTTTGATACTAGGTAGTCCAATATTTTATTTATTGCTACTGATAAGAACAGCCAATGATTTACTACGTTACCTCGTAGGAAGTAGTGATGAGCGGAACACGCCATATTCGATTTCGCGATATTTCGCGAATATTTCAAAGAATATTCGCGAATATTCGTTAATATCGAATATATTGCGAAATTTCGCAATTTTTTTTTTATATATATATTTTTTTATATATATATATATATATTTTATATATATTTTTTTTATATATATAAAAAAAAAATAGCAAAATTTCGCTAATGCGAAATCTCGCTAGTGCGAATGCGAAATTGATTGCGAAATTGATTGCGAAATTTGAAAAAATACGAATATTCAAAATAGCGAATATTCGCCGCGATATTCGAGTTATTCGCGAATACTCGAATATGCAATATTCATAGCGAATATTCGCAATGCGAATATTCATGAGCAACACTAGTAGGAAGGTCACCTGACAGATATGGGCCTATGTATAAAAACGCTGACAACTCATGGGGCCCCCGGGCAATAGGAGATTATGGGGCCACACAATATACACACACAGTATACATACACATAGAATACACATACACACACTGAAAATGTACTGGAGAGGCGGGGCAGCTATAATCTTGAGATTTTTTTGAAAACACATTACATTCTGTCCCTGGTTTTACTAAGGCTGGCAACCTTGATGGGGCCCCAGTGCCCGAATGGTTAGCCCGCCCCTGCTCAGCACTGATATCACGGCACTGGATTATTTCGTTCTAAGGTAAGTCTCTCAAAATGTGCTAGTATTACTACTGGTTTCATTTATAGAGGAGTTTGGAAAGGCAGGGGGCCCCTGTAGGGCCCAGTGTTACCTAGTTGTGCACCTGTTTATTGTATTGAATAGGAAGAAATTTTTTCAAATAACCCGTAAGACTTGCAGAACAGGAAGTGTATTGTGACATGGGATATATTTTACAGTTAAAATAAAAACCCTATTTTTTGGATTTTTTATTTTTCTTTTCCTTTTTCTTTTTATCCTTCGAATTCTTGTCCGGTTGCACCAAAGTCTGCATTTCTTCTCCTGTAATATGAAGAACACATTTATATTAAACATTGTTCTTACATTAACCATAAATTCAGTGGGATTGATAGTATATCTGACGCAGCACGGGCTCTCTACATGGGCGCCGTGATCGTACACAAGGTAAACTACTAGAAAGCCCAGATGCTGCACACAGCCACCCAAAGTTGCCAACCGCCTGTAAATTTTTGGACAACCAGTCAATTTTCACCCATTTTCGGTCTGCCTGTAAATGCCCCTTATGGACGACGGGCGCCGGTAAAAAATATGGCTGCGAGCCAACATTGAACACTGCGCATTTGCATTTTCGGCCGGGCAGGCACATGGACAGTGACCTAATGGCGCCACCTGGTGCCAATTTTGGATGGAAGGCAGTCTGCACTCGGCTGCCTCAGAGTTGGCAGCATATTAGTGGGCACACTCTCCCAACCCAAAAACCGTACCCTGGCTCGCACCGTCATGGCTGGAGTCTGTGGACCCCAAGGACACAAAAGGCCGTGTTCTGCTCTACTGCAATGTACACCATTACACACTGAACACACACACAGGTTGAACTGGATGGACTTTATTCAACCTTTAACCACTTAAGCCCCGGACCATTTTGTTGCTAAAGGACCTGGCCGCTTTTTGCGATTCGGCACTGCGTTGCTTTAACTGACAATTGCGCGGTCGTGCGACGTGGCTTCAAAACAAAATTGGCGTCCTTTTTCCCCCACGAATAGAGCTTTCTTTTAGGGTATTTGATCACCTCTGCGGTTTTTATTTTTTGCGCTATAAACAAAGAATAGAGCGACAATTTTGAAAAAAAAACAATATTTTTTACTTTTTGCTATAATAAATATCCCTAAAAAAGATATAAAAACCGCTTTTTTTCCCCCCTCAGTTTAGGCCGATACGTATTCTTCTACATATTTTTGGTAAAAAAAAAATCTGCAATAGGCGTATATTGATCGGTTTGCGCAAAAGTTATAGGGCTAGATTCACAGACATTTTGCTTAGCGTAGCGTATCAGAAATACACTACGCCGCCGTTTTTTACCTTGCTCTACGTGGAATTCAGGTAGATTTTCTACGGTAAACGACGGCGGCGTAGTGTATTTCTCCCGTCGCAATCCATCTGCGCGAGTAGGGGGCGTGAAACATTTAAATTAGGCGCGTTCCCGCGGCGATCGATCTGCGCATGCTCCGTTCTCAAATTTCCCGCCGTGCATTGCGCGAAATCACGTCGTGACGTCATTCGTTGTTTATGTAGCGTAGTTTACGGGCGATCCACGTCCCGACGAGTTACGTAAACAAAAAAAAAAATTAAATAAATTCGAAGCGGGAACGACGGCCATACTTAACATGGGCTACGTAACGTTAGAGCAGCAAAAAGCTGCTCTAACATTACGTACAAAAAAATAGACGAAAACGATTGCGACGACCGCTCGTATGTTCGGGAATCGCCGTAAAAAAACATTTGCATATCCCGACGCATCAAAACGACGCGAACTCCTCCCAGCGGCCGCAAATAGATGGCAGCGTAGATCCGAAGGCTTACGAAGACGTAAGCCTCCCGGATCGAAGCCCGAAGCCGCCGTATCATGGTTTGAGGATTCAAACTAGTGATACGGCACGCGAAATTTGAAATTACTCCTGTCTAACACCAGTTAGACAGGCGTAATTGTTTTATGAATCTGCCCCATAGTGTCTACAAAATAGGAGATAGATTTATGGCATTTTTATTAATAATTGTTTTTTTTTACTATTCTACCTGTTTCAGTTAGCGCAGTTTTCTTCCTTTTTTTTACTAGTAATGGTGGCGATCTGCAATTTTTATCATGACTGCTACATTATGGCGGGCACATCGGACATTTTTGACACCATTTTTGGGACCATTGTCATTTTTACAGTGATCAGTGCTATAAAAATGCACTGGTTAAAGAGGAGTCCCACCCTAAAAATTCACTTTTCTTTAATCCCCTCCCCTCCCCCTTACATGCCACATTTGGCATGTAATTTTTTTTGGGGGGGAGTGGGGGCTTCAGGAGGAGTGGGACTTCCTGTCCCACTTCCTGCTTCCGCCGAGGGGCTGGTTAGGCGATTAAGCCTTAATCGCCTACACCAGCCCCTCCCTGTAGGCGATCACATGGGACACATGACAGGTCCCATGCGATCGCCTCTCCAATCAGCGGCGAGCCGAGCCACGCGCGCATGCGCAGTTCGGCTCGCGCATGCCCAGTGGGTGCCCGGCCGTGAAGCCGAAGGCTGTCACGGCTGGGTGCCCACAGCCGGGATGGAGACGCCGGCCCGGGGAGGGGGGGAGAGGAGCGGGGCCCCGGTTGGCGCGTCGCTGGAACGCAGGAGCAGGTAAGTGAGTGTTTATTAAAAGCCAGCAGCTACACTTTTTGTAGCTGCTGACTTTTAATAAACACAATTTTGGGCTGGAACACCCCTTTAATGTGAAAATGACACCAGCAGTGAAAGGGTTAACAACTAGGTGGCGCTAAGGGGTTGTAAACCCTCATGTTTTTTCACCTTAATGCATCCTAGGATTGTGGCCACTCTGTGCAAAACGAACTGCGCAGTGGACGCAGTGATGTTTGTTATTTATTCATTTTTTTTTAAAACAAGGGTTTAGAACACCTTAAAAAGGTTGTAAAAGGTACAATTTTTTTCCCTAAATAGTGGTGGTGCAACGGATCACAGTCGACGGGTCACTCCATTCGGATCGGCACACACTGTGACCTGCGGATTGCCGCGGCTCCAGAACTAAGTTGAAGCCGCGGCCTTTCCTAATGTTATGGCCGCGGCTCCGGAGCTAGGCCGAGGCCGCGGTCTTTCCTAATGTTATGGCCGCGGCTCCGGAGCTAGGCCGAGGCCGCGGTCTTTCCTAATGTTATGGCCGCGGCTCCGGAGCTAGGCCGAGGCCGCGGTCTTTCCTAATGTTATGGCCGCGGCTCCGGAGCTAGGCCGAGGCCGCGGTCTTTCCTAATGTTATGGCCGCGGCTCCGGAGCTAGGCCGAGGCCGCGGTCTTTCCTAATGTTATGGCCGCGGCTCCGGAGATGGGCCGAAGCCGCAACCATAACATTAGGAAAGGCCTAGCTCTGGAGCCGCAGCCATCTTGGTACACTCGGCGACATCCGCTTTAAGTCTGATTTGCTAAAGGAGTTGAGAATTCTGCACACACACAAAAAAAAGAGCGAACATTTAGTTTAATTATTTATTTCAGCTGCCCATGATCAAATAATTGAAGTGAATATTAATTTATTTTGGTGAACATTTTCAACCTTTTCAGTAAATCAGGCATCGAGCTTCAGACCAGTTTGGTCATGATTGTGTTCCAATAAAACATTTAAAGTGTCACTCCAACCATAACCAATTTGTGGATGCTTTCAATTATATTAAAGCTTTGGAGAAAACCTACTAATCTGGTTGTAGAATTAGGTGAAAAGTAGGACTTTAACTAAAAAAAAATGGCTGATTTCAATAAAAAAATTCCATCTTACCTTCATGCTGAACTGCTGCTTCGGAGTTAGACATTTCTGCCTGGTCAGGCTCCACTTTTATATGTTTTTCTGTGACATCCTCAAAATGATCTGTTGAAGGTACAAGAGTTATGAATATTATATTATTAAATGTATGTGTGATGGTTGACACATAAAAGTCTATGATTCACAGCAGGGGTCTCAAACTGGCAGCTCTCCAGCTGTTGTGAAACTACAAGTCCCATCATGCCTCTGCCTGTGGGAGTCATGCTTGTAACTGTCAGCCTTGCAACGCCTCATGGGACTTGTAGTTTGAGACTAGAGTGACCATGTGTCCCGGATCGCCCTGGACAGTCCCGCATTTTGCAGGTCTGTCCCGGGCACCTTCATTCCAGGATAATACAGTGTCCCGGAATAAAAACTGACACAGACACCCCCCCCCCCCCGGGCCAATCTGATGCCCCCAAAAAAAGGCCGCCACATCACCGCTTTACTCACTGACAGTACTTGTCCTGGCCGGGAATGCCTGGAGAAGCACAATCTGATTTTTGGGAAGGGAGGGTGTCCCTGAATGGTAGTTTAGAAATGTGGTCACCCTACCCGGGACAGACCTGCAAAATGTGGGACTGTCCCGGGTGATCCAGGACACGTGGTCACCTTAATAGGGGGTCATCTTAGGGGTCTATGGGGGGTCATCTCATGGGTCTATGGGGGGTAGGGTGACCACATTTCTAAACTACCATTCAGGGACACCCTCCCTTCCCAAAAATCAGATTGTGCTTCTCCAGGCACAAGTACCGTCAGTGAGTAAAGCGGTGATGTGGCGGCCTTTTTTTGGGGGCATCAGATTGGCCCGGGGGGGGTGGCTGTGTCAGTTTCATTCCGGGACACTGTATTATCCTGGAATGAAGGTGCCCGGGACAGACCTGCAAAATGCGGGACTGTCCCGGTTGATCCGGGACGCGTGGTCACCTTAGTCCCGGGCACCTTCATTTCAGAACAATACAGTGTCACAGAATGAAACTGACACAGCCACCCCCCCCCCCCCCCCCGGGCCAATCTGATGCCCCCCAAAAAAGGCCGCCACATCACCGCTTTACTCACTGACAGTACTTGTCCTGGCCGGGAATGCCTGGAGGAGCACAATCTGATTTTTGGGAAGGGGGGGTGTCCCGAATGGTAGTTTGGAAATGTGGTCACCCTAGTGTTGGAGGTGACTAGAAGTAACAGTCTGCAGAAAGTGATGTGCTGGAGGAGTGAGGAGTGATGAGCTTCTGCAGCAAGTTTGTGCAGGAGGAAGCTGAAGAAGTATGCACAGGCAGTGTACATAGATGTCCCAAACCAATTGATGTTTCTATTTATCCATGCTAAGCATCCAAAATTCTCCATCCCCATCCAAAATATACCCCTCAATAAAACAAACATAAACAACGTAGCAAAGTATAGGAAACACGAAAGGTGGGTGTGGGGAGGGGATACATTATAATGATGTGTCCTCCACATAATTGGTCCAGAGGGTCAAGTATAAGGCCACGTACACACGATCAGACCGGTCCGATGAGAATGGTCCGACGGACCGTTTTCATCGGGTCACCGCTGAAGTGGTCTGATGGTCTGATGTGTGTACACACCATCAGTCCAAAATCCCATCAGACCAGAACGTGGTGATGTAGAACACAACGACGTGATGAAAAAACAAAGTTCAATGCTTCCAAGCATGCGTCGCCGTGATTCTGAGCATGCGTGGGTTTTTGGTCCGATGCTTTTGTGTACTAACCATCATTTTGGTCCAATGGACAGGTGTCCGTCAAAACAGATTTTAAAGCATGTTTTAAAACTTTGGTCCGACGGACAACGGTCCGATGGGCCGTACACACCATCGAATTGGTCCGATGAAACTGGTCTGCAGACCAGTTTCATCAGACTGTTCTGATTGTGTGTACGCGGCGGCGGCCTGAGGCCTTGTACACACGATGGAATTTTTCCGCTGAACATGGTCCGACGGACCATTTCAGCCAAAAAATCTGCTCGTCTGTAGGGGCAAACGGACCGTTTTGGACGGATTCCTCGGGCGGAAAAGTTTCAAAGCATGCTGGAGAGCTGCCCGTCGGATATGTCCGCTGGTTAGTATGGCAAACCAGCGGACATATCTGCCCGCACATGCGTCGTATCCTGTGAATGGATCCGACGCATGCGCGCGGAAGTGTTTACTTCCTGGTGCGGTGACGTGGCGGTGACGTGGCAGCGTCAACGTCACCGCCGCGTCACCGCGCTGTCCACCGGCGGGGAATTTGATCCGATGGTGTGTACAGCCATCAGATCAAACAGCCCGGCGTAAATATGCGCTGTAAACGGTCTGGGGACCGTTTACAACGGATATATTCCCTCGTGTGTACAAGGCCTAAGAGTTATAAACAACTCGAGCTAGAAGGGTTCAGAGCCATCTTTCCCATATTTTGAGAAGTTTAGGTTGTGATTCATTAAGGATGCTAGAGAATCTTTCATTAACCACTTAATGACCGCCGCATGTACATTTACGTCGGCAGAATGGCACCGACAGGCACATCTACGTATATATACGTTGGTGCCTTGGGGGGGTTCGGGGGTCCGATCGGACCCCCCCTCCCCCCCCCCCTACTTGCGGCTTTCCGATTACCTGGCTGAGCGATCCGACAAGAGGGGGCGGCTATTCGTTTTGTCCGCCCCCTCCGGATCACTCTCAGCCAATCCGCGCGCCCCCCCGCCCTGTCACTTCCTCCTCCTTTGTAAACACAGGAAGGAGGAAGCGATGTGATCTCTCCCTCAGCGTTTTTTTCCACCACCGCTGAGGAGAGATCACCACACAGTAAGTCCTGCACCAACACTACACTACACACAGGCACATTTAACCCACCCGATCGCCCCCCCCCCTCCCCCCTGTCACAGTGTCACTGAATGCAGTAATCATACATGTATGATTACTGTATTTAGTGTCAGTGTGACAGGCAGTGTGACAGTGTGACAGTCAGTTAGTGTTAGGTTCAGGGTAGCCCTGTACCCCCCCCCTAATAAATTTTGAACCCCTTGATCACCGCCCTAGTTAACCCTTTCACCCCCTATTGCCAGCGTCACTAAGCGATCATTTTTCTGATCGCTGTATTAGTGTCGCTGTTCCCGCTAGGTAGCTAATTTTTTTTTTATTGCGATTTTTTTTTACTAAAGACATGTGGCTAAATAAATTTTTGCCTAAATGTTTGACTAAAATTTAGTTTATTGATTTTTCTTATAACAAAAAGTAAAAAATATTGATTTTTTTTCAAAAATTGTCGCTCTATTTTTGTATATAGCGCAAAAAATAAAAATCGCAGAGGCGATCAAATACCACCAAAGGGAAGCTCTATTTGTGGGAAAAAAGGACGCCAATTTTGTTTGGGAGCCACGTTGCACGACCGCGCAATTGTCTGTTAAAGCGACGCAGTGCCGAATCACAAAAACCCCTTTGGTCATTTGGCAGCATATTGGTCTGGGTCTTAAGTGGTTATCCACTTCAGCCCCGGTGCATTGCCATGAAATGAGATTTGCCATGGAATGAGATGGTCCGCCTCCATCACATTCTATTGGCTCACTCATGTCACGTGACCTATTTAAACGTCAAGTATTGACGCAAACATCAGTCACAGCTAGGCTATCATAGGGAGAGGATCTCCTCTCCCTGTGATAGCCCGATAGCGCTGTCAGCAGCGTGCCTCCCGCCAGCGCTAAGTACACCCCGCGCCCGCAGCTCTATCATAGGGAGAGGATCCAGCTAGGCTATTATGTCAGCAGCGTGCCTCCCGCCAGCGCTAAGAACACCCCGCGCCCGCAGCTCTTCCCCGTCCCCCGTGCTCGCAGTCACAGCTAGGCTATCATAGGGAGAGGATCCAGCTAGGCTATTATCTCAGCAGCGTGCCTCCCGCCAGCGCTAAGTACACCCCGCGCCCGCAGCTCTTCCCCGTCCCCCGTGCTCGCAGCTCTACGGGCGCGGGGTGTACTTAGCGCTGGCGGGAGGCACGCAGGGAGAGGAGCAATCACAGGGAGAGGAGATCCTCTCCCTATGATAGCCTAGCTGTGACTGATGTTTGCGTCAATAATTGACGTTTAAATAGGTCACGTGACATGAGTGAGCCAATAGAATGTGATGGAGGCGGACCATCTCATTCCATGGCAAATCTCATTTCATGGCAATGCACCGGACCATATTGCTGATCAATGACCAGGCCACTTTTTTCGATTCTGCACTGCGTCGCTTTAACTGACAATTGCGCGGTCGTGCGACGTGGCTCCCGAACAAAATTGGCGTCTTTTTTTCCCACAAATAGAGCTTTCTTTTGGTGGTATTTGATCGCCTCTGCGGTTTTTATTTTTTGCGCTATAAACAAAAATAGAGCGACAATTTCGAAAAAAAATGAATATTTTTTACTTTTTGCTATAATAAATATCCCCAAAAAAGATATAAAAACATTTTTTTTTCCCTCAGTTTAGGCCGATACGTATTCTTCTGCATATTTTTCGCAAAAAAGAAAAAAAATCGCAATAGGCGTATATTGATTGGTTTGCACAAAAGTTATACCGTCTACAAAATAGGGGGTAATTTTATGGCATTTTTCTTAATATTTTTTTTTTACTAGTAATGGCGGCAATCAGCGATTTTTATTGATGTACTGGGACCTTATGGCGGAGACTTTTGACACATTTTTGGGACCATTGACATTTTTATAGTGATCAGTGCTATAAAAATGCATTGATTACTATACAAATGTCACTGGCAGTGAAGGGGTTAACACTAGGGGGGCGAGGAAGGGGTTAATTATGTTCCCTAGGTGTGTTCTAACTGAAGGGGGGGTGGGACTGACTAGGGGAAATGACTGATCGCTGTTCATACATTGTAGGGGTGGCACGTGCTCGCGTCCCTATTGGCTGAACGGCGAGATGACGTAGATCTACTTGATCTCGCCCAGCAGAGCCGACCTGCCGCCGTATAACTGCGGCGGCTGGTTGGCAAGCAGTTAAACTATCATCAGATTCATGTGTTTTTTTACATCATGAAAGGGGACCGATGGCTTTTTTTAAGGTTTTTACAATTGTTTGCTTTTCAGCCAGAAACGGACAATTTCTATTGGTATATGTGGTGCACAAAAAGCCGTTCTCATTTTTCATGGGGCATTTTGAAATGAAATAGGATATGGAGGAGGCTGAATGTTCTAATCCAGTGATCTCCAAACTGCATCCCATAAGCGGATGCAGCCCCTTGCTTGCCTTTATCTGGCCCTTGGGACA